>CM039309.1:71398916-71998916 GCA_022316695.1 Camellia oleifera
GACGAAAAACGGCCCGCGGAAGCATATGTACCGGAGGGGCGTATCTCCCGGGAACAAAAGGGCGGACTCTCGGGGGCAATGTTATGATATCAAAATCATCCCCAGCACCAGGAGGACCTCCACCATGAGGGTAGTCACCCGCCATTTCAAGAAATCTGCAAAAAGGAGCAAAAATGAGAAAAATGAGCCAAAATTGGAAAAAGTCAACAAAAGTCAACTCCCGGGAAATGAAAAAGTCAACAAAAGTCAACTCCCGAGAAAATCTTCCAAATATTGAGACAAACTTACCTCAAGTGGTGAAAATGAGAAAAGAAGCCCCGAAATCAAAATTTAATCGGTTCAAAATGCTTAAAACTGAAAGATTTCACGAAAACAACTTGCGTGGAATGCCGAAAAGCGCGTATAAAATGCAGATCTGAAGGAAAAAATGGTTTGGGGAGCAAGGGAAGCAGTTTTCGCAGCTATGAGAGTGATTTCGGAATGAATGGATGAGGATATATATAGAAATGAGCCAAAATGACAAAATTGCCCCTGATTTTGGACAGGTGGCCAGCCGGCCACCTTTTCTGGCTGGCCGGCCATTTTCTTTTTGTTTCCTAGCCGGTGGCCTCCCCTAGGGCAACCACTTGGCCGGTGGTGTTCCCCACTTCCCCCTCTAGCTCTCTGCAAATTTTGAGGAAGATCGGAGTTCCCGGGACCCGAAAAAGTTCAAAAAAAGTGCACTTTCTGGCGCGAAATTGCTCCGCCGGAATTTCAGCTACAATTTCTGACATGTGTCTCATCATTACTCATCAAAATCAAGATGTATCCTTTTTGAACATGTTGTAACCTCTCCGGGAGGTGAATCAGAGGCCGCGATCAAGTCGCCTTCGCCGAAATGCGCGTTTCCCAGCTCGTTGCTTCGCAACAAACGGGCGCTCTGATTTATGCTCGTTTTGCATTGTTGTGCATATAACTTGTATTCTCATGAGCATTTTGCATTGTCATGCATAATTTCTTGGTCTACCATACCTCTATGCTCGAGCATGCGTTGTCACGCGCGTTCCTTTCTCGCATTGCGATGCATTCACTTGCTGACACTACGTGTGTCAAACTTTCGGAACCACAGGAATCACATTGAATATATGTTGTTAGCATATTGTTCTTGTTGAATTTCTCTCTTTTGCAGGCACGATATTGTATGTACGGTTCATTTGAGGCTGGTGTGACCAGACGAATCGCGCAGGTATCATATCTTCTCCGTGTGAGACGCGACGAGAATTGAATGATTCTCCGCATTCCTAACTGCATGAAATGTAGTTGTTGCTTTGCATTCTTGCTTAAAACTGTTGCATCTATTTGCGAATACTTGCCTTATTACAGCTTGCTGCATTTGCATGATCATTTGGCTCTGTGCATGTCGCTTTGCATTTTGCCCCTGCCTGCGAGCACGCCTGCAGGCACATATCTCTGTTCATCTTGTATGATTGTCTAAGTCTTCGGCCTTGTCAAAAATGGGTCGTCTCTAGGCTTTGACATTCACTCCCGTCACTTCTTGACTTCCGAGTTCTGTCAAAGAGGGGCAACTGTAGACACCCCATTTTTGACCGACCTTAAGACTTAGACGTCGCCGATTGAGCGCTCGGTGATGTTGGATATTGTGCTCGTTCAGAAGTCTCAGAGTCGCGGCCGTGCGCCCTGCCTCCGGACTTCCGAACCCTCTTCTGTGCCTTGCCTCAGTTTGCGAACCAGACTCAGTTTTCTCTATTTTCTTTCCTAAGGGGAGGGAGAGGTCCCGTAGACTATCTCTCAGTGGCCGTGGGCTACATTTCGTGGCCGTAGGCCATTTTGCCCATTTCGAAGCCCGGTTCCCGATTTTCGGAGCTGTCGGGCCGTGTGCCTCGGTTCGGGACCGCCCAACCATCTCCGATTCTGCCGTTTCTTGGTATGCATCTCATTTACTCCCTTTCGAGGGACACTGGGGTCTTAGACACCCACTTCGTGGCCAAACACCACTTTCGGTGCTTAACGGCCGGTTTTCGGGACCCCGAACTGCGTGTTTTGGCCCCCGAGCATTCGTTTTGCATCGGTTTTTGTTCATTTTTGCCCCTACCTACGAGCACATATCTCTGTTCATCTTGTATGATTGTCTAAGTCTTCGGCCTTGTCAAAAATGGGTCGTCTTTAGGCTTTGACATTCACTCCCGTCACTTCTTGACTTCCGAGTTCTGTCAAAGAGTGGCAACTGTAGACACCCCATTTTTGACCGACCTTAAGACTCAGACGTCGCCGATTGAGCGCTCAGTGATGTTGCATATTGTGCTCGTTCAGAAGTCTCAGAGTCGCGGCCGTGCGCCCTACCTCCAAACTTCCGAACCCTCTTCTGTGCCTTGCCTCGGTTTGCGAACCAGACTCAGTTTTCTCTGTTTTCTTTCCTGAGAGGAGGGAGAGGTCCCGTAGACTATCTCTCAGTGGCCGTGGGCTACATTTCGTGGCCGTAGGCCATTTTGCCCATTTCGGAGCCCGGTTCCCGGTTTTCGGAGCCGTCGGGCCGTGTGCCTCGGTTCGGGACCACCCAACCATCTCCGATTCCTCCGTTTTTTGGTATACATCTCATTTACTCCCTTTCGAGGGACACTGCGGTCTTAGACACCCACTTCGTGGACAAACACCACTTTCGGTGCTTAACGGCCGGTTTTTGGGACCCCGAACTGCGTGTTTTGGCCCCCAAGCATTCGTTTTGCATCGGTTTTTGTTCATTTTTGCCCCTGCCTGCGGGCACGCCTGCGGGCACATATCTATGTTGATCTTGTATGATTGTCTAAGTCTTCGGCCTTGTCAAAAATGGGTCGTCTCTAGGCTTTGACATTCACTCTCGTCACTTCTTGACTTTCGAGTTCTGTCAAAGAGGGGCAACTGTAGACACCCCATTTTTGACCGACCTTAAGACTCAGACGTCGCCGATTGAGCGCTCGGTGATGTTGCATATTGTACTCGTTCAGAAGTCTCAGAGTCGAGGCCGTGCGCCCTGCCTCCGGACTTCCGAACCCTCTTCTGTGCCTTGCCTCGGTTTGCGAACCAGACTCAGTTTTCTCTGTTTTCTTTCCTGAGGGGAGGGAGAGGTCCCGTAAACTATCTCTCAGTGGCCGCAGGCCATTTTGCCCATTTCGGAGCCCGGTTCCCGGTTTTCGGAGCCGTCGGGCCATGTGCCTCGGTTCGGGACCACCCAATCATCTCCGATTCCTCCGTTTTTTGGTATGCAACTCATTTACTCCCTTTCGAGGGACACTGGGGTCTTAGACACCCACTTCGTGGCCAAACACCACTTTCGGTGCTTAACGGCCGGTTTTCGGGACCCCGAACTGCGTGTTTTGGCCCTCGAGCATTCGTTTTGCATCGATTTTTGTTCATTTTTGCCCCTGCCAGCGGGCACGCCTGCGGGCACATATCTCTGTTCATCTTGTATGATTGTCTAAGTCTTCGGCCTTGTCAAAAATGGGTCGTCTCTAGGCTTTGACATTCACTCCCGTCACTTCTTGACTTCTGAGTTCTGTCAAAGAGGGGCAACTGTAGACACCCCATTTTTGACCGACCTTAAGACTTAGACATCGCCGATTGAGCGCTCGGTGATGTTGCATATTGTGCTCGTTCAGAAGTCTCAGAGTCGCGGCCATGCGCCCTACCTCCAAACTTCCGAACCCTCTTCTGTGCCTTGCCTCGGTTTGCGAACCAGACTCAGTTTTCTCAGTTTTCTTTCCTGAGGGGAGGGAGAGGTCCCGTAGACTATCTCTCAGTGGCCGTGGGCTACATTTCGTGGCCGTAGGCCATTTTGCCCATTTTGGAGCCCGGTTCCCGGTTTTCGGAGCCGTCGGGCCGTGTGCCTCGGTTCGGGACCACCCAACCATCTCCAATTCCTCCGTTTTTTGGTATGCATCTCATTTACTCCCTTTCGAGGGACACTAGGGTCTTAGACACCCACTTCGTGGCCAAACACCACTTTCGGTGCTTAACGGCCGGTTTTCGGGACCCCGAACTGCGTGTTTTGGCCCCCGAGCATTCGTTTTACATCGGTTTTTGGTCATTTTTGGCAGGTACCTCTGTTTTATCACCAGGAAGATCACTGGAGGGTGGGAGGCCAACAATTGTCTCAGCAACCAGTTATGCTCCTCCGGCACCCCCTGGCGCCCGTTTTTTTCACTTTCGGGCTAATGTTGAACACCCTAGGGCCATTTTCTTCAAGCCAAAACCACATATTTCTGTTGTACACACATGGGAGGACCCTAAAAACACATGGCCGGCCAGTAATTCACATTGACCCTTTTGAACCCCTTCTAAAAGTGGCTTGTTGTCTCTCTTGTTTCAGAGTTGCCAATTTCCAACCATAGGGTCTTGTTGTACACACATGGGAGGACACCAACCTTTGGTGGCCGGCCAGAAATTCTCAGTGACCTTTTTGACCCCTAGCCGGTCGGCCATGGGGGGTGGCCTGCCGGCCACCTTCAGCAAAAGTACCTGGCCGGCTAGCTTCCTCAGTGGGGGTGTATTCCAGCTGTGTAGCAGTTTTTCCCAGAAAAGATCTGTATCCGGGGGATATTTTGGAGGGGAACACTTGGGTGCATTTCCCTTCACCTTTGCCCTCCTCTTTTGGTCCATATAAGGAACCTCCCAACTCTTAGGCTAGGGTTAGAAAAACTCTCTTAAGAGCTTAGATACATATCTCTCTCCATCTCTTTGATTCTTCTCAAGTTTGGTGCCATTTCTTCATCATCATCAAGCACCACCACCACCACTCCATTTCTAGTAGCAAGGAGAGGTTCTCAGAGGCTTAGCAGCAACATTTCTCAAGCCAAGAGGTAGAAAAGAAGAGGTCTTCAAGGGTAAGTCTCCATTTCCCTCTTTTGTAGCACTTTCTTGCTTCATTTCTTAAGCCTACTCGCTCACTGTTTTGGGCTCCGACCCTAACTGAAACTAGGCCTTTTTTGAGCCATTCTTCATGTTTGTTCAAGGGCTCAACCCAGTTTGAGCCCTCCATCTTGCACTTGTTTCAATATCCTCTTATATGCCATTATTTTGCATTGAATATTTGGCCTATGTGTGATCTGTTTCCGAGCATAATGTAAACTGTAAGAGGGCCTATTTTGATCCCCTCTTCAACATTGAAGAAGGGCTCAACCCTGTTTGGGCCCCCTATCTTGCACTTACTTCATAATCTCTCCTATTTACCGTAAGTTTGCATGATTTTTTTGGCCTACATGTAGTCTGTTTTGGAGCATGTCATGAACTGTGAGTAAGATTATTTTGTGTCCCAATACAACATTGTAGAAGGGATCAACCTTGTTGGGGGTCTCCATGTTATACTTGCCATTATACCCCTCTTTGACCCCCATTTTTGCATGCTTTTTGAAGCCTATCTAGATTCTGTTTTTGGCCATCATCAGAGCTGGAAAGAGTCATATTTTGATCTTCTTGACATATTTTATTAAGGGTCTTTGCTAGTTTGATGAATGTTTGGGGTACCTCATGTTATAGCCTTATGTATCCTAGTTCTTGCATGGCATTTTTAGCATGTTTTCATACTGAGTTGGGGGATGTCATCTACTGTAAATGTTCATATTTTTAGTCCCTATTCAGTGTTGTAGAAGGGTATTTTGATTTTTGGGCATTGCATGTATCACTTGCTTCATAGCCTCCCTTGTGGAGCCATTTTTGTATGCCATTGTTGCCCTATCTATGCTTGCTGTCTGGCCATGTTTTAAACTGGAAAATGCTTTTTTTGGGGCTGCCTTGCTACTGTATTTTCATTCCATGTCCATATTGTGCATGCATTGCATAGCTATAGGCCATTTCGGGTGCCTAAATTCGCATTCCGGGACCATTCCTTGCATTTGGTGTCATTTCGCCATCTTTCGGGACTGTTTTCCCCCATATTTCAGTGCTGAAATTCCATTGGCATGTTTGCATATCATTTCCATGCCATTTCATGCCTTAGGGCCATTGCATCAGTTTGCGTGCCCATTTACACGCATTTCGAGGCATCTCATTTTCATCCGACGACCTCTTATGTGAGTATGGCTGAGGCTCTCTCATGTTAGTATAAGTCCAATTTGCATTCGGAGTGCCATTTCATGCCTTAATGCCCTTGCCTCGGTTTGCGTGCCCGTGTGCACGCATTTCGAGGCACTTCATTTTCATCCATCGACCTCTTATGTGAGTGTGGCTGAGGCTCACTCATGTTAGTATAAGTCCATTTTGCATTCTGTATGCCATTTTAGTCTCATTGCATCGCATATGCCATTGCCTCGGTTTGCGTGCCCGTGTGCACGCATTTCGAGACACTTCATTTTCATCTTATGGCCTCCCGTATGAGTGTGGCTGAGGCTCTCTCATGTTGGTGTAAGCCCATATTGCATCGCATATCTCATTTTAGTCCCGTTGCATTCCGTATGCCATTTTCTCGGTTTGCGTGCCCGTGGGCACACATTTCGAGACATCTCATTTTAGTCTCATTGTATATCATATTTCAGGCCATTTCATGCCTTTATGTCATTGCCTCGGTTTGCGTGCCCGTGTGCACGTATTTCGAGGCACTTCATTTTCATCTCTCGGCCTCTTATGTGAGTGTGGCTGAGGCTCTCTCATGTTAGTGTAAGTCCATATTGTATCGTTTATGTCATTTTAGCATCATTGCATTCCGTATGCCATTGCCTCGGTTTGCGTGCCTGTGCGCACGCATTTCGAGGCACTTCACTTTTATCCGACGGCCTCTTATATGAGTGTGGCTGAGGTCCACTCATGTTAGTGTAAGTCCAATTGCATTGCGTATGCCATTTTATGCCTTAGGATCATTTCCTCGATTTGCGTGCCCGTGTGCACGCATTCCGAGACATCTCATTTTCATAACATTATGTATGTCAGGATTGTATCTTAGTTGCATTTCATGCATATCATGCATATTGCATTGTGTTCGGGATAGGAGTTAGCCCGGGCACGGGAAACGAGGCACGTTCCGTACTCTGAGTGAAGGAACGGGTCTCAATTCCCAAGTCACCGACACTCCGGATTACCCATGATGGAGTTAGGTTTTGTTGTAGCATTCATCTGCATCCATCCTATATTGAGTTGTGCAGTCCGATTCCTCGGCCATCATGCATCGAGATGCGTTATTGGTGGCACGAGGATCGAGGCATGCATATATTTGTGAAATACATTGCTATGCCCCTTTCCTGCTCTCTGTTGTAGCAAAAATGAAGAATCAGCAACTTTTCGGGACCTGGCACGCATTTCGAGAAACATTGCAAACAGAGGCTAATTGGGGCATCCCAGTGGATTCCCGCGCAAAGCAGCCCAAACATGCATCATATCATTATCCGGAGCGGAGTTAAGGCAGCCCCCTGGCTTGCATGCCAGTTTTACAATTTTTCTTATTTAATCTGTTAATTAATTAGGAATTTGTATATTATTCGGACTGTAATATTTTGGATTGTATTATTCTTTTATTTCGGACTGTATATTTATTCGGACCCTCTGCGCGAGGGCATAATTGTAATAAGTGTGGGTGAGTGTGATGTATGTCTTCCAACCCCCACTTCTTTCTTCCCTTTTATTTACCCGCTTATGATGGTTAGATATAGGGCATATTTCAATTAGCATAACAGTATGACAGCATGTTTGCATCATTCATCTGTTTTGCACGCACCGGGCTCGGTGCATCATACAAACTGCATTTGTATTTCAATTCCAAATTGAATACGTGTTAGTTGTAGCATTCCATATGCCATGTTTAGAATAGCCGAGCCTTCTATAGTTTGCATTTTTGCATGTGTTGCATTAGGCATTTCTGTATACTTAGGAACCATGCATGGATTTCTAACAAGCTTCTGTTTGGCTTGGAGTACTCGGTGAGTTTTATGCTTTAGCATCCTTGCATGCGTGTGAGTGACTGCCATGAATAGCATGCTTACCATGAGGCTACGTGCTTATGTGATATAACTGCCTTGAATGCCTGTGGGTGGAGGTTGAGTTACTTGGATTGGGACAATTCATCAAATGCTTGTTTTAAGCCCACTAGATAGTGGCAAAATCATGTTTTCTAAGCCCACTCGAGGGTGGCAAATCCACGTCTTAGCCTACCTGCGGGTAGCACCATCATACAATTTTCAAACAAACAAACATGAAATGTTTTGTTCCAATTCAGGCGATTCAGTCTATACTTGTATGCTGTGTGCATCACATAGTAACCTAGGCTAATAAACCGGAATAAGAACTCACAATGTTTTCAAAAACAGATATCATGGTTAGTAAAGACCGGTCTTTGACCGGGCGAGCGGGGGTGCTCACGAAGTGACCTTCCCCAATCGTACCCAAGTTCCCGAGCCGAGGCAACTTTGGTGATGACGGACACGTGGCCTTTGGCACCGAGTCAGGGTTTCCTAAATTTCCCATTAAAAAATATTTAGGTGGCGACTCTGTATCTAGCGAAGCAGTCCATGTTTGGCACTTCTTTCAAAAAATCTGTTTTCAAAACGATTTGCCGGATTTGGACTCTTCGGTTCAAGATTAAGAACCGTGACATTTGAGTCCTTCGAACTGTAGTAGACCCAATATCGAACCAGAACGGGGGGGATTCGCACTCCCTTTCCCCGGGATGCGTTCGAGGACGTCTACACCTTGCATGCGTGTGAGTGACTGCCATGATAACATGCTTATCATGATGCTATGTGCTTATGTGATATATCTGCGTAAATACCTGTGGGTGAAGGTTGGATTATCTAAATTGAAACAATTCAATGATTGCGAATTTTAAGCCCACTAGATAGTGGCAAATCATCTTGTTTTCTAAACCCACCTGAGGGTGGCAAATCCACATTTTAGCCTACTTGCGAGTAGCAAACTGCTTTCTAAACAAACATAAAATGTTTTGTTCCAATTCAGGCGATCCAGTCTATACTTGTATGCTGTGCGCATCACATAGTAAATCGAGGCTAATAACCGGGATAAGAACGCATAATGTTTTCAAAACTAGATATCATGGTTAGTAGAAGCCGATCTTTGATCGGGCGAGCGGGGGTGCTCACAAAGTGACCTTCCCCAATCGTACCCAAGTTCCCGAGCCGAGGCAACTTTGGTGATAACGAACACGTGGCCTTAGGCACGAGTTAGGATTTCCTAAATTTCCCTAAATAAAATATTTAGGTGGCGACTCTGTATCTGGCAAAGCAGTCCATGTTTGGCACTTCTTTAAAAAAAAAAAATCTATTTTCAAAAACGATTTGCCGGATTTGGACTCTTTGATGATGCATCGGTCTTGCATTGCACTTTGTGAGATTAAATACAGGACCGTGACATTGAGTCCTGAACTGTAGTGAGCCCAAATGAACAAAACGGGATCTCCCTCCCGGGACGTTCGGGGACGTCTACACCTATGCCATTGGATGGGAGGAATAATGAACCCTGAATAAGCTTGATATTCGAGTAACTTTTCTCTTACCAATAAGGTTTTCTTAAAGAGAGTAGGTTGTCTATAGTCCATGGATTGGATTAGGTCCACAAGGCCAACTACAAATATTGTCTTCATAATATTAAGAACAATGCTAAGTATCATGAAAAGTCTTTCATGAAAATGGTCATGAAAGATTTATGACCTTTGGATTACACTTACAATAAAGTACCACACACTAATCAGGACGATCCAATAACAGTACCTATGTTTGTTCATTATTTTTTTTTTTTTTGCAAAACAATGAATGACAAATATTATTTGAAAATTAGATCATTCATTTTTTGGGATACAAATGTAATAAACTAATGTGGCTATAGTCATCGGACCAATTTGATTTTTTTCATGAATTATCTATACGTTGTGGTTTAAAAGTTAAGGCGGGACATGTGGTGGATCCCACGGGCCTGAATAGCACAGCTCTTGTAGACATCCCATTTTGACTGTCCTTAAGGTTTGGGTGTTTCACTTTAAACACTCGATGATGAAATGTTACGCTGTGAAATCGTTCGAATCTTCAGCAAAAGGATTCGATTTCAAGCTTTAAAACCTAAACCTTGTACCCCATTTGGACCAAAACCGATGAGCACGAAAAACTAGCTACAGCTCCTTTCTTAAAATACAAATTGTCCTTTGTAATTTTGAAATTTGAAAAATACATTGCACCTTCAATTTTTTAATTTCATAACAGATGACCAATTTTATTAAGTAAATTAATATTTTTAAAGGGTCCAGCTTGTCTCAAGTTGAGATCAAGACTGGACCCGTCCAGTTCGGCCCATGGAGCCTATTTTTTGGGTCCGTTTTGATAATCCGAACCGTTCAATGTGTAGAACTCGTCGAATACTACATGTTTGTAAAAAATCACGTTGATCGGATATCAATAGTTATGTGATCAAATCAGTTTTGTATAAAAAAATGGACGGTGAAATAATTAACGGTTGATAAAAAACTGTTTTGTTCACATAGCTATCGATATCCAATCAACGTAATTTTTTACAAGCATATAGTACTCGACGAATTCTATACATTGAACGGTTCGGATTATCAAAACGGGACTCGTGGTGGGTCCCCACGGGCCCAACAGTACGGTCCAGTCCGATCTTGGACTGGACCAAAGCCACTGCCTTTTTAAATGATGTCAAAAATATATTTTAACTAATAGTTTTGATAATTTTATTGCTCTAATCCCATTTTTCTTTTGTTTAATTAATTCTTAACTAGTACTAGATTTGTTTGGGTAGTAGTTTCTCGAGTTTTTTTTTTTTTTTAAATATTCTTAATAAAAAAACTATTTAGAGAATTGAACCACTTTTCAAATTATTTAGAAAACTGACCTACTTTTTGAAATCACATTTTAAAAATACGATTTTGAAATTAAAATTACATTTTCAACATGCAATTTCACCTTGAAATTGTAGGTTGAAAATGCGATTTATGATGACAAAGTGAAATTGCATGTTCAACATGCGGTTTCAAAGTGAAATTGTATGTTGAAAATACAATTTCAATTTCAAAATCGTATTTTGAAAATGCGATTTCAAAAATAGGTTAGCTTCCCAAATAGTTTGAAAAGTAGTTTAATTCTCTAAATAGTTTTTTTTTTTTTTTAGAATATTAAAAAAAAAAAAAACTCGTAGTTTCTCCGGTTAACTTTCTACTAAAACACACATTTTGAAAAAGAACATTGCATAGTACACTTCATCAACCATAAAGTTGGAGAAATTATCAGTTATGTTGTGCCCCTTCCTTCATATATTGATTCTGCCACTGCACTCATACATCAAACTAGTAGTTTGTGTTACTACTAGTAACGGCCTAGAGAAGAGCCATTATTATTATTTTAAGTCTTTTATTTTATTTAGAGCTTCACTGATTTGTTGAAAATCCAGCTAAAAGGTATAGCAGGTCTTTCTTCGGATCTCAGTCGAACTCTCTCTTCTAGCCTTCGAATTTTTTGACCTAACCTGCAGACATAATCCTGTGCCTTTCGCCCCTCAGTAGAGAGCTGACTTAGCTTCTCTACATTCCATTTGTCCACCAAAAAATCCAGTATATTAGCATAATCGATGACGGTGTACACACCAAGCCGCTGGGCAACAATTGAGAAGTGTATGAACAAATCATCATCACGACCATCATACATGAAGTGAGCTGGCATAGTTATTTTCTTCTGCATCATGTCGGCGAATGCTATGACAGCAGCATCAGGATCAACCTCGAACAACTTCTTCATTATCTTGGTATAAGCAGTTTCATGACGCGTCTCATGAGAGGCTATTGTACCACATATCTGTGCTAGGTTATTGTCACCATAATGTTTGGCTAGCTTGCCTGTGTTACCATGAGAAATGAATGTCGCCCTTTCTTGGAATGATGTGTAAACCATTCCAAGGTATGGATTGTTTTCCGTCTTAATATCCTGTATATAAAAATATATGAACAACACCATACCAACAAATAAAATTTACAAGGATAAATAGTAGTATGAATCAAAATATTATACATAAAATTTTGTGATGTCTTCACGAAGAAAAATCTTCAATTGAAATCGTCCAAATTTCAAATTTTTACATCAATTAAAATTTTGCATGTCATTATGTTTCGCAATGATTTGTCTAAAATTATATTTACATTAATTTTAAGATAAACTCTTAATAGGTCTCATGGTATGGTTCAAATATATGTAGGTGTTGACATGTATTGTCTCATAATTTATATTTCCAACATTACCCACAACAACTATCTAATTTTTATGTCTATTTTTCTTTTTGTCAGTAACCGAAAAAAAAAGGAAGGTACAATTGTAAATAGGGAGAATTATTATTCAACAATTTACACAAACATGGAGGTGCAAATCCTCACAGTATTTGAGTTGCACCCCTTCACAAAAATGAGTTACGCCCTTAATGTTTTGTTAATTTTGGGATAAATTATGACAGCAGTTCATGTACTTTGGTTCTTGCGTCATTTTAGTTCTTATAATTTTAATTGGCTTGATTTTGACTTTAAATTTATGATTTTGTCTCATTTTGGTCTAATTGATTACAATTGCAATATTTTTAAGAGCAAAACTAACGATATTAAAATGACTAACGATATTAGTGATAATTTACCTTAAAAAAATACTAACGATATTATCAATTAGACTAAATTGAAACAAAATCTAAAATTAAGGGTCAAAATTGAAACAATTGAAAGTATAAGGACCAAAATGACACAAGAGGTAAAATATAGAGACCATGGGTATAATTTGCCCAATTTTTTTTGATCTCACACCCTTATTTGTAATCCCTCCTTATAAATATCGAGGAGTTGTGTCTAGGTCCTAATAGGTAGATTTATAATTTAATAGGTCTTATGATAATTAATGACGTTTTTCATCAAACACTATTAAAAAAAATTATTAATTATTAATTTTCAGTGACAATTTGAAAAAATTGTCACAAAAAATGTCATTAAGTAAGTTTTAATGAAATTTTTTAAAAAATCGTCACAAAAAAGGTCACTAATTTTCATCTTTTAGCGACAGTTTGAAAAATTCATCATAAAAAAAGTCACTAATTATAAGTTTTAGCGATAACTTATAAAAATCGTGACAAAAAAAATCATTAATTGTCAATTTTTATCGACATATGCAAAAAATAGCCACAAAAAATTATTTTTAATGACAATTTTATAATGACTTATTGTCAATAGGAGTTGATGAAAATTAAGTCCAACTATTAGGACCTATTGGTAGTTTATTCATAAATATACTAGACCAAATAATAGGTTATATCAATTACCCCACTACCCAAATTTTTAGGCAAATTAAACCAGTAGTCCTTACATTTTTTTCTTTATGTCATTTTGATCCATACACTTTCAATTAACTCAATTTTTACCCTTACTTTGAGATTTTATGTCAATTTGGTTAAATTAATAATATTATTAGTATTTTTTTTTATAGAAAATGATTGCTAAATTTATTGAGATTAAATTACTAAGATTAAGTTCGTAATTTTACTTCTAAAAACATGACACATACTATTTATGTACATATTTTCTAACATTTGTAATTAATTGGACTAAATTGAGACCAAGTCATAAATTTAAGATCAAAATCGAAGCAGTTGAAATTATATAGAAATCAAAATGACACAAGAACTAAAATAAAAGGGTTGCCAACATAATTTGTCTCAAATTTTTTCTCCCCTCTCTTTTTGTGTACTTAACATTATTCTATTTAAAATATCATTGCACCATTCAATATTTTCTAACATTTGTTATTAATTGGATTAAATTGAGACCAAGTCATAAACTTAATATCAAAATCAAGGCAGTTGAAATTATATAGGGACCAAATGACACAAGGACTAAAATAAAGGGATTACCGACGTAATTTGCCTCAATTTTTTTCTCTCCTCTATTTTTGTGTACTTAACATTATTCTATTTATAATATCATTAAACCATTCAAAAAGGAAATGAGCTTACTTTTCAAACTACATCGATAAGAAGATTGGTTGTTTTTCCTGTATCGTAATTGAATTTTTGGCACATTTATTTTTGTTGCTTTTTGTGATTTGTTGTTTGGTTTTTTGTTTGGCAGTTTAAGGTATTGTTATTTTTAGGGGGATGCACCAATAAATCCCAAATTAATAACTTATACACTGTTTAGTCTTAAAAATTTTCTTATAGATTGAAAGGTCCCATTACAATGTTTCAAGCATCAGATTAATGTTATAAACATTAGATTTCAAACATCCAATTTTCATCAGATTACAATGTTCCAATGTTCATTTACATCATGAACATCATGATGATGTATAAAATGGGACTAAATGGAGCATAAGAAAATTTTTAGGACTAAATGGTTCAACTTTTCAGAAAATAAGACTTATGGGTAAATTTTCCTTATTTTTATTACAATCCTATATGTTATTTGTTTTATTTTAATATAACTGTTTTTCCTGTTCCTAAAAAAAAAAAAAATGAAATAGGCTGCCAAGCCACATAACGAAGTTGGGAGATGTCAAAGTTTGTGTAAGGAAAAAGGAATAAGGAATATACCATTCCAGACCCAATCAAATACTGGACAGTCTTCTCGATTTGTTTCATGTCAACACGACCAGAAAGATAGAGGTACTTGTTGAGAAGATCACCATGCCTGTTCTCTTCAGCAGTCCATCCCCTTATCCAAATAGCCCAAGGACTGGGGCTTGAGCATGATTCATCTTTAATTCCATCGGCGGTATTAAGCATGCTCTGGTAAGTTGGAAGGGCTTCTTCAGTGATCATGTCTCCGACCAATACCACAAAGTAATCGTCTGGAAGCTCCTTTGCCCTCTCTTTTAGTTCCACCACCTGTTCCAAGAATCCATCCGATGCCGGGTCTGGAAGAAAGTCTTGTGGTTGCCAACATTTCTCTACTGGTTTTAGGTGAATCAAGACATTGGTTTTAACCCAGTCTTCTAAGGATTTGAACAATTCTATCTTTTCTGGAGGCATTGAATGAGTTACTGTTGATAGAGAACGTTGTGGCTTCTGAGCATTGCCGAGAGACTTTTCCAAATTACCTGCAAGAGCCTCCCTAAAAACACGAATAATAAAAAAGAGAGAGACGGTGGATTAGGACTTTTACTACTCCAACGGGACATATTCCGGTGTCTAATGTATATTGCATGTAACTTTATACAAAATTGTATAAATTGAACATAAATTTACGTAAATTCATAAAAACTTATATGATTATGAGAATTTGCATTGAATTTAAGTATTTTTGTAAGATTACTTATATAATTTTGTAAAAATTTATGCAATTTTATATAAGATTGTATATGGAGTGCAATGCACACCCAAGATTTTCCCTTCTTTTTTGTTTATTAGTGAGTAAAATTTATTTTATTCTCTCGTGGTTTGAGGGTGGAGTATTTTACCCTCTATGGTTCAGATACAACGAAAAAACCTCATGTGATTTTGGACTAATATGTTAGTTTTTTCATCCAAATTAAAGGAAGATGTATGACAGTCATTATGTTTGATGGTGGACTTGATTTTCTGAAAAAATAAAATGAAATTAACACAACATAAAGATAATTTTACCCCATACTCCAAATTAAGTATTAGTCTAGTGGCATTCTAACTATAGTTCACAATAAAATAAAAATAAATAAAAAATGCTATGCAACTAGAATTTGTATTTTGCAAATTATTCTTAAAATGGGGTGTATAGTATATTGGCCCTGTTTGGTAGAGCTGTGAGAAAGTGCTTATACCTTATGCCTAAACAGCTTATAGCTTATAACTATGAACATAAGTTGATTTCTGACTTATAAATTAAGCATCTCCTGCCCCACTCAAAGAATAAGCTGATTTCTGACTTTCAAAAAGCTATAAGCTAAACCAAACACATCAAAATAGCTTAAATTAAGTTGAAAGCTGAAATAAGCAGCTTTTAAACTGCACCAAACAAACACATATTCAAAGCTAGTGTGACGTGAACAGGACACCTAGAATGGTAGTTAGCTATTGACGTAATTTTTTAAATATATTTTCAAATAATTTTTCGTAGTATGCTTTCCGGGCAATTAAATGGGGTTAAAATATCATATTAGTAACAAAGCTCTATTACATGCAAACAATTAGTCAAAAGGAGATCTTTTGCAAACCTAGATATATGTATATATATACTAGTTTACACATACCCGTGTAAGGTATGGGTTATTATTACAGTATGTTTAAGTTTGATATTTTGATAATTTTTTTAAAATTTCAACTATTGTTTTATGAAAATGAATAAAATAAATCATTAGATTTATGATACAATTATGTGGTATGATATGTATCATTTTCTAATTTGTTATACATCCAATGATGTCGACTCAAATTCTATTATCATATTAGTTTGAGTGAATTTATGAGTCTTTAACATTTCTTTCAAATTTATAAAAAAAAAAAAAACAAAAATATGGTGTATAGCTTTTCTCAATGGATAAATATAAAACAAATACTAAAATAATTCTCTCATCTAAAAAAATTACTAAGACAAGTCACTGAACTAATAAAAAAGTAGAAGAAAATACATACATACACAAATGACTAATTTTATTAATATATAAATCATACTTACATAATAAATGATTGATTTTATTCATAAGTAAATCATTAAGTAAATTAACAATTTTTAATAATATGAAAAATATTTTTCGGTTAACCATTTTGTTAATAAATAAATCATTAAGTCAATTAATAATTTTTCATGATATGAGAAATATTTTTCAATAATTTTTTTTGATAATTTTGTATTGCATAGGAGAATAGTTTTTTTTTTCCCCTTACGTATTGTGTTAAATTAAAATTTATAACAAACGGTAGTTGTAATTTCTAATATTATAGGACCGATTCATATTTTAAACAAGCTTTATAGGTGTATTTGTAATTTGTTAAAAAATAAAAGATTTATGTTTCATAATTGACCAATAATATTTGCATAATTACGAGAAAACTTATTTCATAATTGATCAAGAAAGTTGCGTAATTACAGAAAAACATGTTGCATAATTGACCAAGAATGTTTGCATATTTACAAAAAAAAACATTTACTTAACATATAGGCCACTATTAGTAAATTATTTTAAATGAAAAGGCAAAATAGGAAGGAAAAAAAAAAAACGAGCCATGGGACAAAAAGAGCTTCTTATATATTTTGTTAAAAAATAAAAGATTTATATTTCATAATTGAGCCTCCGTTTGGAAAGTGGGTTGGTTTTTTGGCTTTTTTAGCTATTTTAGCCTGGGCTAAAAAGTTTGGTTTGGGAAGGACTTTTGGCTTTTTGGGCTTTTTTTGTGAGAGAAGAGTGTAATGATTATGGATTGAATGTGATGTTTTATTTGTTGTGGCTAAAATAGCCCCAAACCTCCTTGCCAAACGGAGGAAACATATTTCATAATTAACTAAGAATGTTTACGTAATTACCGAAAAATCTATTGCATAAATGACTAAGAATATTTACATAATTACAAAAAAATATTTACTCAATATATAGGCCACTATTAGTAAATTTTTCCAAATGAAAGGACAAAATAAGAAAAAAAAAGAAAAGAAAAAAAGACGAGCCATGAGGCGAGCTTCTTATATATATAGATATAGATATATATCAGCTTCTGCTTTTTTTCTTTATTTTTTTTTTTTAAATTATCTTTGATGACAAGCAAAAACAAAAACAAAAACTGTACAAAAGGCATATATATTCATTCATCATTGTCAAACTGGCCCATAAACTAGTCATTAGTAGTGTCATTTTCAAAACAGAGCTGCTACGTATCAGGAAAAAAAAACAGGAAAAATGTCAGGAAAAATAGAGGAAGAGGAGGAGGAGGAGGAGGAACTGGAGGGGGCCATAAAAATGGGCGGAGGCGGAGGCGGGGCTGGGTGACGGCGGGGCTGGGCAGACGACCAACAGCGGGCGACGGCGGAGGTTGCGACGATCCTCCTCCTCCTCCTCCTCCCCTCCCCTCTCCTCCTCCTCCTCCTCCTCCTTTCCTGATCCTTTTCCCGTTTTTTTTTTCCTGAAGCCTAGACTTATTCTTTTCAAAATTAAAATACTAGAGTTTTAGTATGTGATATAAAACACACAAAACTCACTTGGAGGCAATGGACCTGGTGGAAGAAGAAGAAGACATGAAACCCTGGAGCATACAAGATGGGTCTTTGTGAAGGGAACAAAGGCAGTTAACTTCATAGACTGAAAATCTTGACAACTACATATCAAAGCCATTCCTTTGTTTCTTTCTTCACTGAAGTGAGAATGAGTAAATCAGAGGGCTACTGTGACATGTATATATAAATTGATGAAGCCCAGGAGTAGCCTAATTTATAGATGCAGAAGTAGTTGAGATCATAATTGCAACTTTCCAACTGCTAACCCAAAACAGTAATGATAAACAAATATAATTGTTTCATAAGATTCATTCGTTGTAAATTAAAAAAGAGAAATGTTAAGGATCATGAAATTTTTTTCATAAAAGATTTATGACCCTTAGATTACCTTAATTAGTATATGGTGTTTTATTCTAAGTGTAATCCAAAAGTCACAAATTTTTCATAATCATTTTCATGAAAGACTTTTCATGATACTTAACATTGCTGATTAAAAAAACGTGGTGGCACATGTACCCATTATTGAGAAGCTTTTCACCAGAGTTTTGTTTGACCTTCGTGAGTCCACAAAGAAGTCCACATTGATAATGTGGATTATTCGATGTGTAAGACTCGTCAAGTATTTCATTCATATAAAAAATCACGTTGATCGTATGTTAATAGTTACTTAATTAGATCACATTTGTCTTAATAATTTATTTTTAAAATCATATTTATCTACCGTTAACACAAATGTGATATGATCAAGTGACTATCAATATCCGCTCAACGTGATTTTTTTTGTAGGGATGAAATACTCGACAAGTCCTACTTATTGAACTATTCAAATTATTGATATGCACTCTGTGATGAGCTCATAGAGACCTAACAATACCCTTCAATCTGATATAAACTGGAGAGAAACCTCTCCCTGCACTTCATTATTTTTATGAACATGGATAGTCTCTCATCCTAATAAGAGGATTAGACCATTCATGGTGTGTTTATTTGGTTGGATTGGATTTGTATCTCATGTTAGTTTAGTCATGGGATTAGATATCAGGAAATGACTATTTGGTTGGATATGATATGAATCATATATTTGTTTGGAATATTATGGAGAAGGATAAATATTCAAATGACTATTTTACCATTTTTAATTATTTACTAAATAATAGCAATATTAAACATGTCTTTAATATTTTAATTATTTTAAACTAGATTAAATAAAAATTTATTTTATTTTATTTTTTACACAGTTAAATAAATTTATTTTTTAAAAATTAAATAAATTAAATATCAATAAACATATATGTTATTTTTTTAATTAAAATTTTAAATAAATTTATTTTAAAAAATAATAATAATTAAATAATGAAATTAAATAAAACATCTATTGAAATTTAAATAATGAAATTAAATAAAATATAAACAAAGTTTTAAAATAAAACATCAATAAAATATTTATAAAAAATTATTTTAAAAAATTAAATAAATAAATAAAAATTAATTAAAGTTATTTTATTTTTAAATTGAGATATTTAAATTTTATTAAATTTTACTAAATATAATACATAATTACTAGTAGAGGGTCAAAATGGTCATTTCACCACCTAATCCCCATATCCCTCTTATTTCTCAATTTGTGTCCCACCCCTCTATGGGACACTATAGTTTAATGGATTTGGGACTAATAATTCGAAGAGACTAATAGACTGGTGTAAGAATTTTAAACCAAACAACGAACTATTAGTCTAGATAGACTAATAGTCCAATCCCACCCCTCAATCCCTCAAAACAAACACCGCCTCAGTGATTTGGGCCCATTGGATATCTTTGATAATTTTATTTTATTTTTTAAAATTTTTGTGTATATTATTGATATAAAAAAATATATTAATAAGATAATGATAGTCACATAATTTATCATATTTATTTTGAAATAAATGGATGACTCAAATGATTTTAGAAATATACCATTACTTTTTAAAAATAAATATGATTAATTCATGTGAATGTGTTCATCAGATCATTCTTTTTTTTTTTTTTTCACGAATAATGTCATTGAAATGGGCCTTCTAATTAGGCCAATGTGAACGGTTCCAATTATCGAAATAGATTTCGAAATTGACCCATTCAACTACACAATAGTGGCTGCTGTCCATCCCCACAACTGCCTCCCAAATTCGGCTGAAGTGACGGTTCTAGTTTTTACTAATGTAAAATTCGTTATTTGGAGTATATAGAGGATTTTTTTTTATGCCAAAGCATGTACATCTGGAGGGGGGACTCATCACAAACACACGTCCAGGCAATTGCTGATTGGATATAGAGGTTTGATGAAATAAAATTGCTCACTGAATAAAAATTTTGGGTTCAACTTTACAACCAAGCCCAACAAATATGGCCCAATCACTTGGGTCAAAGTTACATAAAATTAGAGAGAACGTTAAAACGAAAGTTAAATTGTCCACTTAGAGCATTCACATTAGACTTGGTATTATGCTTTTAAAATAAAATTTGCTTAGTAAGGTACAAAATCATTCCATCTGTCTTATTATACCAAAATTAAATTTGACATTGTTACAATAAATTATTTCATGTAGTAATGCACTGTTCATATATTATATAATATTTTTATCATTTATTTTTAAAAGTGATCGAACATCTTGTTGGATGACCAGCTACTACACGATTTTTTTTTGCAATATGACATATGAAATTTTATCATTTATTATCGGATATCCTGCTGAATGACTGGCTATGCACCATTATCGTTATCATCATCATGACCATCATCATTATTATTATTATTATTTTGAGAAATATGACAACTTTTCCTGAAACCTTCTAGAAGCTGCTTTGGGTAGGGTTGTTTGGATATAAAAATAAATATTTTATAAAATTAAATTTTAGAATAGAGAGTCTGATGGAGAAAAATGCTAGATAAAATAGAAAAAGTATAACTTTTTTGTTATAACTTAGCCCAAAATTTAATGAGCCTCATATGAATGCTCTTATAAGTTGTCCTCTATTCATTATTGTCCTCTAGTTAATTTTTCCTCTATTTTTTTCGAGAACAGTTGTGGTAAAATGAAAAAAAACATAATGGTTATCAGATTAATTTATTATTTATTTATTTATTTATTTAAGAATGATATCCACGAAAGGCCTTACAAAATAAAAAAGTTCAAATTATTAACTCAAGATTTGTAGTGAATCTTTGGGCCCTTGGGACAACAAAAATAGACTTTAGTGACACTATATTAGTGTCAAATTTTTAAAAAATGTCATAAAAATAATATTTGGTAGCACATTTTAGAAAAAACATGATAAAGTCACAAACATAAAAGACTCTAGTGTCATTTTAATAAAGAAGTGCTGCATCATTTTTAAAACATATGTCACAAAAGTATTAAGTAGTGAAATGTAGGGGTGGGCGCGAATCGGTTGCGGCTACGGAGCTTTCAATCTGCCATCCATCTGTCAGATTGGCGAATTGGAGAAAATCAATCCACATTGGTCCGCCAATTTGGCGGATGTGGATTGGGCGAATTGGCAGATTAGTGGATGGATGCGAATCGGTTTAGCGGTTTAAAATTTTATAAACTTTCAACATAATTCAACTTATGCACTTCCTAATTAAAAAAAGAAAAAGAAAAAGTATTATACTCAATGACTTAAAAAAGTATTACAATCATTGGATGCCTCATCCAAAGAAATAAAGTTTGAAACTTTAAAATATTACAATCACTACATGTCTCATCCGCATATTAAAATTACAGCATGTTTCATCCACATAAAAGTATTACAATTTGTGATTCCTAAAATATAAAAAAATTCAAACCACCAAAACCATGAACAGAACAGTAGTAGAGATTGTATACCTCTGTATTGTTACATCTATATCTGTTTTTCAAAACAAAAACCATTATTTTTAGAGATAGATTTAAAAACAAAAAAATATAGATAAATAATACATTTTTTTTTTCAATTCAAAAAATATATCAAATTGAAAGCTCTTTTTCAACAAAATATATTCAACATAATATTTAAACTATTTTTCAATTAAAAACACAAATAGAATATCTAAACAAATTGAAAACACAAAGTCTTATAAATTACTGGGGATGCTCGCGGTTTGGCGGTTCGGTTGCTACCGAAGGAACCTCAAATCCGCCATCCGTCCAAAACTAGGCAGATTGGAAAAAATTAATCTGCAACCGTCTGCTTGTCATCACGTATCCGTCTAAAATGCTGCGGATTGATTCGGTTTGGTTGGTTTGAGTGGATCAATATATCTGTTACTCACCCCTAATGAAATGTTATAATTTAATGGCATTAATTTAGTGTCATTATTTAAAAAAATGCCATGAAGGTATCATTTGGTGACATGTTTTGAAGAAAGTGTAGTCTTCCTTTCCACCGACATCGATCCATCGTGGATTCTAACAAAATGATTGATTCTGCTTTGGTTGCAGGAAAATAAGATTAGGTGTCTACTGCCTTTGTCACTTTTGATCATGGCAGTGGACCTCTAAGAACTTTAAAATTTATAAACCCTACTTTTTTACTTTAAATTTTGTTTAGAGTTTGGTTAAAATTGAGAAATGGAGAAAGAAATCAAATGTTTGAATCTGATTAGAATTGTCCTTCATGCTTACAATCTTAATTTCTTTTTAATTGTTACACATTTGTTGATAAATGAGTCATTTTACGTAGTTTGAGTTTCAATTGGCCTTTACGTGTTTGATAAATTGCCTGAAAGGGTTGCAGACATATGAGACATGTATGTGTGGAAGTAGTTTATGTCATTTCACATGCACTTGTGCCTTCTTAATTTTTTAAATGAAGTAATTAGCTGATGTAGTATATTTTTTAGATACCCCCCCCCCCCCCCCCCCCCCCCCCGGGGCGCCCCAAAGAACTAGTTGGTTGATGTATGCTTGTGTTGCTTGTACAACTAAGTTTCATGATGCCTTGGGTACTTTGTTTCTACTTTCAAGCTTCCCTCTATATGAATTTAGTTTTTTTTTTTTTTTTTTCTTTTAAATAACAATATACCTAGATCCCTTTCTTTATTTTTCATCATTTATAAATCCGTGTTTTGTTTTCCTAATTAAATTATTATATTCTTGCATGCATCATGGTTATGATGGTTGGGTATTGAGATTAGAATATTGAAGGGATCTTTTTACTTGGGAAAGGGGAAGATGGCAAGGACATTAATTTCTTATTTTTGTCCCTGATTAGAGGCAAATAAGATGTTATGGACTTGCGAATGTAATGGTCAATATTGTGTAGCTTCATTTTGTAGTAATCAAGCTTCATCTGGTCTCTCAAGGTCAATATACAAACTGGTTTGGAAATCCTTCATTCCATCTAAGTTCAAGTTTTTTGTTACTTGTGATTTGTTTATTACGAGAAATAGCTTATGTCCATTTCATGAAGGTTTGGAGTTTTTGTTTAAAATGGTGGGGTTTATCGTTAATATGTCATGTTGATTTGAAAAGGTTATTGGGACGGTGATTTGGATTTAAAATGAATGGATTGAAGAAATTAATCTAAGAGTCACTATTTTTTTTTTTTTATTCTTCACAGTTTTTGATCAATCTTTTGATTCAATGCAATAACTCTGTTTCTAACAATGAAATTGTAGAATGGAAGGAAGTTGCAGACATTATCCTAGTGAGAACAATGCACCAGGTGAAGGACTATAAGGAGATAAACGAGTACTCAATTAACAACTTTATTACTTGCATAGATCAAGTAAGGAAGTATAATTGTAATTTGGTTTTGAGATTTGGTAATTTAGAGGTATTAAGAAAGCTTTGTAATGATTTCTTGTAATTTTTTTTAAAGAGTTTTGTTTCCAAGTTGGAACTTCTGTGTGAGTTACTAATAAATTTTTCTTTTGCCCCAAAAACATTTCTTTACACGCCACTGTAATGTATGGTGATTCTGTTTTCTATTTCATTACTTCTTGGGAAATGAAAGTGAATTTTATTGATGCTCTCAATCAATTAGCTTTTTGTAATGGAAGTGATCTTTATTTATGGATGCTTGGGAACAAGAAACTCACGTCAAACCAGATCCACATGGGGGACCATATTTATAATTCATGGTGATCCTATTTTCTATTTTAAACCTTTTTAGGTAATGAAAATAACTATTTGAAATGGATTTATCTAGTTTTGCGGGGATAGTGGTATTGGAATAACCAAAGAGTAATTCATTGACTAGCTTTGAACTGTTGCTTATATTGCACTTTTAAAATTATTAAAGGCTTTTAAGATATGTTTCTCTTCACTTGGTCAATTTTCAATTATTATTATTTATTTATTTATTTTTATTTAACATAAACAAGTCAATTGTTCTGTTCTTCTACTACTTATGAATATTTTAATGAACTTGATAGGTTTGAAGCTCTTGCAAAAGGAAATTAAATCATTGGAGGATAAAACATACAACAAAGTAGGATTACAAGAATAGAAGCACCAATGGATATTATGTTTACATGTTGGGATGTATGACGAACCATGGAGCTCTTTAGAGAGATTTGTAGCAGAACTCAAAGCCAATGCAAGGAAATCAGCATTTTTGGGATTTTATTTATTTATTTATTTAAAATCAAATGGGATTGGTGTGCATACAGTCATTGAAGATAGAAGATGCCCCCAGATGTATGTATAAAAGTCACTAGTGAAAAATCTAGTGGCACTTGGAAATGCCAGCAGATGTATGTATTAAAAGTGCCATAAATAATATCTAACATGGCATTCAATTGTTCATAAATAATATCAATTGTGGCATAAGAAGTGCCATTAAAAATGAATATAGTGATATTTTTTAGATTGTAAGTCTTGTTTAATAGCACTTAGTAATGTTATGAATAATGTCTAACATGAAATCGAAGTGTCAGTGAAAGTCTTTTAGTCTTCATGATGTAGTGACACTTACACGTGTCACTAAAATTCCACTAGTAACTATCATGGCATGGATATAAATGGCACTTGTTCAAAACATCATAACACTAAAAAAATGTCACTAGATGAGTAGCTTTGTGACACTTTCAAATGTCACTGATTTAAGAAAATGTTGTAGTGCCTTCAAAACTTTTAAAATTTAAATTTAAAATTGAGGGAAATCTAACTTCAAATTCTTGTTTCTAAATCATATATATTAATTATAAAAAAAAAATAAAATTCACAATGCACATGTACATGAAGACCAGTGTGGATGATAGTCCACAATTGGATTAACTTGCACATTGCCATGCTTATTAAGGTACATACAAGCAACGAGACAGAAAGTTAGAGATCAAATAATGTCCTGCATTGTCGGGTATGCTTTGTATGACATTCCACTACAAGAAATTATACATTTGCCGACCACTTTTGCTGACTAAAGAAACTTTAGTTACAAAAAAAATGACATTTGCCGACCAAAAAAAAATTCGTAGCTAAAAGCTGATACTATTACCGACTAAAAGTATTTTTGTTGCAAACAAGTGATTTTTTTGCAACCAATTTAAAATATTTGTCGCTAAAAATATAGGCGGAAGGCAAAAAATTATTTTTAATCTTTGGCGACCAAAAGTTTGGTCACCAAAAATTTATTTTCAGCGATTAAAAAATATTGTAGTCACTGTATAGTTAGTTTTGGCTACTAAAATTATTTAGTCGTGGAATGAAAAATAAAAAATTATTTTTAATCTTTGGCGACCAAACTTTTGGTGGCCAAAAATTTATTTTCAGCGACTAAAAAATATTTTAGTCGCTGTATATTTAGTTTTGGCTACTAAAATTATTTAGTCGCCGAATGAAAAACATAAAATTATTCTTTATCTTTGGCGCCAAAAGTTTGGTCGTTAAAAATTTATTTTCAACGATTAAAAAATATTTTTATCACTGTATAGTTAGTTTTGGCAACTAAAATTATTTAGTCGGGAAATGAAAAACAAAAATTTATTTTCAACGACTAAAAAATATTTTAATCACTGTATAGTGAGTTTTGGCTACTAAAATTATTTAGTCGCCGAATGAAAAATAAAAATTTATTTTTTACCTTTGACGACTAAAAGCTTAGTTGCTAAAAATTTATTTTTAGCGACTTAAAATATTTTAGTTGTTGTATAGTTAATTTTGGCTACTAAAATTATTTAGTCGCTAAATAAAAAACAAAAATTTATTTTTTATCTTTGGCGACCAAAAGTTTGGTAGCTAAAAATTATGTTGAGTGACCAAAAAAATATTTAATCACCAAATAACTAAAATATTTGAAGAAAACCTTTCAAATTTTTAAAAGATTTATAAAATTAATTCACGACCAAAATATTTAGTCGTTATATGTATATGTATTCGCACATGTAGATACGCACCATCTCTCTCTCTCTCTCCCCGTTGGGAGAGCAACACACAAAGTATCATTTTTTTCTTTAATAAACCACACTTACTACAGTAAAGTCACACAAATCCATACCACGCTCAAACCCACTCACCAAGGATCCTCTAGAGTGTTTTTTTCTTAAAATTTCCTCAAGTGGTGTATTGTGTGGTTGAGATTTAATGCTAAAAAATTGATGTGACTTGTCATGAAATCTCAACCACACAATACACCACTCTAGGAAACTTTAGGAAAAAAAACTCTAGAGGATCCTTGCTCCAAACCACTTCCTTCACCATTGTCGGAGTATCGGCAGCAGGAACAGCGATATAGCCCATCTTCTTTGGGTTTAAATCATCAGCACCATCAAAATCATCATCTGAATCATGGAATTCGAAGCTGTTGGGATCAGCGAAAAGAGACCAGATCAAGTAAAGAGTTTCGGCAGTGATGGCTCCACAAGCGACACCTAACAACAGAGATCCAACATCCTTGAGAATGCCCTTAGTGCAATCGTTTAACGAGGTGTAGAAACCGAGAGTTGGGCGTTGAATTTCTTCATCGATTTTGGATCGATGGACCAAGTGAGAAGGGTGAGAGGGGAGGAAAGTGACTTTGGGTCGAAATCTCTGGATTGGGTGAAGAAAAAGTTGAGGGATGGATTGTTATGTTCAATTGGGTGAAGAAATCGTGGGTTCAATTGGAGTCAAGAGACTCGAGATCTTGTAGTCTCTTTCTCTGGTGAGTTTGTATCTACACCTATTTTTGCATACATTGTTATCACTACTAAAAAAAACACTTTTTGCGACCGCTATAAACCGTCGCAAATAATAAAAAACAGTCGCAAAAGACTTTTTGCGACGGCAAATGGGGGTCGCAAATATGGCGGTGGCAAATACTTTTTGCGACGGCAAAGCAACGGTCGCAAATTATTCGCGACCACCTAAACTATTTATGGCGACCGCTATTTTGCCGTCGCAAAAAACAAAGAAAAACACTAACATAATCTTTGGCGACCATCTTGTTACCGTCGCAAAAAATTAAAATTAAAATTAAAAATAAAAATAAATAAAAGTGTAGCGTTAAGCACTCTAGGAATAACAATGACAAGAATTCAGACAGTATAGCATTATAGTTTTATTGAACATTCTATTTGAGTCTCAAAATTTGAGCTACATGTAAAAGTTATTACAACTAAAAACTTGAAAAAAGTTCTTTTATGAAAAAAATACAATCCAGAACTGGCCAATCCTCTCATCAATTTTCTTGCTCGGGTGTTTCTCCACTCTATCAATGAACTGGCATAACACCTTGTACCCATATTCATCAAAATCATTTCAGCAAACACTTCCACTAATGCTTTGGCAACCTATAATTTATGCCAACCAAAATGAGAGCAGAAGTCCTTCCAGATTCATGGGGTTAAGTTTTTGGAGCGCATGTGCATGTGTAAGCAAGCACACACATAATTATTCTATGTCACATGAACATAAGAAAGACTAGAAAATATAACCAAAATTCTGGTTATCAGAACAAAAACAAGTGAAACAAGAGGGATTGCGGGAACTATAATATGTATAATAGAACTACTAGTGTAATCTATTGCCAAATTAAAAAAACCAACCTTTATTGGGTTGATCCTCATTTCCCTCAGAAATTCCAAGTTATCAACCTGAAAGCTAAGGAACTTCCTGTCAATATAGCACATAAGAGTAGAATCTCAAATGCATACTATAACTAAAATTACATAAGCTAATGTGCAGCTGTCAAGGTATGTATATAGCTTCGCTAGAATGTATAAATATCGGGCTAATCTAAAATTTGTCTATAGAATTTTACTAGCATGTGACAGGTACTAGTGGAGTTGTCAAAAAATAAAAATAAATAAACAAAAGGGAAAAAAAAATTAAATAACTACTGGTATGACCATCATCAAGACAATCATTCTTGAATTTTACCCGCTTCTAGTAATTGATCAATAAGGGAATTTGAATTTTGCTACTTAGATGGATCGAAAAAATTTAATGTTAAATTTGATAATAGCTAAGCTGTAAAATCTATTAAGTCCAAATGTGGAACAAGTGTTAGTATAGTAAATGATGGTCATGAATCACCACAGCCGAACTCATGAGTTAGAAACTAAGTTAGTTAGAAAATGAGATTACCTATGGTTTTTCTACACATGAGAAATACACATAAATCAACAATTTCAAATTTCAAAATCATTAATCAATTTCTTTTCACTAATAATGCATTGAATAGTCTCAAATCATGTGGTCCAAATCAAATAACAGACCTGCTCAAGAAAAGCCTCACGTTGTGGCCCAACTGCTCCATAGTTGCTTAAAGCTCCAAATGCTGCATAGGCGTTGGCTCGTATCTTCGTGTTCATGCATATCTGTTTCCATTCAATACATAAATTAATTGCTTTGCCAGATGTAGCCTATATTATATTTTCAGACTCTTAGATAATTTTAGAAACTAGACAGGAATAAAAACATGCAAAGTGGATAACGTACATTCCAAACTTCATCACAAACTTTTTGGCTGCAAAGACCCAATTCCTAGGAATTAAGCTAGATGCATCTCCAAAGCTAAAAGATGCTAATAATGAATGACATTCACATGTATTAGGGCCCTCAATGCGCTATATTTGAGTCATCCATCACTCCCAATTAAGGCACGAACACAAATTTATTTATTTTTTTGATGGAACACAATGAAGGTTCTGAATTTGAACTTCGTAATGTAGGGATAATGGTGTAATGGATTGTATTGTATTACCAAGTAAGACGATAGAGATGACAAATAGATACAGGAAGAAAAAAGGACGGCATGAAGTTGTCCATTTGCACTTGATTCATTAATTACGCCGTGGAATCAATGTCTAAGAACCGCGGACAATGCCGACATGACAATTTTTAAATAATACAGAACACAACAAGTGGGGTGGATACAAATTTTATAGTTTATATTTATTATATGCCAAATTTATGAATATTTCATTCAAAGATAATAAATAAATAAATAAATAATGCAACATAAAACTAACTCTGAGAATTTAAAGTTGGAGGGATTAATAGATATAAATCTACATTGTTTTTCTTTTATTATTACATCTCAAGTTGTTTTGTTCAAACTTATGATGTATTTCATTTGTGTCTAGCAATGGAAATACAAAATAACACTATAAAATAAAGAAGTAAGAGAGCATACTTGAAGATTCCGAAGCCGGACTGAAAGGTTAAGTAAAATGGGTTCAACAGCATCATTGGGTGATGACTCAAGAACTTGTGCAATTGGACATATTAAGTGCATGAAAAAACATGAGCTTGGCTCAAACAGTGCTGCATAAGAAATTAGAAATGTTGGGATAATTACCATTAGCAAGCATGACACAGCAGTTAATTGAGTTGATTCATCTGAATCATCAAGCAAAGCAACTATCACTCCAAGAACTTCAGGAGTGTACCGGAGAATATGGATGGATGGTATCAGCAAGACAAAATCTAGAAAGTTCATGCACTCATTGAAATAAAGGAAAATTAAAAAGAAAAGAAAAGAAAACAAGTAGCTATGATCAATACAACAAATGTAAAAGCACACATATAAAAGACCTGAACAAGTCCCCTTAGACATAGTCGTCTAACAGTAGGAGAATCATCAGACACATGCCGGCAGAATGCTTCAACCATCTGTTCCAACAAGGAACCAAAACCATCACTGCACCATGGAATTCAGATTAAATGAGAATTGGAAAAGCATAACATTATCTAAACCAATTCAAGATATATATTGACTTCGGATAAAAAAACACAATTGATAATTTTGGGCATCAGCAATTTAATTATTCTAGATTATGCACCAGCAAAGTTTAAGCATGGAAAGATAAAAAAAATTAAATCAAATTTGTAAAAGTTACACGAACATGATGGTTCCGTATGAATCATCAATTACAAATTAGCCCCTACCCCCACCATCACCCCTTCTACTCTAACATCACTAAAAGATTCCAGGCAATTCTTTCTACACCACAGAGACAATTTTTTCATTTTTCAAAAGTAGATCCTTAATGCTATATGGAATCATAAACCAAACCAAGATTAATGATCTAAGAGTATCCAATGATCATATGCTCTTCACTCTCAAAGAGGAGGGGGAACGGGTACTAGAGGCTCTCAAAGAGAACACAAGCTTCAAAGAAACAATGCAAAACCTAAAGACAAAAACAAAACTAAAAAGAAAATAGAAAAAGGACACATGTAACAAAATAGAAAAGGAGCATCCATGAAGGCAGATCACTCCAGATTACCTGTAGCGGACAAACTCAGACACTGCTGCAGCTGCAGTTTCCCTTTGAAAACTTTGGGGTCGGTTTAAGGATTTACTTAAAATTAAACATATGGCTGGAACCTGAACAAACCGACCATAAGAGAACAAATTTAAAATGACATTATAATGAAATCAAAAAGCACACAACTAGAAAGGGTTATCAATTAATGGAACAATCATAAGCATGGATATCATTTCATATTTGCACCCAAACATGAACAGAGGTGGCATGGGGTCTAAAAGTTAAAATTGTTTTTTTCCTATTCTTTCATTTTGGAGTCAGTAAAATTAAAACACTATAATTAACCACAATCCCCACCAATACTCTATACACCATCATATCCATTGCACAAAGAAGCTGCTTACAGCAGTAGGTAGTCAACCCTACACCCACTTTTTGTGGAGAGGTCAGTTCACATGACTCAAACCCACGCCACAAGGTTGGGGGTGGATAACACTTGCCATCTCACCAAGTCACGACCTCTAATTTTTATACATTATCATCAAATTTAAACATTGAAACTTTAAAAAGGCAAACAAGAATAAAACAAGAAGTTACTTAATCTTTGAACAGAAAGTTATGTGACATGTCCAAAACAGAATACAAAAAACAAGCACAACACAAATTATCAAAGTATTGTTGATAAACTCACAAATAAAAGTGTATACAATTACGAAAATAAATCCAATTAAATAATTCCTACCTGCTTCTTTGATCCTTTGGTTTTAATTCCAAGTAAATAAATCCAATCATAGCCACAGCAATAACAGGAAATGTATAGACAGCCAAATCAAGCCCTGCAAAGGAGCCGTTGTGAGATCAGTGTTCCAAAAAACAACATTCATATTTGTAACTTTTTTTTTTTAAATGATTATTCTTGATTCAATGCAAATTACTTACAACTAACAAAACCAAATCATTGAAAGAATATATATTTATATATGAAAAGGGGATTTTTGGTAGCATGTTGACTCGTGTAGATAATTTTTTAATGAAATAAGTTCGTACCATTGTAGCCGAAGACAGTATTTGATGCATTATCTTCAGCTCCTTTCCATTTGGTTGCCCATAAATCTGTAGGCTTGAGAAGCCAAAGTGAAATCCAACCAGCAAATAATGAGATCATCAGCAGTTTAAGAATGATGAATATTTTATCAAGCATAACATGTGATTTGGATTAATTGTATATCTACAAACATATATAGCACATGATTCGTGACTTCAATTCCTTGAAAGTATTTAAAAAGGAACTTCATGAAAAAGTTGTAGAATCCTTTGTAAAATGATGCCATTGGCAGCTTACTTGAACCCAGAAGTTAGGTCAGTAGCAATACAAGAAAATGCATCGTTGTGGCTTATGATTCTTTCACAGTCAAATTTAAAAAGTTCAACATCCTAAGAAAGAACTTTGGTTCAAATAAATTAGAATCTGCGAGCATCAAAATAACGAGCCAGAAGGGAAACAAAGCAAAAACGCAAACACAGAGAGAGAGAGAGAGAGAGAGAGAGAGAGAGAGAGAGAGAGAGAGAGAGAGAGAGAGAGAGAGAGAGACATGTTAAAAAACTAGCTCCACGGATGCAGTAAAGTAAAACAACTACAGAAACGTGACACCAGAACCCATGTACCTCACTAGGAGGTCAAGGTTCAAGTCTTGCCACAAGCAAGACTCCCTATCCCATGGGCTATGTACGCCAATGTATCCAAAAAGAAAAAGAAATGTGATACCACCGTCAAATTACTCCACACGCTCTAGTTTCATTTTACTACTATGAAAACATAAATTTTCGAGAGCCCAATAGTTTCATCACATGGGTCACTTCACGCTGAACAGCCTAAGAAACGTTAATTTAATTTTTGATTATTGTTCATGATGAATTAAGTCATAGTTTCTTGTTTACTTTTTGAAATGAATGAATTTTGTTCTTGAAGTTAATTGATTTTCTTTGGTGGCAAAACATAGCTGACTTCCATTATATCATTTCAACCGAAGTAGCCAGTTGGGCGAAAGCAAATTGACTTCTCTTATACTGAAAATGGTTTTATTCATTTCGTTAGAAACAGAGTACAGATAATTTGACTGTGATATATATATATATACATATATTAATAAATAAATAAAATAGACATATACAAAAACAAGAAAGACATTTACAACCACAGAATTGCAAGTACTGAAATGATCCTCACATTTCCATAAGAATTTCAGAACATTTTAGAAATCTGAATTTGAAAGGTGGTGTTAGATTAATTTGAGTAGGGATTCTAGTAAAAGTTCACACTAGTACTAGCTTTTCATTCTTTAGTGTCAATTGCATTATACAATAAATGTATTTCAAGTGCTAATCTACTCTTTAAGATTTATGTGTTTTGAAATTTTAATGAATTGTTAGGACGATTATTAACTATACAATATGATTTTTAACCAACTACACTATTTTCATTAAAGTTCTCTTTCATAATGGTCAGCTACTTATGGTAATATAGAGTTAGTGTGGAGTTAGATGTTAAATTAAAACTCAATTGATTATTAAATATTAAAAAAAAAAAAAAAAGTCAGCTACAATGGAGTGATCCAATAGTGGCTTAAATATGATACAGATGATATCACCATCAAGGAATGACCAAATAACTAATGGAAAGTTGCCACCTTCAAAGTCTCTACATATAAAGATGTGAAAGCTAGCTCTAATTCAAATCAATCAAGATTGGCTTCATATACAAGCTGATGCAACAATTGATTGTTGTTAATGCACAATGCCATTATCATAATTCCATGTGATACAGGCACTTGAAATACTTTGCAAGGTTGAAATCAATTAGAGCATCTCTAATATTGATTAAATTTGAATAAAAATTTAATAAAAAATTTAATCTGATATAATATTTTGTTGTTTTGGAAATAATATTCACGATCACTTAAAAAAAATAAATACATAACCAATGTATGAGCAAAATTGTATTTGTGAATAAAGAACTGAGCAATTGTAGGTTTAGGAAAATGAACTATGCTAATTGTTGCAGGACATCAAAATATTCCCTCAATATGTCTATGTGCCTCATATTTATATTTTCTTATATGTGTTTTCCAATAGAAATGTTGAGGCTTATCAACTAGAGGAAAACATCACTCATACAATATATAATGCACATTTTTTCCCTATCCGTGACAGAGCATTATAATCAGTAGCTTGTTTTAATACATAACAAGAGCATGTTGAAGATAATTTCAATGATCTAATTCTGAATATGAGAAAACCGTAAGTTCAAATAATAATTCCAGAATTCGATCCACAAAAATGAAGATAAGTAGATAGTGAAATTTATATATAGGTTGCTATGATCATCTGTAAATGAAAATCAAAAGCTGAACTGTACCAGTAGAAGCGAGTCCTGCTCGGTTATCTCCGATTCCTTCACTTTCTGTACACACAACCTAATCAATCGAGAAGATTGCAGTGAGATTAGTGGATAAGCAAGTTGAATCGATCATTACACACAACTTGATTTCTCAGATCATTACAGAGAAAGTTGAATCGATGAAGATGTGTTTAGGCTTACCGATTATGAAATCTTCAACAGTTGTGGACTTGAGAAAGTTGAATCGATCGACAGATTCAAGCGAGAGAGGCAGATTTTGAGAGGGAGAGACAAATTCGAGCGAGAGAAACAGATTTTGAGAGGGAGAGGGAGAGAAAGAGAGCTTAGATTTGGGAAAAAAGGGGGCGGATTGAGATGGAGAGAGAGAGAGAGAGAGTCAAGTTTTATAAGAATTTGATGGTAAAAAAAGATTATGATGTCCAAAAATGATTGGGTCAGGAAAATGAGATGGTAAAATAAGATTTTGATGTCTAAAAATGATTTTTTGCGACCGTTTAATAATCAGTCGCAAAAACATAGACGCAAAAAGTCATATTTCTAGTAGTGTATGTTCTTGCGGAAAAAGTACACTATAGGAAAACGTTGTCTAAATATATTTTTGATGTTCTTGATGAAAAGTATTTGATGGGTTTACGAAATTAGTAATGGATTTGGGGCTCATTTTCTTATTAGGGATATTTGTGGAACAGAAAGAGTAGAAAATACTTTGGGTGCTTCTGCTTTAACGTTTATAATAAAGCAATATAATTTCAACAAATTTGGGTAATTTTGGCTATGTATCTTTATGTACTGGGCAGTTTTGTTTAGTAAGAGGTTTTGGTCCGAAGGCAGTTGCTTTGAGTGATTTATGTACAGACCATAAGTGATTGAAATGGGTTAGATGTGGATCCGTAAGTGGTCTAGGTTTGAATATGTGAGTGTTTATTTATTTGGTCATCTGGATGGGATTTTGTTTGTTAAGCATTGTTCTATGTATTTCCTCTTGGGTATCTTTATGCATTGCAATTCACCTTTGGAGTCATGTTATGTGGATAAATGAAGGTGATGGATTTTCATTTAGCATTGTCATAGAAAGCTAATAGGAAAGTAGAACTTGTTTGATATTTTCTTTATATTTTATGGAGCAGTTGATTGGATTTTCATTTTGATCCTGTACTATCTTGTTTGCTGCTGTGACCATCACCATCACCGCAAGCCCGGCCCTGAGATTTTTGGGACTCAAAGTCAATAATTAACTAATAAATTTTTAAGGCCCTTCACATCTTTTTTTTTTCATTGAATGAAAAAAAAAAGGAAAAAAAAAATAAAGATAAAAGATAAAAAATTTGTGTCCAAATCACAAAAAATACTTAGTATTATATTACAACAATTAATAAGGGTCGCTTGATCCTCGCTCTTCTTGCATTTTTAGAAGTAAAGAAATCAATCATACTTGCATAATCTAGTTTTTTTGCAAAATCATTTTCAATGGATAACAATACTAATTATTTTAAATGGGTCTTTCAATTTTTTAATGGGTCAATTTATTTTAAGTTAGTTTGGATCTTTCTTATTTTTTTTTTTTTGGATTTAAAATATACCTAATATATTATAATAAACTATAATAGAAGGACCCCTTTTTTTGGGTCTATTTTCAATGGATAACAATGTTAATTTTTTTAAATGGGTCTCTCAATTTTTTAATGAGTTAATTTATTTTAAATTAGTTTGGACCTTTTTTAATTTTTTTTTAAACTTAAAACATACCTAATATATTATACTAAATCATAATAAAAAGGGTCTTTTTTTTGGGTCTATTTTGAAGGACCCAAAGTCATGGTCTTGTTGGCCTATGCCCAGGGCCGGCACTGCGTCACCATCACCGTCACCGTTACTTTTTCTCTTCCTTTCTTGTTAGCAATGTTGATGATTTGCACAGGCTCTTAATTAAAGCTAACCATTTATAATAGGGTTTTATTTGATATATATATATTTGTTGTTTGAAATTCATTCTGCGAGTATACTTGTAGCATCTCGTTATCCTTCTATTTTTTCTTTGCCTTCCTATCAGTTCAGCTCCTGTTTTCTGTAGATCTGCAAGAAAGACAATATCTAAGTTTATTATTTTTAATTTTTCTATCTCTAAACCATGGGCTTAAATTTCTCCTTTTATGTGCATGTATAATATATTTCCTCTTATTTTTTATTATTAATATTATTATTTTAAACCATGGGTCTTGAATTCATATTATGATTTTCCAATTAAATTATTTGAGTTTGACTTATATTTAATTTGTTAATGCTGGTTCAAAATTTACTGAATATACAAGTAAAAAATTTTGAAAACTTGTTAAATTTTCAAGTTAAGTTTAATTAATATATTACTCAGCTTGATAAATATATAAGTATTATAAAAAAAATTAAATTATTTAAATTCAACTCTTATTCAATTTATTAAAAATTCGTTCAAAATTAACTTGGTCTTAGTGGCAAACAAAACAATACTGATCACTGATCTACAGCAAGACCTAAGTAGGATGTTGCTACAAGGGATGTGGAATAATTTTTCCTATTTTACTTGGGGATGATTCTGTTTGCACACCACAGAAAATCTCAATAAACACTATTTAAATAGTTTGGATGTAAGCTTCTGATAAAAAAATTATATGTTTGAATATAAATTTATGAACAAAATGCAATTCTTCAGATATAAACATTTGAACATAATACATATTTGAACAATTTATTTTTGTTCCTTAGTTTATATCCGAACATTTACTTTACTAAATTTGTTGTGGTGTGAGAATAGAGTTTTTCCTTTACTTAGAGCTTCATTGATCTATTTAAAATCTAGCTAAAAAGTATAACAGCTGTTTGCTTGGCCCTCAGTTAAGCTCTCTTCTAGGCTTCAAATTTTTGGACCTGACCCACAAACATATATAATCCTGAGCCTAAGCTTCTCGACATTCCATTTTTCCACCAAAAATTCAAGTATGTTAGAATAGTCCGTTGCAGTATACACCAAGCCGCTGAGCAACAGTTATGCTGTATTTGGTTGAGAGATTTGAGGAGGAATTTAAAAAGAGAAATGGAAAAGATAGATGAAATGTGAAAAAAATATACATACATTTTACATAATTTCACACACCTTTTTCTTTTTCTTTTCCAAATCCCTCTCTAAATCTCCTAACCAAACACAGCGTTGAGAAATGCACAAATAGATCTTCATTATAACCATCATACATCCAGTGAGCTGGCGTAGCAATTTTCTTCTGCGTCATGTCGGCAAATGCAATGATAGATGTGTTCGGAAAAATATATGATTCCTCACAAGTAAATCAATTAATGGGAATAAAAATTAATGCGGAAAAATTAAATAAAAAACAACACAAGAATTTTTACGTGGTTCTCTCAATGTGAGGTATGTCTACGGGAATCGAAATCCGATTCCACTATCAACCAAAAGAATTTTCAAACAATTACAAACGAGACACAAATGGTCTCACAAAACCACCCTTAGGTGAATTCTAAATAATCACAAATAAATAAAGAGGAAATACCTCACCAAATAGATGAACAAAAGCATTCGAAACAGAATTGTAGAAGACCCAAAATAATAATCAAAATCAATCTCCAAGCACCGGCCAAAACTAACAATGCTTCAAAGCAGAACTAAAAACCAATCAAATCTTCCAAACAACTAATTGAAAAAACTACCCACCGAATTGATGTATGTAGCAGCCGCGCTAGCTTCTGGAACAATGTATATATATTATTGATTCTTGGATTTTTTTATCAAAACCCTAGCTGTTACCAAGTTGAATATTAAATACTTATTAGGTCTCTAAAAGTTAGATATAATATATTAATACTAGCGTATGCCCGTGCCTAAAGGCACGGTGTAAATTTTTTTTCTCTTTTCAAAGAGTAAGGAGTGGATTTTTTAAAATGTTTGATACTGGAAAGATATGAATGAAGTGCGTGTAATAAAAAATTGAAAACATGAAGGAGAGGAAGCCATTGCTTGAAGTAAGCAAAGAGAAATGTAAGACTATGAAGAAGAGCACTGTGAAGGAGAAGTTGAGAAGGAAGAAGTAAGTCCCTCTCTCATTTCAACAATAGGACAATTCATGATGCATCTAAAACTTGCAACACACACACCCCTACAATTTGAAGTCTGTTTTAGTACTTTAACCAAAATATGTTCAATTTCCACAAATGAATGAAGGTTGATAAAATTGATGGTTATGATGTACATTTTGTTTAATTTGGAGTGGGGTACATCTTGGGAAGAAACTTGTAATTGAAGACTGACAAATAGAAGGCTCTTGACTATTATCTGGTTGATCACATTCCAGAGTATTTTGTAAAGTCAACGAGAAATGAATGGCTGTTTGATGATTTTAATCACAATACTTTAGACTTAGAGCTTTCATCGGTTTATCTCCATCTGCATGATCTTGAATAATTATAATGGAACTCACTTGGAAAACACTAAGCCCTATATTCAGGCAGTTTAAATGACAAAAAAGTAGGCCAACTCACACATCTTAACACATTGTCAAGAACTAAGAGTATATAAAGACCATAAACCTTACCATTGATAGTCCTAAAGCTTGGTATTCCTTGTTGAAAATTTCACATGCATATGCCTAGTCATTGAAAAAGGTTCAGGAAACTTAATCACATATAGAACAAAAGCAGTAGCAGCTGAAAACCGTAACATACCAGTTAAGTTTAAACTGCATAAGAACAATCAAATAATATTGATAAAAGGATACCTTTATTGGCCCAAGTAAACCATTAAAACTTCCAAGAAGAAACCTTGTACAGATGGCCATCCAATAGTTTACACTAAGAACAAAGAGAGTGTTGAAAATAACCCTACAACCAAATAAATATCAAAAGCATTGCAAAAAAATAGATAGTACACAGATTCTGATATAAAATAAAGAAATTTAATAGCAACATAATTCAGGAAATAACAACTACTAACACTGTGAAAGTGCCTATAATAATAATTGGTTTGCCACCATATCAATCAGCCACTAATTCCCATACAACGGATGTGAGAGCTCTTCCAATCATAAATGAGGCCCCTTCATGGAATTAATAGAATCATTAGAATTGTCTTATGTTGAACTAAAATGCAACAATTGATTGATATATATCATCAATGTGGAATATGTGAATAGGAAATTAGCTCACCCACATAACCAGCATAATAACCAATATCTTCTTCTTTTTCTGCAATATGGAAGTCCCTTATCTGCAATGGAAACCAAAGTTAATACATAGATCCAACACATGTACTGATGCTAATGACATCAAAGGAAAGTTCCTGTCTTTTTTTTACATATATTTTGTAACTGCATATACATTAAGGAAATTCAAAGTACATGACATTAGAGATGAGCTTCAAGACTTTTGCCTTGGTGATTCATTAGGTCACACAGCCCATCAACGTTTCGTTTAAGATGAAGTGATTCGGGTGAAGAAATTTAAGTGTATTCTGTTGAAGAAGAGTTTAGGACAGTCCATTTCCAAATGTATATATATACTCACCATGAAATAAAGGAATGGGAAGAGAGATGATATTGGCAACGCTGAAAAGGTAAAATAGAAAAACTATGTTAGGCCCTGAACATATATGATAGGCAAAATCAAATGACTAAGCAGTTCTTAACCATTGCCCCTGAAAATAGTATAGGACACATACCCCTTGTAAGTCTGTATAGGCCCCGAACTGAAACAAAGACATACCTTCCCACTAAATGCAGCAATTCTGGTAAATCTATCATCTTTTCCATTACATTGTCATCCAAAGGCATACATTTTGAATTTGTAAGGACCTGAAGAGCATTTCTATATAATCGACTGCCTTCATCAGCATTCCCTATATGAAAATGGCACATGACCCCACACTCAAAAACTTGAAATAAAAAATCACAGGCCTTAAGAACATCTAAATCAACATGTCAACTCAAATCTATCAAAAGATATTAAAAGATATTATGCGCACATGATAATAGAACAACCATAAAACTTCTCAACCTATCAATTTATTTTGTTAAATGCAAACATAGCTAGTTAACCTAAGTTAGTATCTTCAGCGATATCCTCAGCGATCATGGCCACCGAATTAGTATCTTCAACAATCATGGCCACCGAATTAGTATCTTCAGGGATATCCTCTGAGTTAACCTGTAAGTCTGTATTGGCCACCGAATTCTAATAAAAACAGGAAATCAAACCCCAAATTACATATGTATTTGAACATCTATCATGAAATAGTGCATAGCTATCACGACCCAAACCTGGCCCTATGGGTTTAGCACCGTAACCGACCAGTAATCCGAGATTACCGAAGGCCTGCTTAACAGTAGAGCAGTAAAAACAGAGTTCAGGGCCTGGCGAAAGCCAATACAGTAAATAAATAATGTCCATTGAGCTGTGACAGTCTGTATGCCAAAAAGATTTTCCATGCATTTATGCATTTAAACAGTACAGTCTATACAACATTTACAGTCAAACAGTGCAGGGACCTAATCCCTTGATAACAGTACGGTAAGCATGCAGTTTATACAAAACAGTGAGACAGTACAAAAGGGGAAAGGCTAAAACACCCCCAAGCCATAACATGGCAACTTGGAACCTCGCAGTGAGGCACATAGGCTGGCTTGACAAAACTGGAGTTTAACTCTTGCTCCTAGCTCCGGTCTGATGGCTGAGCATCTACATATATATATAAACAGTGAGCTAAAGCCCAGTGAATAACATAAAGCGTAAAGAGGTTAAGAATGAAATGTCCTTACAGTAATGAAAACAGTTCATTAAACAGTATTTCAGTCTTTCAGTCAGAACAGTTATTCAGTCATATGTGGTACATCCATTAGCATAGCAGTAAACAGTAGGTCTTAGAGACCGAACAGTAATGATGTCCATCAATCAGTAAACAGTATTGGTTCCACGAGGGAACCGACAGAGATCTCTGTAACAGTAACAGTCGGTAACAGTAGATGCTAAGGATGCCACAGTACAATTCAGAAATAAAGGACATACATTCATTCAGTAAATAATACCAGTTTAGAAAACAGTTCAGTAAACAGTTCAGTATTCGAAAGATGATCATTTTGAATATATCTTTACACAATTGTTACTCACAGAGTTCGGGCTACAATATGGTAGAGCATGTCTTCCCAGTCGCCAACCCTACACAGTTCACAGGTTGAACACACACTAAGCTACACAGTTGGGAGATATCATAATTTAATCCCTAATTTGCCTTGGTGTGTTCTACATCTATATCCTCATTAAGATGCCTTAAACTAGGCCTAAGAATGCCTAGAATGGGATGAGGATGCAAAAAAACACTTAGAAAACATTTTGCAAAATTTGCTGAAAATAGGACCATCGCTCGAGCGAGCCTTTCTTCGCTCGAGCGAGCTTCCAAAATCAAGGGCTTCGCTCGAGCGAGAAATCCTTCGCTCGAGCGGTCTGATGAAACAGTAAAAGTACTAGATGCTCGCATTTTACGCTCGAGCCACCAACCCTTCGCTCGAGCGTAGCTTCGAACAAAGGTCGGTCGCTCGAGCGAAGAATCCTTCGCTCGAGCGAAGAAGCCAAATTCTAGAATTTCCAGATTTGTCTCCTAAGCTCAAACCAAGCATTCTTTCACTCGAAACTCGACCTCTTGGGCCCAAATTCTGGAAAACACATCTCAATTCAATGTATAACAAGTTTCAAAGCTCAATTTGTGAATTCAAAGCCCAAGAGTGAGTCAATTAAAACCATTTTTCAAACCTATTTTCAAGAATAAACTTCAACCATGCCATGCATGAGTTAAAACCATATCAAAGCTTTATTTCTTGCTCTAATGAGCTCAAACCTTTCAAAACAAGATGAAAACATGGACGTATACATAAATGTGGACATGCATGCACTATTTTGCCATGAAATCAACTCAAACTTCAACATTTCAACCATGCATGCATGAACTAAGCTATAATTCAACTTATATGAACTAGAACAAGACTCAACTCTACAATTTGCCGAGAATCTAGTAGGAATCAACTTTAAGGACATCAATAAGGGCTGGAATTCCATACCTAAGTCTTCAATTAGGAGAATACAAGCTTAAGTTTGTAATTTATCCTTCAATCTTCAAGTTCCTTAGCAAAATCAAGCAATGCAAGAAGGAAATCAATTCTCTCCCTTTTCTCTCTCTGTAATTTCGGTGGGATCAAGGGAATAAAGTTAAGCAAAATGTTGCCTAAGTGTGTAAAGGCTCTACAATGATAAGAATAAACAAAAGCCACTCAATGGCAATTCCGTAAATAAGGCGACTTATATGCTTAACTTATTTTAATCCAATTTAATCATACCTAATCACGTTTTAGATAAATATGCCATTAAATCACATAAATTCCAATGATTCCGAAACATAAATCTATTTTCGATTCGGCCGCCGATAAGGCCTTCAATTTGCAGTTTAAGCATAAAAACACAAACAGATAATCAAATAATCAACAGATAAAAATACAACACAATAAGCATGCTCAGTCAGTTTAGTTTAAATTTTCAATCAGTCCATTCAGTACTTCGATTAGCTCAATTATCAGTCATAAGCATCCCAATTTAGCAGAAATCAGTAGGTAATTCAGTAACTTATCGGTAAACGGTATGGGGGTTGTTACAATAGCTTGGGTTTTGATTGAACATCTATCATGGTAAAAACAGGAAATCAAACCCCAACAGAGCTTTGATTGAACATCTATCATGAAATAGTGCTTATCTAATGAATCCTTCATGAATGTGCATAGCTTGGGTTTTTAGTTTGTGGCATTCATTCTAATTCTATTAGAACATTTGAAACCTGGAAAACAGATCTGGATTTTATTTTGGGTCGTCAACAGATCGAAGTCACGTAAACTTGAATAATTTGTGAATATTTCATTAATTTGTGAAAGTAAATTGTTGTTAAGGGTTGCGAATTTTTTTATATATAAAATCACATAATTATAATTACTAAATTAATATAATTCTGTTTATGAATAATTTACAAATAACAAATAAACAAATTAAATTATTTTATGGTATATCTACACCCCCACAAAGCCTTCGACTCACACAGTGGATTGGGAAGAATTCTCGAGAAAATTGGAAAAAGAAAAACTGTGATGCATTTAAAAACATATGAAAGGAAAGGATAAATGGAGGATCAGGATAGTAGCTTTGGTTTTGACTTCTAATTCTAAATTATAGAGTTCTTATTTCTGTCTTTCTTTTTCCCCTTTTTCTTCCAAATTTCTCAGCAACCAAACTTATACTACGCAAAAGAAATAGAATCAGAACTACTAAGCAGTAGATGATGAAATCAATTATTCTGTACAATTTGCTCACACTTACATACAAATACATATATACATCAATCGAGAGAGAGAGAGAGAGAGAGAGAGAGAGAGAGAGAGAGAGAGAGAGAGAGAGAGAGAGAGAGGCGTACATCGAGAGAGCAACCGACTGTGATAACAATTGAAACAATGAGATAAGAACGGGTGATGATTGGCATCTGCTTGTACCATTCTTCGACAGCTTGAGCCATATCACTCTTCGATTTCTGAATCAATCCTCAAAAACCAAAACCCTAATTTCAATTTCAACCCAAACCCAGCTAGTCTTCGGAGATAAAAACCAATACAAATGGTATGGCTATCAACAACTTCGAATCGACACAATCACAAAATAATTTTTACATAGATTTCAGAAAAAACAAAGAAGAGGAACAAAGAGGGATTGAGATAAACAGAAATGAGAATCTCACCTGAAATATTTTTCTACTTTCTTCGCAAGCCTTTGAAGGCAAAATCTGAAATCGCAATTCAAAGCAAAGGGTTGCGAATTGAAATCTGAAACTGAAATATTTTTCTACAGTCGGAGAGAAGAAGAAAATCGCAATTCAAAACAAACTGAAATATTTTTCTGCAGTCTGAGAGAAGGGAGAGATAAAGAAGAGGAACAAAGAGGGAGATAGAGATAAGGATGAAATGGGAGGAGAGTGTAACAGAAAGGGAGAGAGATAAAGATGGAAAGGGGAGGAGACGTGGAAGAGGGAGAGAGAGAGAGAGAGAGAGAGAGAGAGAGAGAGAGAGAGAGAGAGAGAGAGAGGGTAGAGTGTGTTTGGGCGGGAAAAAAATTAGAAACCAATTAAGGGGTCATCTCAGCCATCTATGTAAATAGACAAATGAATCATGACCCTTGAAATGTCCTAGTAGGACAATTGTCTCTGGGACATTTTCAAAATCCGTTCTGCTTTATTATATAGATATTATAACCAACATCAAACCAAACTAAATATTTTAATAAATCAATTGGGTCCCATACTCCACTAAGGAGATATATCCAACAATTCTCCTCTTACCGACTTAGGTGGAGACATCAACCATACCTGCCAAAGTTTGACACTTTAAATGTTTGTCTCTCGACAAAGTCTTAATTAACACATCTGAAATATTATCATCTGTGTGAACCTTTTTGAGTTGTAACAATTTCGAATCTAACACGTCACGAATCCAATGGTACCTCACATCAATGTGTTTCGATATTGAATGAAAAGTAGAATTTTTACTCAAATGAATAGCATTTTGACTATCATAATAAAGCACATACCTTTCTTGCTTTAAGCCCAACTCTTGCAAAAATTTCTTTAACCATAACTTTTCTTTGCAAGCTTCCGTACTGGCAAGAAATTCAGCTTCAGTAGTTGAGAGAGCAACACATTTTTATAATTTAGATTGTCATGCCACAGCTCCCTTAGCAAAAGTCATTACATACCCTGAAGTAAATTTCCTAGAATGAACATCACTAGCAATGTCAGAATCCGTGAACCCATCAAGTATTAGCTTACCATCCCCAAACACAAACACACGTTTGAAGTCCCTCGAAGATACCTTAGAATTCATTTTACCGCTGCCCAATGTTCTTTACTCGGATTAGAGAGAAAACGACTCACCATACAAATGGTGTGAGCAATATCTGACCTTATACAAACCATAGCGTACATCAAAGAATCAACCGTTGAAGCATAAGAAATTTTCAGCATCTTTTGCTTGTCTTTCTCATTTGTAGGACATTGATTCGAACTAAGCTTGAAGTGACCCGCAAGTGGACAACCAACCAGCTTTACTTTATCCATGTTGAACCTCTCAAGAACTTTTTCAATGTAACTTTCTTGAGACAACCAAATTAGCCCTTTTTTGTGATCATGAACAATTTTCATACAAAGTATTTGTTTTGTCGACCCCAAATCTTTTATAGCAAAAGATTTGTTCAACTCCAATTTCAACATATTAATTATAGTATAATCTTGACCCACAATTAACATTTCATCAACATAAAACAAAAGAATAATAAATTTACCATCCGAGAAAATTTAAACAAATACACAATGGTCTGAAGTGGTTTTAGAAAAACCATTATTCATCATGAAAGAGTTAAATTTTTTGTACCATTACCGTCGGGCTTGCTTGAGGCCATACAAACTTTCCTTCAATTTGCAAACAAATTTCTCTTTCCCTTTCTCCACAAAACCCTCCGGTTGCTCCATGTAAATTTCTTCTTCAAGGTCACCATGAAGAAATGTGGTCATCACATCAAGTTGTTTAATTTCAAGGTTCATACTTGCAGCCATGCCAAGTACAACTTGAATAGAAGACATCTTCACAACTGGCGAGAAAATTTCATCAAAGTCAATACCTTTCTTTTGTCCAAAGTCTTTCACAACGAGACGTGCTTTGTACCTTAGATTCTTGCTATCATTCTTCAATTTGAAAACCTACTTATTTTTCAGAATTTTCCTCCTCTTAGGCAACTTCACTAAATCATAAGTGTGATTTTTAAGTAAGGAATTCATTTCCTTTTTCATGGCCTTGTTCCAATCATTTTTCTTTGCATGCTCAATTACTTCTTAGTAGCTTTTAAGCTCCCATTGATCAGAAATCAACACAAATTTATTGGGAGGATACTTTCTCGAAGGTTGTCAGTCCCTTGTAGATTTCCTCAACTCAAGTTGTGGTGACGGTTCTTGAATTGGATGCTCTTCCTCAATTTTAGGCTTAACTTCATTTGGGGTAGCATCATCAGCTTCATCTTTAAGAGGGGGCTGCACATCTCCTCTATTTTCATCATTAACTGAAGATGAAGGAGATGAATCCATGTCCATGAGATCACTACTTTTTGGTTTTTGGTTGATCACCTTTGCCAAAGTCTTCAATTGTTTGGTCTTCAAGAAACACAACATCACGGCTTCAAATAACTTTCTTATCGACTGGATCCCACAATCTATAACCAAATTCATCACGCCCATAGCCAAGAAAAATACATTGTCTTGATTTGCTATCAAGCTTAGACCTCTCATCTTTTAGAATGTGAACAAAGACTCGGCCACCAAACACTCTCAAATACTTATAAGACACATCTTTACCGGTCCAAACTCTTTCTGCAACATCACTATTTAAAGGATAGGAAGAAGACAAATTAATCACGTCAACCGCTGTCCTCATTGCCTCATCCCAAAAAGAATCTTAGCAATTTAGCATGTGAAAGTAAACACCTTGTTCTTTCCACAATGTTGCGGTTCATCCTCTCGGCAACGCCGTTTTGTTGAGGAGTGTTCTTAATTGTCTTTTGTTGCCGAATATCTTGGTTGCGACAATACTCATCAAATGGCCCAATGTATTCACCACCATTGTCTGACCGGATGTACTTCAATTTTTGCCCTGTTTCTCTTTTAACCATGGCCTGAAAATGCTTAAATACATTTAGAACTTGATATTTAGTTTTTAGTACAAAAACCCAAACTTTTCTTGAATAATCATCAATGAAGTTAACAAAATAAAGTGCACCACTATGTGTTCTAACTTTTAAAGGACCACAAACATCCGAATGAATCAATTCCAAAACATTTTCTTTTTTAGAAGCAACATTTTTATGAAAAGAAACTCCAAGTTGTTTACTCACCAAACAATGAATACAAGTTTTAAGATGTACACCTTTCAAACTGGGTAGAAGCTCTTTCTTGAACAAAACTTGTAACCTCTTTTCACTCATATGGCCAAGCCGCTTGTGCCACAATTCAGTAGAAGTATCATTTTCAAGTGTATTGACAACATCTTTACAAATTTTTCCTTGCATCGAATAGTGTATGAGTTTTCTTGCATTTAGCCACTACCAAAGAATCCTTTGAGCTTCCATATTCCATGACCAAATTTGTTGTTGTAGCCTTTATCATCTAACTTCGCGGTAGAGATCAAATTGAGACGAATGTCGGGAACATGCCTCACATCTTTAAGCAACAACTTGCAATCTAAATTTGTTTCCAAGCAAACATCACCCATGCCAATAATCTTGGACAAACCTTTATTACTCATTCGAACAGAACCATAATCTCTTTTGGTATAGGTAGTGAAGAAATCAACTCGAAAAGTCACATGAAAAGAAGCACCAGAATCAATCACCTAATTGCTCTCTTGGCCCACAAAATTGATACAATCATCTTCATAAACAACCACGAGATCATTGATAGTAACTGCTGTTGTGTCTTCTTACTTCTTATCCACACTTTTGTCACACATTTTCTCTTTATTCTTGAGCTTTCGGCATTCCCGCTTCATATGCTCTTTTTTATGGTATTAATAGCACTCAATGTCTTTCTTTGAAAAAGAACCATCTCTTGATTTCTCATGGTTTTGATCATGACTATGATGAGTCTTACTCCTCTCCCTTATTTTGCTTTGGCCTCTCACAACAAATGCTTCTGAATAAGAGGAATTCGCTGATTTTCTTCTAGTTTCTTCATTCAACAAGCCACTAGTGATTTGGCTCATTGTGACAACTCCATTAGGTACCGAATTTCTAACTGTCATAACCAAAGTTTCCTAACTTTCGGGCAAACAACTAAGTAGCATCAAAACCTGCAACTCATCATTAAAAATAATTTTCATAGAAGCAAATTAGTTAACAATACTCTTTATTTCATTCAAATGTTCCGAAATGGGGCTGTCATCTTTATATTTTAAATTAACCAACTTACGAAACAGAAAAACTTTATTTGTGGCTGATTTTCTGTCACAAAGGCCTTCTAATTTTTTTTTCCATAAATCATGTGCCATAGTTTTAGTAACAACATAATGAAACACACTGTCATCAATCTATTGACGAATAACACCAATGACTTTTCGATTAAGCCTCTTCCATTCATCATCTTTCATATCATCAAGTTTGCCACTATTACCCTCAATAAGTCCATACAAATCTTCACAAAATAATAGGTCCTCCATTTTAGTTTACCAAGTTATCCAATTGCTTCCATTGAAGCTAGACATACCACCCATATTCTCCTCCATTGATTTGCATAAATAAATAAATCCAAATAAATCGCAAGCTCTGATACCAGTTGTTAGGGAAAATATATGATTCCCCACAAGTAAATCAATCAATAGGAATAAAAACTAATGCGGAAAAATTAAATCAAAAGTAACACAAGAATTTTTACGTGATTCCCTCAATGTGAGATACGTCAATGGGATCAAAATTCAATTCCACTATCAATCAAAACAGTTTCAAACGATTACAAACGAGACACGAATGGTCTCACAAAATCACTCTTTGGTGAATTTCAAATAATCACAAATAAATAAACAGGAAAGACCTCACCAAATAGATGAATAAAAGCCTTCGAAACAGAATTGTAAAAGAGCTAAAATAATAACTCAAATCAATCTCCAAGCACCAACCGAAACTGATAATGCTTCGAAGCAGAACTTGAAACCAATCAAATCTTCCAAGTAACCAATTGAAAAAACTAACCACCGAATTGATGTATGTAGCACCCGTGCTAGCTTCCGGAACAATATATATATATATGTATATATTATTGATTTTTGGATTTTTTTTTTATCAAAACCGTGTTACCAAGTTGAATATTAAATACCTATTAGGTCTTTAAAAGTTAGATATAATATTTTAACAATATATTATAGCCAGTACTAAACCAAACTAAATATTTTAATAAATCAATTAGATCCCGTACTCCACTAAAAAAGTATACCCAACCAGATGTATCGGGATCAATCTCAAACAGCTTCTCCATTGTCTGGTTATAAGCGGTTTCATGTTAGGTTAGTTTCTCCGCAATATTTGGCTAGCCTAGCAGTGTTACCACGAGAAATAAATGTTGCTCTTTCTTGGAATGATGTGTAAATCATGCCTAGGTAGGGATTGTTTTCTGTTTGGATGTCCTATGAATAGATGAACACGAACATAAATTTATAAGCATAGGCATCAAATAATGTTTGAGAAAAGAAAAGGCGAGAAAACATTAACAAGAATTGTTGCTTTTCGATTAAAAAAAAGTCCAAAAAAAAGTTAAAAAGTGATTCAATTTTTTCACATAATTTTTTATAGCAACTTTTGACACATATTACTCTGTTTTGTTTTGAGTTTTTTGGTTTTCATGTTTTGTTATTTTTGGTCAATGTTTTTGAAAAAATTAAAATTCAATAAGGCCTCGTTTGGCATGCGAGTGTTTTAGCTTAAAAGTCAAAAAGTTACTAACAAAATCAAAAAACCTACAATCTATATCAAAAAGTCAAATATTCTATTTTCTCTCCACTTTTTGCACATCTTTTCGTAAAAAATCAAAAAATCATTCCAAACATACTAATTTTTTTATCTCATGTTTTAGCTAAAAAGTCAAAAAATTACCAAAATAACATGTTTCCAAATGAGGCCTAAATATAAAAAAGAGATTTTTAGTTTAAGATCCTTAATATTAGAATTTTATAAGATGAATGACATGCAACATTTTCATAGTAGTTGGGTCCTCAACATTTTCACAGAGAAATTTCGCTTCATAGATTTCCTGTTTTAGAGAGAAATTTCTGTTTTTGAATTTCTTTGTGACGAGTTAAAATTTCTTTAATAATGTTACTGAGGAACCTTAACTAATAAGAAAAAACATATTGGAGCTCTCTGACTATTCAAAGTTGGAGAAAGATGTTTCATTAATTTTCCTATAAAAAATATGAAAATGTATATTGATTTTTTTTTTTTGTTTTTTTTTTGTTTTTTTTTGTGATTTTTGTATTTAGTGACTTTTTTTTTATAATAAAAAAAACACATTTTGGGTCCATCAACATTAAGTGCTATAAAAGTTAAATAAATTTAATTAAAATATTAAAAAACTTCACTGAAAATACAAAAAATCAAAATTCTAAACAAAACAGTGTATAATTTTTATCTTCTAAAAAAATTAAAAATGTAAAAAGCGATTTAAAAGATTATGTCACACAACCTCGTTAAGTGTATAACCCCACCAAATTCCAAGGAGTCTCGTTTCAAAACATCATTTTTTAGTTTAAAAATTAAAAAGTCATTAAAAAAGTTAAAAAATTAATAAATTATACAAAAAAAATTAAATATTTCCTTTTTTTTCTTCTACATTTTACACATCTTTTAGTAAAAAATTAAAAAGTCATTCCCAACATACTAATTTTTTTTGTCTCATATTTTAACTAAAAAATTAAAAAGTTACTAAAATAATTTGTTTCTAAACGAGGTCGTACCACTTAAGCGGTCGCAAAGTCAAATCCTAAGAAAGCTAAACATCCCAAATCTTGCCCAATAGAGGTTTGGCCCATCGTTAATTTCATGGCTCTGAGATTAGTAGAAATGCACATAAGTTGACCTGAATGGCCAATTATCAAATATATATACCTGACAATATCTTAGCAGGCAAAAAATAAAAATAAAAATTATTAGATAAAAATTTAGGAAAAATTAGTCTAAGGTCTCTTTTTCATTTTTAGTAATGGAAGAGATCCACATTATTATATTTTGATGTCTGAGGTCCCTAAATCCACACCTGTATATCAGATTAGAGAAATTTGACTCTCTCTCTCTCTCTCTCTCTCTCTCTCTCTCTCTCTCTCTCTCTTTTCGATCTTCATTCTATCCAAATCAAACCATCTTTCTTTGTGCACAATCCTCTTTCTCTGCTCCTTTTTCCTCTCTCGATCTTCATCTCCGACGCCACCGGCTTCACCTTCATCTTTGTCTCTACCACGCCATCGCCAAAATGCCGCGATCTGAGCAAGACCACTGCGACTTGAGTCGCGGGCAGTAGAGAATTTGCAAACATTTCCAGATATCCGAAGATTGAAGTCAAGAATGTGTCTTCTTCGAATCCGAATATTGAAACATCAAATGTCATCGAGGACTTGGCCTAACAAGTTTTATGGTTCTGAAGCTTATGGATCTTTTTGCTCTACAAATGATTAATGTGTCCAGCTAGGGTTTTGAGACTACAAATCATGCAGAAACAAAAGCAACTTTCTCAATATATACATAGCATGTAGGTACAAAGTTTCTCATGCCAATAGCTTTCTGCTTCTTTATTTACTTTGATGAATGTCATATTATTTACAAAAAATGAGACATCCAAGATCCGAAATTTATATTGCAGATTTTTTAATTGAAAGGTGAACAGACATGAAAGTAATATCAATTATGTTGTTCAAATCATGTTGAGTATGTGAGAAAATCAAATTGAATTTTCTCTGGACTGTGTGATTTTTCTCTGGACTGTGTAAATTTTCTTTGGATGTGTGCATTTTCTCTGGATCATTACTCTTTCTTTTTTTTTTTTCAAAAATCTAGAACACTCTGCATAATATTTTTGATTCTATAATTAGTAGGACAATTAGAAGTATTTTAATCACTGTAAAACCATAGTTTGAGCAGAATTCTAAGACACAATAAATTTGTGTATTTAAAAAAAACAAAAAAAAAAAACTAAAAATAATCTATTTTATTACTTGTAGTGCTTGAAAAAATTCTTGTTCAAGCTCGCCTAATGACTTCTTCTCTTTCTTGTCTATCAACCACCTCATCTTGTTGGACTTGACCTGCAAGGAGCACTGGGATTAGCAAACAAAATTTTGATGGAAACCCTCTATGAAAATATATTTGTAAGAGAATATACAAAATGCATGATGATGCAGAGTTTCTTGGATTGTCTGAATTTTCTCTGAACTATTTGAATTTTCTCTGATGTCTAAATTTTCTCTGGACAATCTGAATTTTCTCTAGATGTTTGGAGAGAATTTTTCTGGAATCAAATTTTCTCTGAATTGATATTGAAGAACCTTAGACATTATGAAATATAAGTGTCCTTTATGCTATAAAATCTTAATATCAATAACTTAAAAAAAAAATTCCCAAAAATTTAACAACAATATTAGAAAATTGGAAAAATAGTCATGACTCCCGATTATCAAAAAAAATAAAATAAGAAGAAGTATACTTGACCTTATATTTAAAGGCAAAAAAAAAATAATTAATAGATAAAAATTTAATAACAATATTGAAAAATTAAGAAAATAGGTATGACTCTGACTACCTTGAGTGGGACCTATAAATATTGTAGGTTTTTTGAACCAATAAAATATTTTAGGCTGAACATTCAGTGTAAATTTGAAGGGAAAAAAAAAAAAAAAATCAAATCAACGTTGAAATTTATGAAATTTAGTAGTAATCAAAGTGTTGAACTTTATCATGAATTTGTAACTATTTTCAAAATGAACCACTACCGTGTAATTCTCCCTTAAAAATGAGGTTCCAAAAAACAAATTCCCTAATTGTGATGGGTCTTCTAAAGTAATTTACCATTCCAGACACAATCAAATATTGAATTGTCTTTTCAATTTGTTTCATGGTAACACCAACTATGTTTGATTTGAGGATTTGAGGAGGGATTTGAAAAGGAAAAAGGAAAAAGGAAAAAGGAAAAGTTAGGTGAAATGTGAATAAAATATACTTACATTTCACTTAATTTCACACACATTTTTCCTTTTTCTTTCCAAATTTCTCCCTAAATCCTTCAACCAAACACACCATAAATAGAGGTACTTGTTGAGAAGATCACCATGCCTATTCTCTTCAGCTGTCCAAGCCCTTACCCACACAGCCCAGCCAAGGAGTGAGGCTTGACCCTGCTGTTGGACATTATGTAAAAAAAAAAAAAAAATAATAATAATAATTAAATTAAATATAAAATTTACTTTCACGAAACAAGTTAATATGAAAAATTATAAAATTGGAAATCAAATAACAATAAATATTAATAATAGTATAGAGAGAATATAGCTCGCAAGATTGATGAGAGATTATTGAATTGCCCAAAAAATATAGGAAAATAAAATAGTAGCAAATTGTGGGCGGAAAAAATATAAACTTATCTGCTGTATATTATTTGTAATGAATTTGGATATGAGGAGTGGTCCTCTATACATAGACGAGATCAAAATTTTATTACCGGAGGATCAAAAGTCTCACTATATATATATACGCATTAAAAAGTTCAAACATTTTAGAAACAATCTCTAATAAGATGAAGATACTTCTTTTAGTGTAAAATAAACGGAGAATGCAAGATGAGAAAAGAAAAAAATTATATATATATACTATTTTTTTGATACTGGACAACTATTTTATATATAAAATGGGATATATATTTTGTCAAATATTGTGACAAATAATATTTTTTTACATAAACAGGAGATCATACCTTATATAGTCTTCTATAAATCCGTCTGTGTTAGTAATATAGGGCTTTAAGCACAAGTACAGATTCTCTACTTGCACTCTCTCCTTGTCTCCCTACTTGCAATGGTGGAGATGCATTCTAGGATGATCCAATAGTCCAGATCTAGAGATACACAATTTTCTTTTTTTTTTTAAATAGATAGATTTGGACCGTTGGATCATCTTAGAGTGCATTTCTACCATTGCAAGTAGGAAGATAAGGAGAGAGTACAAGTAGAGGATCCTAAATCTTTAAGCACATGTTCTCTTAACAGGAGCCTCTTTAATGGGCAATTCTTAAGTATACAAGTGCATACTATAGATACTTGCATAAATTTTCACAAATAGACATAAGTTACTTCATAAAATCGCTAAATTCTCACAAACTTACGCAAATACATATGATATGTACTTTGCACATCCAAATACTTTCCCTCTTTGATTTGTATCTTTATACTAAAAGACATTGTAATTTAAATTTTAACACTATAAATAATGTTCAAACACCTGTTTCATCCCCAATTCCATCGTAGGTGTTAAGCATGGTATGGTAAGTTGGAAGCGTTTCTTCTGTGATCATGTCTCCAACCAACACAACAAAGTAATCATCTGGAAGCTCCATCGCTCTCTCTCTCTCTCTCTCTCTCTCTCTCTCTCTCTCTCTCTCTCTCTCAATTCCACCACTTATTTCAAGAATCCATCTGATGCTGGGAGCGGAAGAAAGTCTTGTGGTTGCCAACAGTTCTCTCTACTGGTTTTAGGTGAACCAACACATTGGCATAGAATGGGTTACTTGAGAACGTGGCTTGTGAGCAAAGCCGAGATTCAAATTACCTGCCTCCCTATATTAAAAAATATAAATATATCTATAAAATTCTGTTAAACGGTTTGATTCAGTCAACTATCTTAATCGTGGAATGTCATTGGAAAAATAACACTACAACAATTTACACTTTTGGTGACTAAAAGGGATTTAGTCACCAAAAGTTTAATTTTTGGCGACTAAAAATTATTTTGGTCGCCGTTGGTTCAGGTTTTTGCTACTAAATTATTTCAGCCGACATATATTATTATTGACGACTAAACAAAACATCAGTCGGTAAAGTTTCCACAATACGCGACTAAAAAAATTATTAGTCGCTGTTACTATAGTTTTTCAGCTACTAAATTTTATTTTAGTCGTAGTATACTAATTTTTGCCGACTAAAATAAATTTAGTCGCCAAAATAATAGCCACATTTGCACTGTTACTCTCTGGCGACTAAGAATTTGGTCGGCAAATATGTAGTTTTTGGCAACTAAAAAATGTTTAGTCGCGGTATACTCAATTTTTTCCAACAAAAGAATAATTAGTCGCCAAATAGTGAACTTATGGTGACTAAAAAACGTTTTAGTCGCTACAAAGTGGGAAAAGATTTTACGCGCCTTTTTTTTTTTTGAATAGATACACGCCCAGATTTAGGCGCCTATGTATTTACATCCCTTTCCTCTGTCTCTCTCTCACACAAAGAACCTCACCTCTTCTCACTTCACCAAAGTCTCTCACCACTGTTGCTGACGTTCGTCGCATATTGCCACTACCACAAATCACCACCGCCACCGCCGCAATACGAACAAGTTCTTTATCTTTCTCCCCTCTCTCTCTCGCTCGCTCACTCTCTGTCTGTCTGTCTGTCTCTCTCTCTCTCTCTCCCTTCCTCTATTTCCCTATTTCTCACTCTTGCTCTAGGGTTTTACATGATTTACCAAGTCTAATTTCGTGTTGATTTTTGAAATGGGTTTGGTTTAAGTGGTTTGGGTAATAATCAATTTGTTTGCTTGATTTTTGGGCTATTTTTTATGACTGAACCCTTATTGTTGTTTATTGGGTAGACAAATACAAGAAATTGGTTTTCATTTGCATATGGATGGGGTTTACCATTATTGGTGCCTACCCCCCCAGCCTCTCTTTTTCCACTGCTTTCCATTTTTTGCCCATCCTTTTTGTGAACATTTTGTGCAATCCAATTCTTAATTTCATTATCCTATGGTTGCTTGATTGAGAATTCTCTTGGCTCTCTGTGTCTGAGTTTGGTTTGTTTCCCATGAATTTGTTCTTCTTGTTATATCTTTTGCTCTCCAACTGTTTGATGCAATGCTCGAATCAAAAATTCACTTGCTGGGTTAATTAGAATATCAATCTTTTCTTAATGATGGGTTTCCCTTGCCAAAGGCCCATAAAGAGGTTGTGCAATAATCAGGCAGTTATTTACATTGATAGTAACATTTTACTCCATGTAGGGAGCTAGCTTACAGAGGCAAATTATCAATTCTTTATGAGCACGCAATAAGATAGAACATTGAGCAAGAAGGAGTGGTTAAAAGGCCCTTATTACGTAACCTCAGTAAAAATCATTTTTAGTAGCAAAAATCCATTTATGTCATACATCGGCTGTGCATGATTGATAACCATGTTTGCAAATAGAGTATGAGAACAATTACCAGAAACAAATTACATTTTCAAAAGGCACATAGTTCGCCCTCATTGTCAAAATCTATAATGCAATGATTACTCTTTAGATAGTAAGTAGTACACTTCTAATTTCTTAATCACTATATGGAAAAAAGAATTCTTCTACCATATTCTGATCTAGACAATATTTCTAGTTAGTTCACAGCTTATTGTATAATTTTCTTCTCAGCCCCAGTCCCTTCATCATCAGTCCACATGTCCCTCACACTCACTCATCTTTATTTTGTTTGCACGTAATCATACCTTACCTAATAACAACTTCATCTCATGTTTCTTGTAATGAATTAATAATACATTTCTTGTTAGAAACACATTCATTTCTTACTCTTGTCTTTTTGGCATGCCCATAATTCATCTGTGTCTTTAGATTTCAAATATGCTCATTTTATCAGCAACTGTTTTCTTCCTTCTGTACCATGAAAGCAAGACCAACCTTCTACTAGTTGTCTTCAATTTAATAAACATTCATGGAGTTAGAAAACACTAACTGCAGCAAAGCATCAACAAAGTTATGCAAATAGAGACACATTTGAGAGCAAAGCGCTTGTCTGAATTTCCAACAAATCAGAAATAATAGAGGACTTGCATTCGATCTATGCCTCAATGTAGTATATTAAACTCTCTGTATCTAAATAAAGCTGAGATTTTCCCCTAAAAGCTGTTTAATTCTCATGTATCCTCCACTTCCTTTTTTACGGGAGGAAGATACTATTACTAGTATTTTTCAGTATTGTTGTTGTTATTCATATATATATATATATATATTTACGTTACTGTTTGTTTTGATGTAAGCTGATGTCATCTCATGTATCGTACTTAGTAAATTTTTAAAAGAATTTTGAACATTTTTTTTTAATAATTTTAAAGTGTATCTAAATAAAAATTAAAAGAATTTGATTAAAACATTTAAAAAAAAAACCAAAAATCCAAAAAAATGAGAGTTAAAAATTATTTTTGAAAACTCCAACACCAAACAAAGTCTTCTTGTTTCTCCATTCTTCTACAGGTGTGTGTGCATGAGATGGTGGGTTGCTTTGCTTGTATCATATGAAAAGCTGCTCAGCTTGGAGATGGATCAACAATGGGAATGTCACATTATTAAAGGGTCCCAACAAAAAATAAATAAAAGATAAAAACAAACAAAAATAAACCCTTCCCTATTGGTTGGCTTTGATGTTATGTGATATTTGAATTGCTTTTGGCATTATGAACATTTCTTTTTAAACGTATAATATAGATATGCTTTCCCACTGGACCTATATATATATATTGTTCATTATTAATCCTTCATTTAGTTATTGAATTTCTGTCATGATCTTCAATGGATTCTGATGCTATCACTTTCATAAATACAATGAAGATCTTTGTTTCATAATCAATGATGATGAAATATTTATCTTAATAAATTTATATTTTAGATGAAAAAATGGGATAGGATAAGTTTTAATTATAGATTATTAAAAAATGGATTCTGATTCTTTTTGCTTCACGTCTCTTCATAGTTGTGTGTATTAGCTGTTTCCATCAATATTTTAGCAGACATATGATAAATTGATGAACTGAACATTTTTTCACACCTTGCACTCACGGAGGACAAGTCGGTGTCTTTGGCTTAGCATGGCTCTTTCTGAGATGTTCTCATTATGTATCTTCTTGTCTTCAAATTATTCAGGGGACCAACCAAGTGAATGAGAGGACTCACATGCTACTACTACCCCTATACCCTATGGTGATAAGGTTCCCCAATAGAAACAGCTTGCTTGGGCCAGAAATTAAGCCAGCTGATGCCATGAGCAGGGCAAGTGGCTTGGATAACTACAGCGTTGTCGGTCTTCAAAGACAAATAATGGAAGGCAAGTTGTCGTAACTTCTTTAGAATCATTTTTTAAAAATATTTTATTTGGCTTCTATATCATGGATTCTTATGCCTTGGAAGCAGAACAAGATGAGGGCTTTGAGAAATTGCAGGAGACGGTGATAAGCACGAAACATATTGCTTTCTTTCTTTAATTCTTGAAAGTAAATATTTACATCAATTTTCCAACGAAGCATATTCGTATCTCACCTTAATTAGAGAAACAGGTGTGAAAGGGTTGCTTGAGATGGCCTAGCATAAGTCAGTTGAAGCCCTGTTTTTTCTTATTCAATAGTGCTCTGTTTTTGCCTTCTGTTTTTTTGTTTTGGTTTTGTTTTTTGTTTTTTTTCTTGGTTTAAGTGGAGTTAGGGTGTTCGATTATTGGTATTTTCAAGATATTCTACTTTGGAAATTATTTGGTGCATCCAGGTGGAAGGAATTGGGTGTACGCCGTCTGGGAGAAATCCCAAGTCACGTCCTCATTTTTTTTTTTTCCCTATCTATTTTTTCTTTTTTGCTTAATATTTTTCTGCTCCAGGACTGTTCAATCTCCTTTAGTTACGAAACCAAAATCCAATCTATTAAATTTTATTGACTCATGAACCATAATCTTACATCCCTTTTGATCTGTCAAACCATCACTTCCTAGTTCTGCATCATTTCGCTTTGGCTTTTTATTTCCAGTGTGAATGTTTACTTGTGCTGCACTTGAATGCTCGTCACGGATTTCATCTTTATGCTTTCACTAGCCTCGCGATTGCACAGCTCTTCTTCATTCTCTTGAAACTTCTATGTAAAAATTGGGTATTGAATGCCATCTTCTCATATTTATTTGAGCAGTGCAATATGACAATTTTATCATCTTTGATATTGCTGTAGCCTGTTCTAGGCTTGACGCTTTGCCAAATTTTCCTTCCAGCATGCAGCTAGGTATCTTGCTAACCAGGAGTGGGTTAAAAGTGATTCTGTCAAGATTGTAGAAAATACTGCAGTAATGCCTCTTTCTTTCTGTTTATTTTCGTTATATTTTATCTTCAGACATCTTTTTCTGCTGATGTGTTATCTCATCTTGCTGCCTTTCTGCTTGCAGGTTCCCATCATCATGCTTCTTGTTGAAGTTCCTCATGATCTGATTACCCCAGCTGTTTCCACCATATCTACACTGAAAGAAGAACCGACTGAGGTGATTAGTGGAGACGATCCTTTTCAGACCAATATGGCTAATTTGGAAATCTCTGCTTCACCAAAGTGGTCAAATATGAATACTGATGATGGCAAGGATATGAAATCAATTCGTCTTGACATCAGTTTCTTGTCGCCATCACACACAGGGCTCCAAACTACTGAACTTGCTCGATTAAAACTTTTCCCTCTTTCTATTTTGCAAAGTCAAATCTTGTTACCTGACATTCTTCTCATGCATAACGAAGGCTATATAAATTAGGTTTTTCAGTGTTTTGACCTGGTTGCTGCCACTGTTTGCAAATATTATAATGAAACTGAATAATTTTGGAAGGAGACGAATATTAGAATGGTTGAGAATGTTCTAATTTCAGTTTTCATATTTGGAAGGCATATGGGATGGAATTTCTTTTATTGAATCTTTATATTCTCTGAAATTTATATTTAAAGCTTTGGAAGCTGTGTATTCTTCACCAGTGCATGGGTCCCTTTCATGTTTCATAGAATTTTCCCAGCCTAATATCTATTATTATCTCGAGAGTTAATTCTTCCTACTTTCTGAAGAAGTATTCTTAATAACAATTTGATTTGATTTGTTTTTATTTCACTAATTTTTCTTTATGCTTTAAATTTTATATGCAGGTTAAAGAGTTGACTGAACGATTCCCCGCTGCTACACCCCTTGCTTTGGTATTAAAACAGTTCTTGGCAGATCGTAGCCTGGACCAATCTTATGCAGGTGGCTTAAGTTCATATTGTCTGGTGAGTTGTGATGTATAGTTTATTCAGGTGCTGTGATGTTTAATTTTACAGAAAAAAAAAAAAAAAAAAAAAAAAAAAAAAAAAAAAAAACTGATATTTATGATTATGTCCATTGTCCAAGAGTTTGATACTGGTAAATAGATGCACCCTATTTTCAAAGCTTTTTCTTTTGTATAATATCTTCAATATTGTCATATAACTTTTTTGCCCTTTTTGTAAACTTGGTAGTGGACAACTACTAACCCAATGTTACTATTTTATCTCCTTTTACAGGTGTTACTCATCACACGTTTTCTTCAGCATGAGCATCACCATGGACGGCCTGATAAGCACGAATATGATTCTTATGGATTCTTTTTTTTTTTTTTTTATATGTACGGTTAATAGTTAAGTTTTGTATATGATTGAAAATTGAATGCTACAGGTTATGGAGAAATAATTTTATTGAATGGTTCAGAATTGAATGAATGAATAAATGAATGAATAATTTTGTATATGCACAAGTTACAAGTGGTGTAAAAAATATTACAGAACAAATTATAAAAACTAAATAAGACTTTTTGGTGATTAAACAAATATCACAGGTTGGCTTTTGACTATTAAAATTTTAGTTGTCAATTGACAGAAAGTGAAATTTTTGGCTACTAAATTTTTGGTCGCCAATTCTCTAAAGGTGAAACTTTTGGTTACCAAATAGTTAGTCGCCAGACATACATGCTCAAATTGGCTACTGAATAATTTAGTCACTAAAAGTAAAAAAATATATATATTTAATTATATATGGCGACTAAAGTTTTAGTCACCAATAGATTAATTTTTGGCTACCAAAAAAATTTTAGTCGCCGATTGTTTCCCCGACGAGCTGTTGGCGACCAAACAAGCAACCAAATATATTAGTCGCCAAAAGTGAAATTTCTTGTAGTGTAAGAATCCCTGTTATCAAATGATTTAGAATAATTCCACTTTGCTATTTTATTGAATGGTGATATTGTTCCTCCGTGGTACAAAAGTGATGTTTTCATAATTTTTACATCTAAATTTTTGGATAGTTTGTTGTCTAATTTTTATGATGTACGTTTTTAGACATGTGCAACATAGACTCCTTCACTTAGAACATCTCCAACTGTGTATCAAATTTATCATCAAATTTGAATTTGATAAAAAACGAGTCTTTTTTCAGCTCCAACAGTTTCATCAAACCGGTTTCAAAGCTAGAATATCAAAAATGTTTCACCAAATAGAATACGTTTGGAGCTTTCAGCATTTCACTATTTGGTGCCATTGATTTTGCATAACCGAATGACCGGCCGGATGTTCAGCCGGATGTCCCCCCCGGTCATTCGCTTAGTGCCAAAAATCCACAACAAAGCATACTCAAAGTGGGGAAAGATTACTCTTGCGGTCAACCGGCTGGACTTCCGCTCGGTCGTCCTCCCGGTCGACCGGTGTGTTGATGATAGCAAAAAATGTTCCATTAGAGGGCTGGATATCAGATGGAGTTTTTACTCAAATTTGATGAAATAAATGATATACCGTTGGAGATGCTCTTAGATATACACATTTATATGGAAAATAATATACATTTCATTTTCTAAACCTAATGATATGTAAATGAGTTGATTGATTGATAATTAGAGAAAATATGAGTGAAACAAATAATAAAAAGAAATTAGTCAATACTCTTGGAGAAATACTGCATTCCATTTACGGATTAACACCTAACATTTTGTCTCTTAAAACTCTAACATAAAGGTGGTGAATCCCATGATTTAGACTATATGTGTCAAGAAGATGATTGATTGATAATTAAATATTCTCCACTTATCGACAAATCATTTTCTTGCCACATCACTGAGTTTAGAAAATAGATTTAAAAAGTGAACTTATGTGTCATTTTCCTTGGAGACACCACCTAAACTTACCCTATGAACATTAAATAATTTCTCAATAACAAAGGATTGCGCTTGATTGATTGATCATTATGCTTAAATAGAAAATCTATTTTTTTGGGTTTCTATAACACTACTCACAGTATATATAGAACCAGACATTCTATACTATAATTCAAAATATATTCTTAATCTTATGCTTTCTAGGAAATTTTTAATGAATTTATATATAGGCACCACAATAAATAAAGGTTTTAAAAAATAAATTTCAAAGTCTTAAAAAGTAAAAATTTTGTTGTAAAAATTTTTTTGAGATCAATTTTTCTCATTGCAAGTCGCTAAAAGGTAGACTAAAAAAATAAAAAAAATAACTTTTAGCGAATATTTTTTTAAAAATATCACTAATAAATATATTTTTAAAACAAAATATTTTTTTGAACGAAATTTGGTTTCAAAAGAATAGTAAATTCATCATTAAATATCCAATTTCTTCCCTACAGATATAATGATAGGTTTCATAATAAAAATATTGTCCCTAAAATGTGATAAATTTTTATTTGTTGTTGTAGCGAGAACAAGACTCTCTAGAGGAAATAAATAAATAAATAAATAAATAAATAAATAAATAAATTTGATTGATTAATTTTGCAATGATTTGAATGAGAGAGTGACAAACCAAATCATTGCAAGATTATTGCTGGTTCTAAAATATAATAGAAGAGCTATAGTATAAGAATGGAGACAACATGTCATCAGCTTGCTTCTATTTTCTCTATCTTTGATTACTGTGGGTGTTGATTTCTGACCACACAACTAAACGGGAAACCTAACTGGAGAGTATTGGCAGAATAGATTAAGCTCGAACAACCTGTCACAGAAAGATCAAAATCCGGCGGTGGTTCGTTTACCCGGAGGCATTCCGACGCTCAAGTCAGTAAACAAATATCTCTCAAAGATAGCTAATTGTGCTTAACTCACAAGAAAGAACTTATTGTTCCTAGTATATCACACATACCTGAGATCCACGGGGATGCCTTGCTTTTATAGCCAGCACTGACCTGATCCCTGTAGAAGCCTCACTTCAGTGGACTCTGACTCAATGCTCATCCTGGACTCTCAGCTAGATCGGGACAAACTCCCTAAGAGCTATATCTTTATCCAGACAGAAATCCTCCTCTATTCTAGGACTCTTATTCCTTATCCACTCATCTCAGATTTCGGTATCTCCACAGATAACCTCAGCCTAGCCGAGATAACCTCGGGATCATGATCAGGCCAAGTGCTATCACTCACAAAATATGTCCTCACAACTGCTCCCTAGGTTCTATTACCTCGGCAACATGAGGTGATGGAACCTACATTGCTTATTTATATTTATGTCGGCTGAAATTCATTCTTCCTTTCGACCGAGATCATGACTCGTTGGTTTCAAATACCCAGGACTCAACTGTCCATCTTTATCAATGACCAAGAACCAAAACTCAAGTTCTTAGAGTTTCTTAACCGAGATCATTACTCCAGCCGAGGTTGTTGCCTCATTAAATTAAGAATTCTAAGAGTTTTATCTCTGCATGAACTGTCACACATAGTTTTCTCAACCGCTTCCGCTACATGTCATGCCCTTACTGCCTCGTACTAGTCACGCGTCATTAAGTCACGTTGATCTGCCCACGCCGCCTGACAGGCACGTCGTCCAAGGCATTTAATTATGTTTTTCCACCTTTTCGTATTTTTGACAAAACTCCTTTCTCTTTTTTCGTCTCTTCACTTCTCATTCTCTTGTTTTCACTCTGCTCAAGTTTTCTCTCTCTAAAACAAACCCTCAAGCCACCATTGTCATTTCTTTGAGCTTTCTACAACTGCTCCGTCCACCACCTCCGGTCGAAGCAGCTACTGTCACACTCCGCTCGTCGTCACCGTTTGACTCCAGCGTTTTTGCTTTCGGCCCTATTCAGTAAGTTCTTTAACTTCCTTCTCTTTCATTTCAGTCTTTCATTTTTGATTTGTTTCTAATCTGCCATTTGTGCACATTGTTTGTTGCTATTTTGCATATATTTTTGTTGTACTCTGTCTCTATCTCCATGCTTTGATAATCACTTCTTGTTTCATTGTTCTGCAAATTTACGACTTTCTTGATTCTTTAATGTTGGTTGCTTTCTTGATTTCTAAATCATGCTCCTTTTCTGCTTTTCTTGTTGTATTTCCAGATTTTTTTCTCAATTTATGTTTCTGTAGTTTCTAGGATTGGGATTTGCTTTAGAACCTTGTTCGTTAGGAAAATTGAACCGAATCCCTCCTAGTTCTTCAAAAACCCTTGCACAAGTGCTTGTTTATGTTTTTGCTGAGGTATTCAAACCTATATCCATCACTCTATTGTCTAACCCCTTCTTGCTGAGAAAATAGGTATGTTCAGGTGGAGGGTAGACACCCCAGAAAAACTTGAGTACTTTAGGAGAGAGTTCTCTATCCCAGCCAACGTCCAAATTAGGTTAGCTGGAAAGGACTCTTTTATGCCAGATAGAGACTTCATGACCTTCCCTGTGGTTGCATTCATTGAATGCGGATTTCAGTTTCCTTTAGACATTCTCTTTAGGGAAGTCTTTCACTCCTACAAACTCAACCTTATGCAGCTAGCCATCAATTCTTATAGGGTTATTAATGGTATAATTGCTCTAGCCCGCCAAGAAAACGCTAGGATAACATTAGCTGACATCTAATTTTGCTATACCATGTGTGGCCTAAGGTCTGAAAAAGGCTAAATTTATTACCTCAAGTCGAGATCCACTGCCTATTGTAGCTTGACTTTTTCGCGCCTCCTTTTCGAGAGTCGAATAAGCCCTACAGTATCGGACTCCCGCGATTCTGAATCTGATCTCACAAGTGCAATGTGAAATAAATAAACACCAAAGAGTCCAAATCTGGCAAATCTTTTGGAAAATCGATTTTGAATCAAAATGCCAAAAATGGACTATTTTGCCAAATATAAAGTCCCCACCTAAATATTTTTGAAAAATTTAGGAAACCCATGACTCGTGCCAAAGGCCACTTGTCCGTCATCACCAAGATTGTCTCGGCTCGGGAACTTAGGTACGAGAGGGAAAAGTCATGAATTGAGCACCCCCGCTCGCTTGATCAAAGATCGGCCTCTACTAATCATGATATGATTCTTATCTACATTATATGCTCTTGTTCTGATTATTAGGCTAGCATTACTATGTGATGCGCACACAAGTATAGACTAACTTGCAAGAGTTGGAACATTTGGCTCATGTTCGTTTGCAAAATTATTTCGAATATGTACCACTTGAAAAAGTGATCGAATATAAACATTACTCAAATTATTTCAATTCAAGCAACTAGCCTTCATCCACAGGCACTCAAACAGTTTATCACATAAGCACTTAACCTCATGGCAAGCATGATAGACATGGCAACATCAACATGCGATATGCTAAAGCGAGTAAAGGTTTACTTAGTACTCCAAGTCAAAAGAGAAACTAGTTAGAAAAATGCATGATTCTTAACTATGCAATATGACTAATGCAACACATGTGATATGCAATTTACTAGGCTCGGCTACTAATATGGCAAATGAAACAATTTGATAGCATGCGGTCTAAGCACGTATTCAAAGAAGTATTTAAACTAACAATGCAAGTTAGAATGATGAACCGAGCCTCAGTGCATGCAATACAAGTGGATGCAAGGCATGAGATATGCTAAATTAAACATGATGTTCCTAAACTAAATCATAAGCTAGTAAATAAAAGGAAGAAAGACGTGGGGTTGGAAGACATACACGTTATTACAAGATTGCTTGCCCTCGCGCAGGAGGGTTTGAATGGATCAACTAACTAGCTAACTAAGCTAAGCTAATTAATTAACTATTACAAAATAAAATGAATAAATAGCTAAACTACTTAACTAATTATTACAAACCAAATTAATTAATTATTTTAGCTAATTAAAATAATTACAACACGAAGTGAATTAGCTATTCTAACTAATTAAGTATAAAGCCACTATTTCAAGTACCATACTAATATACTTATAACGAGGATCCTGAGGGTCGATGGAGAGCTCATGCATGAATGTGGTTTTCACCCGAAAAAGCCATTGTTTCTACTACTGAAAGCCTCTGTTGCACAATAGAACACTTGCACTGATTTCCACCTCAAGACCAATTCTGTTCTGCCTCAGGAGAACACTGCTTGAATTTGCACTAGTGGCCGGCAGAGGGCCTGCCGTCCACTAATGATGGCCTGCTGGCCACTGTTGACTGGGTTATTCTGTTGCAACAGAGAGCAAATAGAGCAGAGACAGTGTATCCTCAAGGATTTGTTTGCACAATTTATCCCTCCTTAACATTTCACAGCTCAAAGAAGGAACACAATTTGATACACAAACCACCAAAGGATGCAATTTCATTGCATGATGGCTTATGCACCAAAGTATGCAAGTTCAATAAATGAAACAAAACAAGACTCAAACCTCCTCCCTTTCAGGAACTGATCAAGGGAAGTGGTGACCTTGGACACTTGAACCATTTCATCACTAATGAGTATGAAATGCCTCAAGCTTCCATGTGTTCAATTAACATCCAATTGAACACAAAACCAATTATTATTTTGCACCATTTTAGCCTCAATTTTATTGTTTCGTTTTAGATTACCATCCATTCTTTAATAAATTGAGTCAAAATGGTGAATTTAAGTCCTCTAATGGAAAGATGGCTCAAACCAAGAGTTGTTTTAGGCATGAAAGAGACATCATACCATTGATAATGAACCCCAAAGGAATTAAACCATTAAGCATGACATCTCAATCTTATGCTTTAAACAAACAAGTTGTTTGAAACCACTTTCAAAGCAAAACAAAAGCCAAGAAATGAGGGAGGTTACAGAGGTGATTAAGAGTGATCACAAGTATGGAAAGCCATAAATAAACACTATCAACTCAAATAAGATGGTGTCTAAGGCTTAAAACACCAAATGCATGAGCACAATTACACTATAAGCATGCAAAACAAAGCTCAAATGCAACAAACACTTAAAGGCAGTCCTAAAATAGTCTAAAAAAAGTCCTAAAACATGCTAAAATTAAGACAACAATAGCTAAATTAATATGCTAAAATATGAAGCATGCTAGTGTAGACGCGCCCTTGGGTCTCATTACAGTTCGGACTCGATTTGTGTCACGGTCCTGTGTCTAATCTCGCAGAGTGCAATGCAAGACCGATGAATCATCAAAGAGTCCAAATCCGGCAAATCGTTTTTGAAAACAAATTATTTTGAAAGAAGTGCCAAACATGGACTGCTTTGCCAGATACAGAGTCGCCACTTAAATATTTTATTTTTGGGGAAATTTAGGAAACCCTGACTCGTTTGCCTAAGGCCACGTGTCCGTCATCACCAAAGTTGCCTCGGCTCGGGAACTTGGGTACGATTGGGGAAGGTCACTTCGTGAGCACCCCCGCTCGCCCGATCAAAGATCGGCCTCTACTAACCATGATATCTAGTTTTGAAAATATTATGCATTCTTATTTCGGTTATTACCCAGATTTACTATGTGATGCGCACAGCATACAAGTATTGACTGGATCGCCTGAATTAGAACAAAGCATTTCATGTTCATTTTTGGAAGATGGTTTGCTACTCGCAAGTAGGCTTAAAATGCAGATTTTGCCACCCTCGGGTGGACTTAGAAAAGATGGTTTTGCCACTATCTAGTGGGCTTAAAACTCACAGTCGATGATTTGTTCCAATCCAAATAACCCAACCTTCACTCACAGGCACTCAGGCAGTTATCTCACATAAGCATATAGCCTTATGGTAAGCATGCTATCATGGCAGTCACTCACACGCATGCAAGGATGCTAAAGCATAAAAACTTACTGAGTACTCCAAGCCAAAACAGAAGTTATGTTAGAAATCGATGCATGATCCTAACTATACAGAAATGCCTAATGCAACACATGCGAAAATGCAACTATAGCAGGCTCGGCTATTCTAAACATGGCATATGAGATGCAACCGCTAACAAGTATTCAACTCGAAATTAAAATACAAATGCAGTTAGTATGATGCGCCGAGCCCGGAGCATGCAAAACAGATGAATGAATGCAAACATGCTATCATACTGTATGCTAATTGAAACATGCCCTAATCTAACTATCATAAGCTGGTAAATAAAATGGAGAAAGACGTGGGGTTGGAAGGCATACATTGCACACACGCACACTTATTACAATTGTGCCCTCGCTTGGAGGGTCCGAATAAATAATATACAGTCCCAAGTAAATAATATAGTCCGAATAAGTACAAAACCCTAATTAATGAATCAAATTAACTAGGAAAGTAGTAAATTAGCATGCAAGTTCATGGACTGCCTCAGCTCTGTTCCGAATGATGAATGATGCATGCTTGAGTTGCCTTGTGCGGAAATCCATTGCGATGCCCCGGTTTGCCTCTGTTTGCAATTAATCTCGGAATGTTGTGCAAGGCTTTAGAAGGCTGTTGATTCTTGATTTGCTACAACAGAGAGCAAGAAAGGGACGTGGCAAAGTATTTTCACATATGTATGCACACCTCGATCCTTGTGCCACCAATCACGCATCTCAATGCATGATGGCCGAGGAGTCGAATTGCACGTCTCAATATGAAATGAATGCATATGAAAACACAACAAGACCTAAACTCTATCATGGGTAATCAGGAGTGTCGGGGACCGGGAATTGAGACACGTTCCGTCACTCGAAGTATGAAACGTCCCTCGTTTCCTGTGCTTAGGCTAACTTCTATCCCAAACACAATGCAATATGCATGACATGCATGAATGCAATCCTAACATGCAACCTAGCATACGCAATGCTATGAGATGGCATACACAATGCACGATGTAGCAAGGCATACATAATGCTCTAACATACAACCTAGTATACGTAATGCTATGAATTGAAATGGCATACACAATGCATAATGGATTTACGCTAACATGAGTGGACCTCAGCCACACTCACATCAGTAGCCATAAGATGAAAATGTAATAACCGAAATGCGCGCACACATGAGAGATGGCATATGAACATGTAAATTCCAGCACTGAAACATGATACTAAATGGTCCCGAAACATGGAAATATGGCACCCGATGCATGAAGTAAACCCCGAAACTCAAAACTAGGCACATGTATTGACTTATGGCTATGCAAAGCAAGCATTATTTGAATATAAAGCACAAAGACAGAGATAAGGCAGTCCCAAAACATGCACATTTCTAGTTTAAAGCATGGCCAAAAAGTGCTAACATGATGCGCTAAAACAACATGCAACAATGGCTAGTAAACATAGTTTATATGGCATGTATATGAAGCACAAGAGAACTCATCAAACCAGCCAAAATCAGTGAATAAAACATATTAAAATATGCCCAAATAACCTCTGAAATGCAGCCAACACAGGCAAAAATGATGAGTTCCTTTAAAGGGCCATACAAGGGGTTGTTAAGCACATATAAGATAGACACTTAGCAAGACCAAAATAACTCTGGAAATGGATTATGACAGCCCTAAAACTCACCAAATAGGCCATGAAATCAGTCTAGGAAATATGAAAAGAAAGGCCTCTTTGAGAGGCCTTGAATGGGATTGCTCTACACATGCATCATAGACATAAGATATGGCAAAATGGGGTTTTAAAAGATCCTAGGAAGACCTTAAAACCCTCAGAATAAGGCCTGAAACATGATTTCAATGCATGCAAAATAGAGTCCATTTGGAAGGCCAAATATGCTAGTAAAGAGAATGAGGGGTGAGAGGGTCACCTCTCTATGATTTCAAAGCTCAAAATCTCATCAAAGCCACTGAAAATCTACTGGATTTTAGTGTCTAAGAGGCCAAAACAAGGCCAATACAAATGCTCAAATGTATGGCTCAAAGCATGTAGAAATGAAGCATGCAAGGAAGGAGATGACTCCAAACAGAAAAGTGACCTCAAACAAACTTAAAGAGAAGGTCAAAACAAGACTTTTTCTAGTTTATAGAAAATCTCAAAAATGTTCACAAGTAAGGCTAAAATATGATGCAAAAATAGCCCTAAAAGAGAGATTGAACAAACAAGGAAATAGCTGACTTCAAACAGCAAAGTGTCCTTAATAAAAGTTGAAGAGGGGGTCAAAATAAGACACTTTACAGTTTGGGTCGAAGCCCAGAAATGCAAGCAAGAAGGGCTAAGGTATAGAGTAAGATAAAGCTTCAAAGAGGGGGAAGATGACTTACCCTTGTAGCATTGCAATGCAGCAGCTTTTGGTCCAAGAAAATGAGCTCTCAACCTCTACAAATGACCTCCAAGGTGCTAGAATGGATGATGGAGGTGGTAGGCTATGAGGTGTACAGTAAAATGGCCAAGAATATGGGTGTTTGGAGCCTTGAAGTATAGATATAGAGGGTTGTATGTATATGCACCATCCAAAATCTTCTAACCCTTGCAAATGGTAGTGAAGGGTTGATTATATAGGGGGAGAAGGCTATGGCTTCTTGGAGAAGCCAAAAGGGAGGGCTCAAAGCTTCTAAAGGAAGCTTGACCAAAGGGGTCAAGCTTCTTGGGGAAGCTAGACCAAAAGGGTCAAGCTTCCTCAAGAAGCTTGACCAAATGGGCCAATTCCACCTTAAAACCAAGCAAAGGGGTGAAAACCACCTTAAAAGGACCAAAACAAGGACAAATCCCTCGGACAGTGGGTCAAGTGAAAAATAGCTGGCACAGCTGGAATACACTCACGGAGACAAAAATGGCTGACCAGTTCGAAAGGGCCAAGGTGGTCGGCCAACCAGGCAAGGTGGTAGGCTGACCAGTTTAAGTGGTCGGCCGACCAGGGGTCAAAAGGTTCAAGCCCTAAAGCTGGTCATCCATGTATCCCTTGAAGTTAGCTTTCCAATGCTGCAAACCTTGCATTAAAATTCCTCCTATGGAAAAAGTTATGCCAGTTTTGGTGAAGCCGCGTAGATCTGGTCCAACCGGATTGATCCCCTACTTCAACTAACCATATCTCCCCCTCTTGGACTTGTCCTTAGGAGATTCTTGAGTGTAAAATGAAGCCTCGGAAGTAAGCTTTCCAATGGTGGTGGCCTCATATCTTAATTCCTCCTGTGCAAAGAGTTATGCCTGTTTCGGTGAAGCCGCGCAGATGTTTTCCTCCTTCCTGGATTCATGTTAAGCCACTTTTGACCAAAAAAAGCTATTTTTTTAGAAAAATTGCTGGTCTCCCACCCTCCTAAAAGCTTTCTAACAATGAAAATACGGTCCCTGCCAAAAATGGACCAAGACGGATGCAAAACGAAGGTTAGGGGGCCAAAACACGCAGTTCGGGGCCCCGAAAACAGGCTGTTAGGCACCGAAAGTGGCGTTCGACCACGAAGGTGGTCTCCCGGGCCACAGTGTCTCTCAAAAGAGAGGAGACAAGGTGTGTGCCAAAAACCGGAGCAAACGGATGTAGTTAAGTGGTCCCAAACTGAGGCGCACGGCCGGCGGCTCCGAAAATCGGGAATTGGCCTCCAAACGGAAAAAATGGCCTACGACCACGAAACATAGCCTATGGCCACTGAGAGATGGTCTACGAGACCTCTCCCTCCCTTCGGGAAGCAAAAACAGAGAAAACAGGGCCTGGTTCGTAAACCGAGGCAAAGCGCAAAAGAGTCCGAAAGTCCGGAGGCAAGGCTCGCAACCGAAACTCCGCAACCTCAGAACGAGCACAATATGCAACATCACCAAGTGCTCAATCGGTGACGTCTGAGTCTTAAGGTCGGTCAAAAATGGGGTGTCTACAGCTAGATTAGTAAGCAAAACACAAGAAAGGGAGGCTAACCCTTTTAATTTTGGATTTCAAAACATGATTTTAGCCACTGAAATAACTCTGAAAAAATAGTATTTAAAAGTTCAAAAAAAGATAGTGCAAAGGTGGGAAACACAAGGGAAAAGGCTTTGAAAACAAGGCACAAAGAAGAGTGAACCACCCCTTAGCCTTTATTGGCCTTAAAACCCAAGCTTCAGCCCAAGAATACAGAGTTTTTACAGCCCAAAAACAGCTGAAAAACAGTAAGCAAAAGAGTAGATAAAGCAAGTAAAGAGGCAAAGCTTTATACCTCTTGAGGAGAAGATTCAATTTCAAGCAATAAAGCGAAGCACACACACCCTCAAGAGCTCAAACAAGGCTCAAGGACACCTCAACTTAAAGATGGAGAGGTTTGGTTGAGAGTGTATAGGAAAAGATGAAGAGTGTATATGCTAGGGTGTAGAAATTTGCTAAAGAGAGAGAATTGTAAAGAGAGGAAAAATTTTGCTCCAAACTTTCTCTACCTTAAAATATGAGAGGGAGGTCATCTATATATAGAAAACATGAATTTTCCTCATAAACATCCAGCCATACACGTGGGAGCAGATGTATGCATTTGTGCAGACAGCTGGCATAGCTATCACAAAATATCTGCAAAAGACCCCACCATCACTGGTGGCCGGCAACCAAGAGTGGTGGCTGGCAGCCCATAGAGGTGGTCAGCAGGGCACCAGAGGTTGCAGGCTTGAAAAAAGAAAAAACAAGGTTTTGGTCCAAAAATAAGGCAACAAGGGTGCAAGGTTTAAAAGGCTCAAAGTTGTGGTGTTCCACTGAGGACTTCGAGCATTTAGCAAGCGTATAGACTCATTATCGGGTGTGTAAGCGATGACGTCCAAGTCGTAAGGGCCATCAAAAATGGGGTGTCTACACCTACAAAATCATAGCCGACCTCCCAGAATCCAACAAGGGTGCTGGAGATGATTACCTGATCGTCTCGGGCAATTGGGAGTTTGCTCCTAATGATGATCTTTATCTCTTCCCTCTATACTGATCAGTGTTTAAAGAGGATGACGGTAATAACTAAGTGTTAACTTCTCTGTTTCAGACTTTATCACTTTATTTCTCTTATCTGTTCTAATGTCTATTTTTTGTTCTTTGCAACTCTTCCTCAACCATCAAAAGACTTCCTCCAATCCTTCTTTCCTAGAAAAGACCTAAAAAGGCTATTGGGCCTACCTATTGATCCGTGCAAAGCTCCTCTGCTAATTAATTATATCCCAACATACAAGTCGGCCCTGCCCAACGTTCCTAGGCTCAGCAAGGCTCCTCTATCTACTTCAACTTATCCAATAGCCTCATCTCCAAGGACAGATCAGGTCTCTACCTCTGACCCAGTTGACCAGCCATCCAGTTCTGCTCCCCAGTTGATTTCTCCAGCTCAGTGCCAGTGCTGACGCCGAGCTTCACCAAACATCCCTGCTGGCAAAACTAAAAGTAGAAGATCCCGAGGTCTTGACTTCTTGGAGACCGACCTTTCTAACCCACATATCGCCTTGCCAGCCATCCATTTCGGCCCCAGAGTCATTATTGCCGCTACCGTTGACGAAATGGGTCAGGAAAAAATTATTCCCGATGACCTGCTAGCCAATATCCCTGGTGTAGACACCCCATTTTTGACCAACCTTAAGACTCAGACGTCACCGATTGAGCGCTTGGTGATGTTGCATACTGTGCTCGTTCAGAAGTCTCAGAGTCGCGGCCGTGCGCCCTGCTTCCGGACTTCCGAACTCTCTTCTGTGCCTTGCCTCGGTTTGCGAACCGGACTCGGTTTTCTCTATTTTCTTTCCTGAGGGAACGGAGTGGTCCTGTAGGCTATCTCTCGGTGGCCGTGGGCTACATTTCGTGGCCGTAGGCCATTTTGCCCATTTCGGAGCCTGGTTCCCGATTTTCGGAGCCGTCAGGCCGTGTGCCTCGGTTCGGGACCGCCCAACCATCTCCGATTTCTCCGATTTTTGGCAAGTGCCTCTGTTTTATCATTTCGAGGGACACTGGGGTCTCAGATACCCACTTCGTGGCCGAACGCCACTTTCGGTGCTTACAGCCCATTTTCGGGACCCCGAACTGCGTGATTTGGGCCCCGAGCATTCATTTTGCATTAGTTTTTGTTCAATTTTGGCAGGTACCTCCGTTTTAGCACCAGGAAGATCACTAGAGGGTGGGAGGACAGCAATTGTCTCAGAAAACCAGTTTCGCTCCTCCGGCGTCCGTTTTGCTCACTTCCGGGCTAATGTTGAACACCCTAGGGATATTTTCTTCGAGCCGAGACTACATATTTGTGATGAGGGGACATGGGAGGACACCAAAAAGTGGTGGTCGGCCAGTAATTGTGATTTTCATTTTTGAGCCTCTCTTTCAAATGCAATGTTGTGTCTCTTGTTTCAGAGTTGCCAAATTCCAACCATGGGGCCTTGTTCTACACACCTGGGAGGACCCTAAAAAATGGTGGCCGGCCAGTAATTGTTCACTTCATTTTTGGCCATGGCCGGCCGGCCATGGGGAGTGGCTGGCCGACCAGTGGGGTGGCTGGCCGGCCATCTTCAAAAAAAAAACACCTGGCCGGCCTGCTTTCTGCTTTTGAGCACTTTACAGCTGTCCAGCTATTTTTCAAAATATCTCAGCCCTCCGGGGGATATTTTGGGAGGGAAGGCTTGGGTGCATTTCCCTTCCCTTTTACACCCCTTTTGGTCCATTTAAGGGGCTGATGAGCTCCTTTGTTAGGGTTAGAAAAATTCTCCTCAAGAACACTTAGCCATTTGCCTCCATTTTCATCTCCAAAACCTTGAAAAACCTCCAAATCTCTAGCTCATTCCTTCATCAACCCTAAGCCTCACCATCATCACTTCCATTCCAGCAGCAAAGGGAGTTTTTCCAGAGGCTAAGAAGCAGCAAATTCAAGCCAAGAAGCATCCAAAGACTTGTCTTCAAGGGTAAGTCTCTATTTCCCTTTTTCTAACATATTTTTGCTTCATTTCTTTACCCTATTTTCTTGTGATTTTGGGCTCTGACCCCTACTGGTTTTAGGCCTATTTTGAGCCCCTCTTCAACATTGAAGAAGGGCTCAACCTTGTTTGGCACCTCTATGATGCTCTTCCTTCAAAATCATCTTTTATGCCAATATTTTGCATGCTTTGTTTAGCTTATGAATGATCCATTTCCGAGCACGCAATAAACTGTGAGTGGGCCTATTTTGAGCCCCTCTTCAACATTGAAGAAGGGCTCAACCATGTTTGGTGGTTCTATCATGCACTTGTTTTGTAATTCTTCCAATTTACCGTAAAATTGTATGGTTTCTTTAGCCTATTTGAAGTCTGATTTTGAGCATGCCATTAACTGAGATTAAGCTTATTTTAAGTCCCTCTACAACATTGTAGAAGGGATAAATCTTGTTTGGGGCCTCCATGCATGGCCTATCTTTATACCTCTCTTTGGCCCCATTTTGCATGCCTCTTTAAGCTTGTTTGGCTTCTGATTTCGGCCTTCATCAGGCCTGAAAAGAGCCTTATTTTGGCCTTATTGTCATGTTTTGTTGAGGGTCTTAGGTGGTTTGGTGATGTCTTTTGGTACTTCATGTTATACCCTCTTTGGTTCCTTATTTTTGCATGCCTTGCTAGCTCATCATGCTTCTGTTTTTGAGCCTTCATCAGGCTTGGAAAGAGTCTTAAAATGACCCATTCTTCATGTTTTGTTAAGGGTCCAAGGCTGTTTGGTGCATCCTTTTGATACCTCATGTTATAGCCTTTGTTGGCTTCATCTTGCATGCTACATTGAGCATATCTACATACTGAATTCGGGGGTGTCATCTCTTGTAAATGTGCATATTTTTTACCCCTCTTTAATGTTGTAGAACTGTGTTTTTCAGTTTGAGCATTGTATATACCACTTGTTTCATTATTCCCCTCTTTTCCCCCATTTTTGCATGCTATTTTTGCCATACTTGTGATCATTTTTTGGCCATGCTTTGTACTGAAAAAATGCTATTTTGGGGACTGCCTAGCATCTGTCTTTACATGTCATGTCCATATTGTGCATGTTTGGCATAGCTGTAGGCCATTTCGGGTGCTTAGCATAGCATTTCAGGCATCGGGTGTAATTTTGTTATAATTCGGGGGCTGTTTGTGCATCATTTTGGCTGCTGAAATTTACGTTTTCCATACGCCATATGCCATTTCATTCCATATGTCATTGCCTCGGTTTGCGTGCCCGTGTGCACGCATTTCGAGGCACTTCATTTTCATCCGACGGCATCTTATGTGAGTGTGGCTGAGGCCCTCTCATGTTAGTGTAAGCCCAATTTGCATTTTCCATGTCATTTGCATTGTATATGCCATTTTAGTTTCATTGCATTCCGTATGCCGTTGCCTCGGTTTGCGTGCCCGTGTGCACGCATTTCGAGGCACTTCATTTTCATCTCCCGGCCTCTTATGTGAGTGTGGCTGAGGCCCTCTCATGTTAGTGTAAGCCCAATTTGCATTTTCCATGTCATTTGCATTGTATATGCCATTTTAGTTCCATTGCATTCCGTATGCCATTGCCTCGGTTTGCGTGCCCGTGTGCACGCATTTTGAGGCACTTCATTTTCATCTCCCGGCCTCCTGTGTGAGTGTGGCCGAGGCTCGCTCATGTTGGTGTAAGCCCATATTGCATCGCATATCTCATTTCACTCCTGTTGCATTCCGTATGTCATTTTCTCGGTTTGCGTGCCCGCGGGCACACATTTCGAGACATCTCATTTTAGTCTCATTGTATATCATATTTCAAGCCATTTCATGCATTTATGCCATTGCCTCAGTTTGCGTGCCAGTGTGCACGCATTTCGAGGTACTTCACTTTTATCCGACGGCCTCTTATGTGAGTGTGGCTGAGGTCCACTCATGTTAGTGTAAGTCCAATTGCATTGTGTATGCCATTTTATGCCTTAGAATCATTTTCTCGGTTTGCGTGCACGTGTGCACGCATTTCGAAGCATCTCATTTTCATAGCATAGTGCATACTAGGTTGTATCTTAGATTGCATTCATGCATTTTCTCGGTTTGCGTGCCCGTAGGCACGCATTTCGAGGCAGCTCATTTTCATCTATCGGCCTCTTATGTGAGTGTGGCTGAGGCCCTCTCATGTTAGTGTAAGCCCAATTTGCATTCTGTATGCCATTTCATGTCTATATGTCACCGCCTCGGTTCGCGTGCCCGTGGGCACGCATTTCGAGGCATCTCACTTTAGTCTCATCGTATATCATATTTCATGTCATTTCATGCTTTAGTATCATCACCTCAATTTGCGTGCCCGTGTGCACGCATTTCGAGGCATCTCATTTTCATAGCATTGTGCATGCTAGGATTGTATCTCAGTCGCATTCATGCATGTCATGCATATTGCATCGTGTTCGGGATAGGAGTTAGCCCGGGCATGGGAAACGAGGCACGTTTCGTACACCAAGTGACGGAACGGGTCTTAATTCCCAAGTCACCGATACTCCGGATTGCCCATGATAGAGTTAGGTTTTGTTGTAGCATTCATATGCATTCATCCTATATTGAGTTGTGCAATTCGGCTCCTCGACCATCATGCATCGATATGCGTGATTGGTGGCACGAGGATCGAGGCATGCATATATTTGTGAAATACATTGCTATGCCCTTTTCCTGCTCTCTGTTGCAGCAAAATCAAGAATCAGCAAGTCTTCGGAGTCTGGTACGTATTTCGAGAAATATTGCAAACAGAGGCTAATTGGGGCATCCCAGTGGATTTCCACACCAAGGCAGCCCAGCATATATCACTCATCAGTAGCAAGGCAGTCCCTGGCTTGCATGCCAGTTTTACTTTTTTTGTAGTTAATTTGTTAATTAATTAGGAATTTGTATTTATTTCGGACTGTAATATTCTTTTATTCGGACTGTATTATTTATTCGGACCCTCTGCGCGAGGGCATAATTGTAATAAGGGTGGGTGAGTGTGATGTATGTCTTCCAACCCCCATTTCTTTCTCCCTTTTATTTACCCGCTTACGATGGTTAGATATAGGGCATATTTCAATTAGCATACAGTATGACAGCATGTTTGCATCATTCATCTATTTTGCACGCACCAGGCTCGGCGCATCATACAAACTGCATTTGTATTTCAATTCCAAATTGAATACGTGTTAGTTGAAGCATTTCACATGCCATGTTTAGGACAGCCGAGCCTGCTATAGTTTGCATCTTTGTATGTGTTGCATTAGACATTTCAGCATGCTTAGGTCCATGCATAGATTTCTAACAAGCTTCTGTTTTGGCTTGGAGTACTCGGACACGTGGCCTTTGGCACCGAGTTAGGGTTTCCTAAATTTCCCATTTAAAAAATATTTAGGTGGCGACTCTGTATCTGGCGAAGTAGTCCATGTTTGGCACTTCTTTCAAAAAATCTGTTTTCAAAAACGATTTGTCAGATTTGGACTCTTCAGTTCAAGATTAAGAACCGTGACATTTGAGTCCTTCGAACTGTAGTGACCCAATATCGAACTAGAACGGGGGGGGACTCGCACTCTCTTCTCCCGGGATGCGTTCGGGGACGTCTACACCTGGCGTGGTGTCGGTTCACTCCTCTTTTCCATCCCAATCACGGCCAAAACCCAAGACAAAAAGGGTTAAAAGGGCTAAGGCCAAACCCAGCGCCATTTAGGTAGAATCAGAGGATATAGTGCCAATTTTCAAATTGGCTAAAATAGAGAAGTTTGTATCTGCTGAGAAGAGGCCTGCCGAGGCTGAGGCGTCTGACCAACCACAATCCAAAAAGCCAAGGTTCGGGAGGTCTTCTAGGCCCTCTAGTTTTCGTGCCGACGAGCCCTAGACCCCGTCTGTCAAGGTCGGAGACCGACCTCTTCTGGCCGAGGACAGTGCACTTGATAGCCTAGAAGTCGGCGTCGCTCTTTCCACCACCATTCTCTTCCCGACTGACATCAACGGGATGGCCGAGCTCTCGAAGTACGAAAACTATGCAATGATGATGCAGCACTGCATTTTGGTAAGTTTCAGTACTCGTAACTTTTTGTCCAATTTCAACTCTGATTTTAAACGTAATGAATTTTTCTTTCCATTTTTGTAGGCTATCCAACAGGGTCACTCCCTTGTAGTCAAAACCAAGCTCTTGTCTTAACTGAACCAGGCCGAGGCCCGAATTCGAAGTGTGCAGGACCAGGTGAAAACTACCCAACTAGCCCAGAGCAAGCCGAGGATCGTGTCAAAGCTACTAAGAATGTGGCCGAGGTCGCTAAGGTTGAGGCCAAAGAAGCCAAGGATAAGGAGTCTCAAGCCCAGACTAAGCTCCAAACGGCATTGGCTACCAAAGCGGCCGAAATAAAGGAGGCTGACGAGAAGGCTTATGCCGAAGGGGCAGCCGACGTCCGCGATGCATATAAAAAGCAAGTCAACCAAGCATACAAGAAGGGTTACACCCTTGGCTGGATGGCTTCTTTGAAGAAGTTGTCCATCGTTAACGACTCACCTCTTTAGGACAAAAGCCGACTTGTACTGTTATTCTCTTTCACTCTAAGCCAGTCTGAGAATGAGGCTAAGGGGGAAGAAGAAGCCGAGGTCGAAGCTTCTGCTGAAGGTTCTGCTGGGGCCAAGTCCCCAACTCTGAATGAGGAAGTCCTAGACTTGACTCAGGATAAGAAGGATGAGGACTACTTTCGAGGTCGAGATCGAGACTGCCAATAAGAGCCTAGATGACACCCTTCGTGAGATCGATGCCGCTGTCCAAGCTGAAAGGTCTACCTAGCTGTAACAACCCCAATCCCTGATTAACGTTAATCTATGATTAATTATGCTTGATTAGTAATTAAGGGGAAATTCTGATTCAAATTGCATGTGTAGTGCATTATTTGTGTTTATATTTGTTCAGCGTAGAAAGATTTGTTCATGTTTTAGTTTCGATTTGTGAATTGAAGCCCTTATCGGCATCTGACTCAGAAATTGACTTGATTTACGTGTTAATTAGAATTTTTAGAATTTTATGGTAGGTTCAATTGAAATTCGAATTGGAATGATTAAATTAGATTAACTTAATGCCCATTCATTCGGCCTTAATTAATTACACTTCCACTCAAGCCCACATAAGGCTTATACACCTCACTTGGGCCTCTTTTTCATATCAACTTTGAGCCTCTAAGAGATACAAACGTGAGGGCGGTGAGAGAGAGAAGAAATTGAACTCAACCAAGGAATTACTAGAAAAGGGGAAGGAACCTTGGAAATTTGATCATCTAGTACAAGAATTTAGCACCTAAGAGTCAATTAAGCATCTAAGGTAAGAAGCCAAGTCTCTAGTCTTGAAATTGAGTTAATTCATACATGAATTCAAGTAAATTGAGCTAAGAGATGTAAGAATCAAACTTAAGAAGTAGATAGAAAGATCAATTCATACATGCATGTACATTCCAATGCATTGAGAGCATGTTACTAGGAAATTCCCTCATGCATGTTTGAAATTCATCTTAATTTAGGAAAATCATCAAGTTTCAAGTTGTTTTGTAGCATTTGATTATGTTTTGAGAAGCTCAAGCTCAAGAAAAATTCATGCATGTTATGTTCATGAAACATTCAGAAAGTTTAAGTTGAATTTTTGAACAATTGGCATGCTTTTGGGCCTCGATTTCATGAAATGATCTTCAAAGCATGATATTTTGTAAGTTTCTAAGTGTTTTCAAGAATTTTCACCCAAGAGGATGAGTTTTGAAGTGTTTAGTTAGAGGTTGAAGCCTGAAGATCAAATCTGGAAATTCCAGAATTTGAATCCACGCTCGAGCGTAGGAATTCATGCTCGAGCGAGCACTCTGAGTGCGTACACTTCCGCTTGAGCGACCAGAAGCTCGCTTGAGCGTGAAATGCATGTATCCAGAAGTTCATATGTTTTGCAACATGCTCGAGCGACATATATCACGCTGGAGTGTGGGTCGAGCGTCCGTCAAGCGTAAAAAACTAGCAATCAGTACTTTTGTGAAGATTACAGTACGCTTGAGCGAAGTAATTCACACTCGAGTGAACCTCCACATTTTTCATGTCCGCTCAAGCGAGTAAAGACACGCTTGAGCATGGACCTTGTTTTCAGTAAGATTTGAAAAATGTTTTCTAATGCAATTTTTACATCCTCATTCCATCCTATGCATTCCTAGGTCATGATTAATACATCATAATAAGAATAAGGGTAGAAACATACTAAGAACAAGTGAAATAAGTTATGTATGATTCAAACGAGTGTTTCAGGTGTGTATTTATTGTGTGTTAATGCAGGTCACGTGTCGTAAACCGTTTGATTAGTCTGCTCCGTCTGATTGCACTCGAAGCCAATTATGAGTAATAACTTAGTAAAGTTATGTTCAACTTTATTTATTTTCTATATAATGAATTAAGATCTGTTTTCTGAAATGATATGTTCTGTACAATGAATGATTGTCCAATTCTTAATAATGTATTCCTGGCATCCTTAGCATCATGTGATATCTGTTAGCTGTTACCCGGTATCGGAGGTTCCATTATAGAACTTAATATGTCTGCACTCTGTTACCCATACCAGAGGCTCCATCATGGGGCTCAGCATATTTATTCTCTGTTACCCGGATCCGGAGGTTCCTTTATGGAGCTGGTTATTCAAAACCACTACATGATCTGAATCTGTTCTGCATCTACTCTGTTAGTGCTAATGGATGTACCACGTATGATTAAGCATGAATTATGATTTCTGTATATGATCTGAACAAGAATATGAATATGAATCTGTTATGAATATGAATTATGATTTCTGAATCTGTATGGACTTCATTCATTAAAACCCCTTTACTCCGTTATTATTCACTAGGCTTCCGCTCACTAATTTATATTATGTATGTAGGTGAGCAGATGCGTGACCAGGCCCAGAGGTGACGGCCAACGTTTCAATTTTTGTCAGCCAACCTTTATGCCTCCCGAGGAGGTTCCGGATGAAGTCAAGTTTTTATGGCTGTTTTTGTAATCACAATAGACTTGGTATATTTTGTTAAGTCTTGGGCAAGATGTCTGACATTATACTCCTAGGAATGATATGTAAATATCATATCTTTTGACATAACTCATAAGTCTATAAAATTTTTAAGTTATACGTCTCATGTATGTCTCCACAGCTCGATGGACCACTTATATTTTGTATATTTGCTTCCGCAGCCCTTAAATATATGTTAATTTGTCAAGAGGCCTCTGGTAATCCAAGGATTACTGGCCGGTTACGATGCTAAACCCATAGAGGCGGGTTTGGGTCGTGACACTAGCTGCTTGCCGAGGCTGACACAATGCCGATTACCGAGGCAGGGCAGACTGCGGAACATGTTGGAGATGTATGAACTTAGGATTTTCCTCATTTTGTACTTTTTCTTCTTACTTTTGAACAGTTGTAACATGTTGCCATCTAAGCTATTTTACTTTTCTTTTGGCCGAGATGCCTGTTTGTAATCTGAACAAGTAGTTTCCTTGGCCAGGCCGAGGTGCCTTTGTCTGTGAAATAGTTTCTTCTTATAATGCATGCTTTCCTTTGGCTAGGTGCATATATTTCTACTGCTTTTCTCTTTATGCCTTGCATGTTTGTATGTTTCTCCATACTTAGAACATTTTTGCAATCCTTCCAAGTACACCTTAACTATGTAATGACTTCAGGTTAGAACATATCTAACATGTATTATCTCGGATATACTTCATCTCGGGTGCAACCTTAGTTGGTCACCTTAGACCAACTTATCTCGGAGTTCACCGTTTACTGTGATCTCGGTCAAACAACACTTGAAAATATTTTTTACAAGTGCTGTTTCTTTAAACTTATTCAATAAAGTATTGCTTCTTTGCTTCCACTTGCAGTCTTCTTTCAAGATTTTACCTTTCCCACCTTTCCAAGCTTGACAACCCGATTGGTTATCTCGGGTAAGTTGTACCTCGAGTACATATTTCATTTTTACCTCGGCCAATCTTTAACTTGTAAATTTTTCTAAAAATTTTAACAAGTGTCAAGCCCATTCTATCTTGTAAATGTCAAGCCCATTTTAATAAAAATTTCGACAAATTTCAGCAAGTGTTAAGCTCTCAAGTTTATTTATCATTCTTACTTCCTGCCCCCTAATGTGAACCTAAGTTCCACTTAGGTTCACATTATGTGTTTATGGTATTTCGCCGAAGTCAGATTCAAACAAAGACTAACCGAGATGTTTACCCTTAGTTTCTCTGTTAACCTTACTAAAATGAACTTAGTTCCATTCCGAGTTTAACTTTGCCGACATTGCAAGTCTAGGTTAATTCAACTTAGTTTAACTTTATTATATGCAAGTATAATTTAACTCTGCCATATAATAAGTCTAAGTTATTCATCATGTTTCATTCAGAAACATCGCCAACTTAGTTCAACTCTATTATATGCAAGTACAGTTCAACTCTGCCATATAATAAGTCTAAGTTATTCATCATGTTTCATTTAGAAACATCGCCAACTTAGTTCAACTCTATTATATGCAAGTACAGTTCAACTCTGCTATATAATAAGTCTAAGTTATTTGTCATGTTTCATTCAAAAACATCTCCAACTTAGTTCAACTCTATTATATACAAGTATAGTTCAACTCTGCCATATAATAAGTCTAAGTTATTTGTCATGTTTCATTCAGAAATATCGCCAACTTAGTTCAACTCTATTATATGTAAGTATAATTTAATTCTGCCATATAATAAGTCTAAGTTATTCGTTATATTTCATTCAGAAACATCGCCAACTTAGTTCAACTCTATTATATGCAAGTATAATTCAACTCTGTCATATAATAAGTCTAAGTTATTCGTCATGTTTCATTTAACAACATCACTAACTTAGTTCAACTCTATTATATACAAATATAATTCAACTCTGCCATATAATAAGTCTAAATTACTCGTTATGTTTCATTCGGAAACATTGTCATAGGATTAGTTAGTCTTATCGCACAAATTTCAAATTCAAAAATCAAACTAACATTTTATTATTACTTCAGCTAATAAAATTATGACATAATCTTCGCAAAAACAAAAAACTAATGATAAAAAAACTTCAAGTTGCAAGTGTTCCAAGGTCTTGGCAATTCTTTGCCCTCAGTGTCTTCAAGTCGATATGCCCCATTACCGGCAACCGAGGTGATTCTATAAGGCCTCTCCCAGTTTGGGCCAAGTTTTCCCTCCCTGGGATCCTTCTTGTTGCCGATGACCTTTCTTGGGATGAGGTCCCCAACCTTAAACTCTCTTGGGTTGACCTTCGTGTTGTAAGCCCTAACAAGTTGTTGCTGATATGCCTTCAGCCGAATTGCTGCTCTCTCTTTTTTCTTCTCCAGCAGGTCCAGATCTCGGGCCAAGAATGCCTCATTAGTCCTATTCTCTACTCCCTGGATTCTGATCCCAGGGACGCCAACTTCTAATGGGATAACTGCTTCAGTGCCATAAGCCATGGTAAATGGAGACTCCCCGGTTGATCTTCTCGGCGTAATTCGATATGCCCAGAGTACATTGAGCAACTCTTCCATCCATTTTCTTTTTGCTACTTCCAGCCTTTTTTTGATCCCATCCAAGATAGTCTTATTAGACACTTCTGCTTGACCATTACTCTGAGGAAAACTTGGAGTAGAGTAGTAGTTTTTGATTTTGTACTTTGCACAGAAGCTTTTGATTAGTTTACTGTCAAACTGTGTACCATTGTCTGCTATTATTACCTTTGGGATCCCAAACCTAGTGATGATGTTCTTCCATATGAAGTTCTTTACATCAATATCTCAAATCTTCGCAAGAGGTTCAGCTTCTACCAACTTTGTGAAGTAATCAGTTACTACTAGCAGAAACTTCCTTTGCCCAGTTGCTTGGGGTAGTTGTCCAACGAGATCTATGCCCCACTGGGCAAATGGCCAAGGGCTGGATACTGGATTCAAATTTGCTGCTGATTGATGTATTAAATGTGTAAACCTTTGACATTTCTCACACTTTCTGACGTATGCTCTAGCATCCTTCTGCATGTAGGGCCGCCAATACCCCTGAGTAATGGCCTTATGAGCAAGTGATCTACCCCTAGCATGGCTTTCACATATTCCTTCATGTATTTCATACAAGAAGTCTTCAACGTGGGAGGGATGCATATATCTCAAAAGGGGACCAGTGAAGGATATCCTGTAGAGATGGCCGTCTGCTGTTAGGCTGAACCTGTCTGACTTCAATCTAGTCTTATGTGTCTCTTTTCGGTCATCTGGCAGTTTGCCATCCCCAAGGAACATCACTATTGCATCCGTCCAACTTGGACCCATCTCCACACATATTGCTTTATACTTTATGATCAGTGGTTCCACACTTGGGCCTGACAAATAATCAACCATTATTGTCCTTGCCTTCCTTGATTTCATTGCACTAGCTAGGTTAGCAAAGGCATCGGTATGACTGTTATCATCTCGGCTAACCTGCTGTAGCTGGCAATCCTGGAACAAGGCTAGCAGTCTAACAACTTCTTTGACATAGGTTATCATTCTTTCATCTCGAGCTGCATACTCATCTGTTGCCTGATTCACAATAAGTTAGGAGTCACAAAAGACTACCACCTCATCGGCTTCCATCGTTGCTGCTAATTTCAACCTTGCAATTAGTGCCTCATACTCTGCTTCATTGTTTGAGGCCTTGAACACCAATCGAATAGACTGTTCTAACATTCGCCCATCTGGTGATACTAACATTACTCCTACCCTTGCTCCTTGATGGTTTGAACTTCTATCAACAAACAGGCAAAATGAGTCGTCGATGTAGATGTCGCAAGGCTTTGGTTTCTCTTCTTTCTTCTGCTTTTCTTGAGTGGGGTTCTTGGGCCCTATTTGGGTTTCTTCTTGCTCCCCTGGGCATCTCAAACCTTGGCTCACCGGAGTCCGACGCGGAATGGCACCAGGGGTGAACTCGGCCACAAAGTCAGTCAGAACCTGGCCCTTAATTGCTATTCTAGGCCTAAACTCTAAGTCATATTGGCCCAACACTACTGCCCATCTGGCTACCCTGCTTGTCAGATTTCCTTGCTACAATAAGGACTTCAAAGGGTGCTCGGTCAGTACCACAATCTTGTGGGCTTGGAAGTAGTGATTCATTTTTTTTGAAGCCATCACCAAGGCTAGTGTCAACTTTTCCAGGGGTAAGTACCTGGTCTCTGCACTTTCTAGGGTTTTACTCACATAGTATACTGCCCTTTGTTATACTTTCTCTTCTCTGATTACCATTACACTCACTGCGTGCTCTGAAACTGCTAAGTATAGGAACAATTCTTCTCCAGGAATTGGATTTGATAGAACTGGAGCTATTGTCAAGTGCTTTTTTAAGTGGGCCAAGGCAACTTCGCATTCCTCTGTCCACAAAAATCTATGGCCTTCTTTAACAAACTAAAAAATGGTTTACACTTATCAGAACTTCAGTTGATAAACTTGTTTAGGGCTGTGGCCTTTCTAGTCAGCATCTGCACTTGTTTTGTGGATGTCGGGTTTTTCAAGTCAATGATGGCCTTGATTTGATCTGGACTTGCTTCAATGCCCATTCTGGTGACCAAGTATCCTAGAAACTTTCTAGACCCGAATCCAAATGTGCATTTCAAAGCATTGAGTCGGAGCCGATATCTTCTCAGGATATCAAAAACCACCTTCAAGTCGGCCAGATGATTCCCAAGCTCGTTAGTCTTCACGACCATGTCATCAATGTACACTTCTACTGTCTTGCCAATAAGATGTCTAAACATTTTGGTCACTAGCCTCTAGCAGGTTGCTCCTGTATTTTTTAACCCGAAAGGTATCACTCTGTAGCAGTATAGCCCTTTTGGGGTGATAAATACAGTATTCTCCTCATCAGGGGGATACATTGCTATCTAGTGGTATTCCCTGTAAGCATCTAGGAATCTCATCCTTCCATGACTTGAAGTGGCATCTACTAACTGATCAATCTTGGGTAGTGAAAAACTGTCCTTAGGGCAAGCCTTATTTAGGCTGGTGAAATTGACACAAACCCTTCACTTGTCATTCTTATTTTTCACTACCACAGTGTTAGACAGCCAAGTAGGGTAGTTCACCTCCCGAATGGCTTTGGATTCCAGCAATTTGTCCACTTCCTCCTCAACTACCTCAACATGCATTAATGTCGGCCTCCTCACTCGCTAGATGACTGGTTTAGCCGACCTATCTACATTAAGCATATGTCACGTGACCTCGGGGTTAATGTCTGGCATCTCATATAGCGTCTAGGAAAATACTTCTATGTTGGCCTATAAGAAAGCTTCCAACTCCCTTTCCTCATCCTCGGCCAAGCCTGAGCTGAGAAGGAAGAAGCGTTTTGCATCTCCTTCTTGGACCAGAATTTTCTTCAAGGCTTCCCCATTCTTCTCGGTTGGTTCTTTGCCGATATCATCCATAACTTTCATATCTTCATCTTCAATTTCTGCTGTCTTTGTCTCTCGTACATTGCAAGTGGATTTTATTGCTGCCATGGAGCAATTTTTTGCCTGCACCTAATCCTCTCTAACTCTCTCAATTCCATGCTCCATTGGGAATTGCAACAGTTGGTGCAGCGTTGAGGGAACAACCCTCATTGCATGTAACCATGGCCTCCCCAAGATAACATTGTAAGGGGAGAGGGTGTCAATTACTATAAACTCTGTGCTTACCTTCTTGGTGCCTGCCTGCACCTCTAAATTTATTGCTCCTAGGGGCTATGTCGGTGTTCCATTGAACTTGACCATTGGGCTATTGGACTGCTCCAAATCATCTTGATGAAGGCCAAGCTCGTTGTAACATCGGACATACATGATGTCACAAGAGCTGTCTTGGTCGATCAGAATATGCCTTACCTACCATTCCCCAATTTTAAGGGTCATTACCAGAGCATTGTTGTGTGGATACTGCACCATGTCTAAGTCTGCCTCAGTAAAGGACACCATTAGCCCTTGGCACTCGTTTGTCCTAGGCCTCTTTTGCTGGACCTGATACACATGTTATAAGTGCCTCACCCTCTGAGTCTCTCCTCGGACCTCGTTCTCATTTACCCTTGAATGAATCACATTGATCACTCGAGGTCCATCTACTTGTGATTATGGTGGTAGTGGAGGTGGTGCTACCGGTGCTTGGGGCAATCTTGCTTGCTCTTCCCTCGTTCTGGCCTCATCTACCAAGTCCCTCAAGTGACCCTGTCTGACCAGGTCTTCCAAATGCTTCTTCAGGGCTCTGCACCCCTGAGTCAGATGTCTATCCTCATTGTGGTAGGCACAATGCTTCCCAAGGCTTCTCCCTATAAATTTGCCAAGAATTTTCTCTGGCACTCTATAATATGGTTGGCTCCTGATCCTTTCAAGAACTTTATAAACCGAGATCCGAAACACAGTGGTGACTGCCAGTGCAGCCCTCAATTCTGTTTCTTGCCTGTTAAATCCAGTATTACCTCGGCTTCGCTTTGGCGAGCTGTTTCTCTTTTCCTGCTTCGGTGCCTTTGTTTCCGACATATTCTTTTCTGCTCTGGCATATTTCTCGATCCTTGCTATGAGTTCCTCCATACTCTTTGGTAGATTCTTTGCCAACGACTTCCGAAGCATGCAATCATCCTCTCGGCCGTTCTTAAAAGACACGACCGTGAACTCCTGGTTGTATCCTAGTATTCGGTTGAACACCTTATAATACCTTTTGGCATAAGCCCTGAGACTCTCACCCTCGCCAATTTTCAAAGCCATTAGGGAGTCTACCCTTAATGGTTGCAACTTGTTCGTGACAAACCTGGCCATGAACATCTCGGCCAGGCCTTCTCAACTCTTTATAGTTCCTTTTGGCAACTTGTGAAACTAACCCGATGCAATTTCCTCAAAAGATGAGGGGAACACCTTGTACAGCAACAATTCGTTCCTGGCACACAAGACCATTTAATTCAGATATAAGCCGACGTGAAATCAGATTTATTGTCATAAATTCGGAACCTCGGCATATGGAACCTTTTTGGAGCCTCAAACCTATCCAACTCTCTAAAAAGGGCATTTTTGGCTTGACGGGTGATGTGACTTCGACATTCTACTGCTTCCTCTGGAGGTAGTCCCTCAAATCCTCCTTAGTTAGACCAGGAGCTCGGTTGTCAACGGATTTCAACCTTTTGGTGCTCTGCTCCTATTGTCGTTATGTGTCCTCTTGGACTTCCCTTCATTCACCGTGTCAAAACAAAGTTTCTCTCCTTGAACATGCTGATGTTCCTTCACATAAGTTCCCTTGGTATGAGGCATCCTCTAAGACTCTCCTCTCATTGACTCTGCTCGCCCGGTATCCCGTGAAGGCCGATGTGAGCGTTCCTTCACCTTATCATGCTAAGGGACTACTAGGATTGCTTTTTGCCCCTTTTCTGGGCGTCGTGCCGCTGGAATCAGCGTGTCCTTCAATGGAAACGGTAGCTGCATGACATTGTTCTGCATCATGAAGTTGACAACCGATTGTAGGTCTGCCAACTTGTTTGCTATTCCCTTTATCTCGCCGTCCCTCCTCAGGCATCTATCTTTCCATACTTGGAGGTCACTTTTGTTGTAATACTCGTCTCGGCCTACTTTCTTTGGTACGTCTCCCTCACGGCTGACGTCTTTCTCCCAGGATTCTGATCCCGTGTTCCTTCATTTCAGTTTTCTTCCTCCATGTTTGGATCGGCATGTTTACCACTTCCATTAGAGATGTCGTCCCCAATCTTTTTTTTCTACTCATTGTTGGCCATCTATTTTAACTAAGTTCCCACAGATGGCGCCAAATTGTGGGTATTGATTTCTAACCACACAACCAAATGGGAAACCCAGTTGGAGAGCACTGGCATAATAGATTAAGCCCGAACAATCTATCATAGAAAGATCAGAATTCGGTGGTGGTTCATCCACCCGAGGGCACTCCGACGTTCAAGTTAGTAAACAAAAATCTCCCAAAGATAGCTAATTGTGCTTAACTCACAAGAAAGAACTTATTGTTCCTAGTATACCACGCATACCTAAGACCCACGGGAGTGCCCTTGTCACGACCCAAACCCGCCCCTATGGGTTTAGCACCGTAACCGGCTAGTAATCCGAGATTACCGAAGGCCTGCTTAACAGTAAGACAGTATAACAGAGTACAGGGGCATGACGGAAGCCAAAACAATAAATAAACAATGTCCAAGGAGCTGTGACAGTCTGTATGCAAAAAGACTTTCCATACATAATTACATCCGGTACAGAAACAGTATATACATACATGTACAATCATTCAGAAGACGGGGACCTAATCCCTATTAACAGTACAGTACTATCAGTCTATACAGTATTACAAAAACAGTACAGAGACAGACAGGGAAATAAAAACACCCCTAAGCCATAGCTTGACAGGCTCGGAACCTCGCGGTGAGGCACAGTGGTTGGCTTGACAAAACTGAAGTTTACCCTGATGCTTCTAGCTTTGATCCGGTGCCTGAACACCTACATATATATATGAGCAGTGAGCTAAAGCCCAGTGAATAACACAATGCGTAAAGAGGTTTACAATGAATGTCCTTACAGTAATGAAAACAGTTCATTAAATCAGTATATCAGTTGTTCAGTACAGTAAACAGTCATATGTGGTACATCCATTAACATAACAGTAAACAGTAGGTCTAGAAAGACCGAACAGTCATTGATGGCCATCAATTAGTAAACAGTAGTGGTTTCAATAAGGAAATCGACAGAGATCTCTGTAACAGTAACAGTTAGTAACAGTAGTTGCTAAGGATGCCACAATACAGTTCAGAATATAGGACATACATTCATTCAGTTAACAGTATCAGTTCAGAAAGCAGTATAGTTCAGTATTCAGAAGATAGTCATTTGAACATATCTTTACACAATTGTTACTCACAGAGTTCTTTGCTACAGTAGGCTAGAGCGTCACCTCGAAATGCTAACCCTAAACAGTACAGAATGAACACACACTAAGCTACACAGTTGGGAAAGATAATAACTTACTCCCTAATTGCCTCGGTGTGTTCTACATCTATATCTTCATTAAGATGTCTTAAACTAGGCTTAAGAATACCTAGGATGAGATCAGGATGCAAAGATGTACTCAGAAAACATTTTCAGGATTTTCAGAAAAATAGAGTCCCGCTCGAGCGCAGATTTCCCCGCTCGAGCGGACATGCAAGCAACAGTTCGAGCGGACCAAAAAGTACTGGATAGGTGAAATTCACGCTCGATCGGGCGCTCAATAGCCGCTCGAGCGTAAGACACAAGGTCCCGCTCGAGCGTCAATCCTTCCACTCGAGCGGACTTCAACATAGTGCAAAGTACTGGGAGCACGAATTTTCCGCTCGAGCGCCACTCTCTCCGCTCGAGCGCCACTCTCTCCGCTCGAGCGGAAGACCAAAATCTGGAAAATCCAGATTTGAGCTCCAAGTTCAAAATCAAGTTTAAATGCACTAAATTTGATCCTCTTGGGCCAAACTTCTGGAAAACATTTGTAAACTCATAGAACAACATGTTTCAAAGATCAATTTGTGAAATCAAAGCCCAAGGGTAGTTTAATTAAATCCATTTCCAAACCTAATTTCATGAACAATGTTCAAACATGGCATGCAAGAGTTTAATTCAATTCAAAGCTTTAATGTTTGCTCAAATGAGCTCAAATCTTTCCAAAACAAGATGAAGTCATGGTCTTAAACATAAATATGAGCATGCATGTAACATTTTTCCATGAAAACAACCTAAAGCTCAACAATACATACATGCATGCATGGAATGAGCTCCAACTCAACAACATTAAACCAATTCTTGACTTAGCTCTTTAAACTACCATGGTCCTTGCTAGGAGGAACTCAAATACACAATGAAGAAGGTGAATTTTCTTACCTAAGTCTTCAATCACAAGACTAGAAGCTTAATTAGGCAATTTACACTTCAATTTCTTCAAGTCTTCAAGCAATTTCCTCAAGAACAAGCCAATTCTCTCCCTCTCACTCTCTTGGACGGCAAGAACAAGAAAAAAATGGCTGAGCTCAATGTTTGTGTGAGTGTATACAAGTCTCAATATGTCTAGAGTAGTGGCCCACTAAGGGTTAGTTTGGTAAATAAGTCCAAGAATGCAATTTAGCTTATTTTAATCTAATTTAATTATACCAAATCACTTTTTAGATAATTACACCATAAAATCACATGAATTATGACGATCATAAAACACTAATCGATTTCCGGTTCGGCCGCCGATAAGGCCTTTAATTAGCAGTTTAAACACAAAGACATGAACAGATAATTTGGCAAGCAAACAGATAGAATACAATTTAACTAACATACACTCAGTCAATCAGTTTCGGATTTCAGTCTCTCAGTTCAGTATTTCAATTACTTCAGTTATCCATCATAATCAGTATCAGTATAGCAGTAACCGGTAATTAATCGGTAATCAGTATGAGGGTCATTACAGTCTCCCCTCCTTAAAAAGAGTTTAGTCCTCTAAACTCGAGTTACCTTCATTCTGGAAGAAAACAGGGTTCAGTGGAAACAGTTCAGGATATCTTTTAGCCATGTCATTTTCCTTTTCCCAAGTGGCATACACGTCGCCATGGTTTTGCCAGTCCACTTTCACTAACGTGATTTCTTTGTTTCTCAGTTTCTTGATTCGTCTGTTTACAATCTGGATAGGCCGTTCTTCATAAGTGTAGTCATCACTTAGCACTACACGGGTCGGTTCAATCACATGGAAAGGATCCCGGAGGTAGTCCTTCAACATAGAAATGTGGAAGACGTTATGCATATGCTCCATTTCAGGAGGAAGCACAACTTGATACGCCACCGGATTGATTTTCTCAATGATCTCATACGGTCCGACATATCTCGGCGCTAACTTGCCTTTGACTCCAAAACGAGTTTGGCCTTTCATCGGTGTCACTTTCACAAAAACGTGATTACCTACTTCATACTCTCTGTCTCGTCTTCTGACATCTGCATAACTTTTCTGTCGGCTCTGTGCAGTTTTCAGTCTCTGCTGTATTAGTTTTACTTTCTCAGTGGTTTCATATACAATCTCGGGCCCAAGCAAAGGCCCATCTCCAACTTCTGCCCAGCAAATCGGAGATCTACATTTTCTGCCATACAATGCCTCGAAAGGCGCCATACCAATGCTTGAATGATAACTGTTGTTGTAGGCAAATTCAGCCAATGGCAAATGGCTTTCCCAGTTTCCTTGAAAATCAAGGACACACATTCTCAGCAAATCCTCCAGAGTTTGGATGGTCCTTTCTGACTGACCATCTGTCTGTGGATGATAGACACTACTCAGTCTCAGTTCAGTACCCAATACAGTCTGTAGGCTTTGCCAAAATCTCGATGTAAACTTCGAATCCCTGTCAGAAACAATGGACACATGCACTCCATGCAGTCTAACAATTTCATCAATATAGAGTATAGCCAATTTGTCCGTATTATAAATTGTCTTAACAGGTAAAAAGTGAGCAGATTTAGTCAGTCTATCAACAATAACCCAAATTGAGTCCATATCTTTTCTGGAGCGAGGCAATCCGACTATAAAATCCATGGTAATATGTTCCCATTTCCACTCCAGTATCGGTAAGGGCTGCAATAAGCCTGCGGGTCGCTGATGTTCAGCTTTGACTTGTTGGCAATGAAAACATTTTGATACAAAATCAGCAATCTCTTTCTTCATTCCCGGCCACCAGAAATTCAGTTTCAAATCTTGATACATCTTCGTGTTTCCTGGATGGATAGAAAATTTTGAATTGTGGCCCTCTTGCAGAACTCTTCTTTTCAGTTAAGTATCATTCGGTACACATAGTCTTTCTTGAAATTTCAGTACATTATTTTCAAATTTGAACCCCAGTCTTGGTTTAGATTCTCTTTCTTCGATGATCTTCTTCAAGAAGTCATCCGTTTGCTGTTTCTCTTTAATTTCTTCGATCAATGCCGGTTGAGCAGAAATAGCAGCTATTGTTCCACCTTGTTCTCTCAAAACAACTTCAATTTCAGATTTTTCAAGGTCACAAAGCAACTCTTTCTGTCCAGTGAACAAACAAGCTAAATTTGCAAGCGACTTCCGGCTCAGTGCATCGGTAACAGTGTTGGCTTTCCCCGGATGGTACAAAATCTATAGGTCATAATCTTTAATCAATTCTAGCCATCTCCACTGCCTCATATTCAGTTCTTTCTGAGTGAAGAAATACTTCAGACTCTTATGGTCGGTATATACTTCACATGTCGCCCCATACAGATAGTGACGCCAGATTTTCAGGGCAAACACTACTGCAGCGAGTTCCAGATCATGGGTTGGGTAGTTCTTTTCATGTGGTCTCAGTTGTCGGGAAGCATAAGCAATAACTCTCCCATTCTGCATTAAAACACATCCGAAACCCTTATGAGAAGCATCACTAAATACAGTATAACCATCCGTACCTGAAGGTAGGGTAAAAACTGGTGCAGTTACAAGTCGAGTTTTCAACTCTTGGAATGTTGATTCCCTTTGGTCAGTCCAGTCAAATGATATCCCTTTCTGAGTTAATTGAGTCAATGGTAAGGCAATTTTGGAGAAATCTTTGACAAATCTTCTGTAATATCCAGTCAAACTCAAAAAGCTTCGGACTTCTGTCACATTTGTTGGTCTAGGCCAGTTTACTACTGTGGGAGCCGAATAGTTGCGGGAGCAAGATCTGGTGTGCCCGATGTGCCGGGAACTAAACGGCTCCATTTTGCTCGACGGATGACAAATATGTTCTTAAGGCCGAATAGGCTTCTGACGGCATATCAGGATGGATAATGGAATAATGAATAAAAAGTAGGCTCTGGCCCCGAGGTCCAGAGAATGCATATAAATACAAGAGCTTCAGATGTTGTAGAGGTATGTAAGAATCATTTTCTAAGACTTAGTCCACAAACTTTCTTAATTACTGAAACTGACTTGTCCGTCGGAGTGCTAATTCCGGCACCCCCGACCGGAGCCTTTGTGTCTTTGCAGGTGACTAGCTGAGGATCATTGACGTCTTCTAGGATCTGAAGAGTATTTCCGAACTATATCCCCACAATTGGCGCCGTCTGTGGGAATACTCAAATACATCCATGGAAGGCGTCACCGAAGATCCCCCGATAGCCACCAACGAGATTGCGCAGAGAAACGACTCCACTCCGGTAAATGCTCTCGGAAAGGAAACCGTTGCGCAGCGACGCGCCTCGAACTCCAACTCACCAACGACCTCGACGAAGTCGACGATGCAAGCGACCATAGAGCAAGCCAAACAGACCCAACAGAGTTTGGACCATATCATCGCCGAGAACGAACGCCTTCGCCGCGAGCTGGCCTTAGAAAAAGCAAAGTCCAGACGGGCAGGGCGCAAGGTTCCTGATCGACTCCCAAGGGAAGGTCTTGAACGACCTCGAGGCCAACAGCACAATGCCCACGGTCGCCACGCCTTAACCGATTCCCTTGAGGAGGTGACAGAGGACGCACGTCGCCCAGGAGGCGTCCCGCTTGGCACTGTACATATGATATACAGCCTGCCGTTAGCCCCGACCGTACATGCAATCCAATCACCTCCAAGCCCCCAGCATCAGCTCACACCAACAAAGCGACCCCGGCTTCGAGAAGTGCCAAGCATTACCTTCGACGACTCTGATTTGAGAGGCGTAACACTCCCTCACGTAGATCCTCTGGTTGTTGCGCTACGCGTAAACAGGTTCACCGTCGAACGCGTCCTCATCGACCAGGGTAGCACCTCCGAGGTTATGTACTATAAAACCTTTATCAAACTCGAGTTCAACGATTCGGATCTGACTCCAGCTCCTTATCCACTATTCGGCTTCAACGCCAACCCGGAGTATCCATTGGGAAAGATCAGTCTGCCCGTTCGAGCTGGCTCCAGAACGGTAGATGTGGAATTCTTGGTCGTCAGGCTTCCGTCGCCGTACAATCTCATTATGGGACGATCATGGTTGCATACCCTGCAAGCCGTCCCAAGCACCTACCACCAGCTGTTACGTTTCCCGACGGAACACGGCGTTGAGCAGATCCGTGGCTCTCAACAGTCAGCGCAAGCATGTTACCTCCTCGCCGCCAGGCCGCCGAAGGAACTGCAAGTCAACTCCATCGAAACGCCCGGTCGAGAGATCTTGGACGACGTCGGGCGTCAACCAAACGAAAAGGCCACGGAAGGTTTGGACCGGGTTGACATTGATGGAAGCCCGGAGAAGTTTTTTATGATCGGCGCCTCTCTGAGCCTGGTCGACAGACAGCAGCTAATCACTTTCTTACTCGGCAACCTCGACGTCTTTGCTTGGACTCCGTACGAGATGCCGGGAATAGACCCGTCAGTCTGTCAGCACCATCTAAATGTTGACCCCCGGTGCAAGCCGATCATTCAGAGAGGCCGGCGATCCTCCGCAGAACACACCGCCACCGTTGTAGAAGAAGTTGACAAATTGCTCGACGCCGGGGCAATTAGAGAGGTCACCTACCCCACGTGGCTCTCCAACACAGTAGTGGTGAAAAAGAAAAATGGAACTTGGCGAGTGTGCGTCGATTTCACGGATCTGAACAAACCTTGCCCCAAAGATTGCTTCCCCTTACCAAGAATTGATCAACTCGTCGATGCGACAGCACGCCACCAACGCATGAGCTTCCTCGATGCTTACAGAGGCTATCATCAGATCGCCATGAATCCGGATGATCAGGATAAAACTGCATTCCTCACGCCAAGAGGAACCTACTGCTACAGGGTTATGCCTTTTGGACTGAAGAATGCGGGGGCAACTTATCAAAGACTGGTCACCACGATGTTCAAAGAACAGCTCGGACACACTATGGAAGTATACATCGACGACATGGTGGTCAAATCTAAAGAAGAACAAAACCATATAGCCGATCTACAAAGGACATTCAACATCCTACGCGAATACAGAATGAAGCTGAACGCTTCCAAATGCGCATTCGGGATCGGCTCCGGCAAATTCCTGGGTTACATTGTCAACCACCGAGGAATCGAAGCCAACCCGAGGCAAGTCACAGCAATTTTGGAACTGAGTTCCTCCCGTTCGGTGAAAGAAGTCCAAAAGTTGATGGGAATGGCTGCTGCACTCAACAGGTTCATCAGCCGATCTACAGACCACTGCAGACAATTCTTTCAGACGCTACGTCAAGGCAGAGCTTTCGAATGGTCCGCCGAGTGCGAGGCAGCTTTTAACGGACTCAAGACCTACCTCCGGACAGTACCCCTTCTAACAACACCCGCCGCCGATGACCCCCTCATTCTGTATCTAGCAGTCTCCGACAGGGCCGTTAGCGCCGTATTACTAAAAGAGGAAGAAGGGCAACAACAGCCAGTGTATTATGTAAGCAAGGCAATGGTAGACGCCGAAACTCGCTATCTACCGCTCGAAAAACTCGTCCTAGCCTTGGTCATGGCAGCAAGAAAACTGATGCATTACTTCCAAGGACACAGCATCAGGGTGCTAACAGACTATCCCCTTCGATCAGTACTGCGGAATGCAGAGGCATCAGGGTGTGTTTCGAAGTGGGCTCTCGAACTCGGCCAATACGACATTCAGTTTTTACCCAAAACTGCAATCAAGGGGCATGTGCTTGCCGACTTTGTTGCCGAATTCACAGGAGGGCTTGCCGACCTCAAGCCTGATGACGTCCTACCAAAGACCGAAGTTCGGTCAAAGCCAGATTGGAGAGTTTATGTTGGGGACATTTGGCAATTATACTGTGATGGGTCGTCTAACCAACGGGGCAGCGGCGCCGGTGTCGTAATTATGTCTCCAGACGGAGCAGTAATTGAGCAGGCCGTCAAGCTCGGCTTCGAAGCATCGAATAACGAAGCCGAATATGAAGCCTTTTTGGCCGGACTGCGGAACGCACATCTGCTCGGCGCACGGCGGCTGCTGGTGTTTTGTGACTCAAAATTGGTAATCAACCAGCTGAAGGGAGAGTACGCGGCAAGAGACGAGCGTATGGCAGCCTATATGAAAACGGCTAACTCCCTGCTGACGAAATTCGACCATCACGAACTAAACCAAATAACACGCAATCAAAATACACACGCGGATGCCCTGGCATGCTTAGCCTCCGCCATCAACTCCGAGCTCAAGCGTACCATCGAAGTAGGTTTCGTCCCGGAACCAAGTATCGGCACTCCGGAGGAAACCCACATCAACATTATAGAATCCGCCCCAAGTTGGAAGGATCCCATTGCTGCATTCCTTTCTTCTGAGCAACTCCCAGAGGACAAAAAAGAAGCACACAAACTGCGAAACAAGGCCCTACGGTACTACTTAGATCCACAAGGAGGGCTTTACAAAAAGTCCCTCTCTGGTCCATACTTGGAATGCGTGCATCCGGACAGAGTAGAGGAGTTGCTCACTGAGATACACGAGGGCAGCTGTGGTGCCCATTCGGGGGGACGCTCCCTGGCCCATCGGGCGATAACGCAGGGATACTATTGGCCAACGATGAGAGCCGACGCTCAAAATTATGTGAAGAAATGCGAACAATGCCAAAAGTTCTCCCCGTTTACCCATCAGCCGGCAGAGGCTCTGAATTCAATCACAAGCCCTTGGCCGTTTGCTCAATGGGGACTTGACATCATAGGGCCATTGCCGAGAGCCCCAGGGAATAAGCGATTTTTAATCGTAGCAACTGACTACTTCATAAAGTGGGTCGAAGCGGAGGCTCTAACCCATATACGGGATTCCGACATTAAACGCTTTGTATGGAGGAACATCATTACACGTTTCGGCATTCCAAGAGCATTGATCTCGGATAACGGTACCCAGTTCGATTGTGGCGTATACCGAGAATTATGCAGCAAATATGGTATTGAGCCTCACTTCTCTACGCCAGCCTACCCCCAAAGTAACGGTCAGGCAGAGGCTTCGAACAAATCCATCTTGGACGGCATCAAGAAGAGGCTGGAAAGGGCCAAAGGCAAATGGGTCGAAGAACTGCCAAGCGTACTATGGGCCCATCGCACAACGCCAAGATGATCTACCGGGGAAACGCCGTTCGCCTTATGCTTCGGGACTCAGGCAATCCTACCCCTAGGGATCGGCTCGCCAACTTTGAGATCGCAAGCCTTTGACACAGGCCGGAATGACATGATGCTCGCCCTGGATTTGGTTCTGATTGAGGAACGAAGAGACCGCGCCTTGGCATCCATGGCACGCTATCAGCAGCAGCTCGCTAAGTCATACAATCGGCGAGTTCAGCTGCGCCGGTACAATCCAGGAGAACTGGTCCTAAAGAAGGTATTACCAGCTGACCGGAGGCCGGCCGATGGGAAGCTTGGTCCGAACTGGGACGGCCCCAATCAGATAGATTCTGTTGCAGGCGTAGGGGCATATAGACTCTCGGACATGTCGGGAAGAAGCCTGCCACGGCCGTGGAATTCAACACATCTACGTAAATTTTATCAATGACCCGACTTGTGGGCTTGGTAGTTGTATACATGTCATTGTAAATGCAAGATTTCGTGTTTTCATACGTCTGAGCCCAATATCTTCGGAGCCCCCTTTGGTGCACGACGCCTTAGGGCCGAATAAGCCTCCGGATTCGGAGCGCCCTTCGTGGATATCACGATTGGCCAAAACAAGTCTCCGGATTCGGAGCCCCCTTTGGTGCACGACACCTTAGGGCCGAATAAGCCTCCGGATTCGGAGCGCCCTTCGTGGATATCACGATTGGCCAAAACAAGTCTCCGGATTCGGAGCGCCCTTTGGTGCACGACACCTTAGGGCCGAATAAGCCTCCGGATTCGGAGCGCCCTTCGTGGATATCACGATTGGCCAAAACAAGTCTCCGGATTCGGAGCCCCCTTTGGTGCACGACACCTTAGGGCCGAATAAGCCTCCGGATTCGGAGCGCCCTTCGTGGATATCACGATTGGCCAAAACAAGTTTCCGGATTCGGAGCGCCCTTTGGTGCACGACACCTTAGGGCCGAATAAGCCTCCGGATTCGGAGCGCCCTTCGTGGATATCACGATTGGCCAAACAAGTCTCCGGATTCGGAGCCCCCTTTGGTGCACGACACCTTAGGGCCGAATAAGCCTCCGGATTCGGAGCGCCCTTCGTGGATATCACGATTGGCCAAAACAAGTCTCTGGATTCGGAGCCCCCTTTGGTGCACGACACCTTAGGGCCGAATAAGCCTCCAGATTCGGAGCGCCCTTCGTGGATATCACGATTGGCCAAAACAAGTCTCCGGATTCGGAGCGCCCTTTGGTGCACGACACCTTAGGGGCGAATAAGCCTCCGGATTCGGAGCGCCCTTCGTGGATATCACGATTGGCCAAACAAGTCTCTGGATTCGGAGCCCTCTTTGGTGCACGACACCTTAGGGCCGAATAAGCCTCCGGATTCGGAGCGCCCTTCGTGGATATCACGATTGGCCAAAACAAGTCTCCGGATTCGGAGCGCCCTTTGGTGCACGACACCTTAGGGCCGAATAAGCCTCCGGATTCGGAGCGCCCTTCGTGGATATCACGATTGGCCAAAACAAGTCTCCGGATTCGGAGCCCCCTTTGGTGCACGACACCTTAGGGCCGAATAAGCCTCCGGATTCGGAGCGCCCTTCGTGGATATCACGATTGGCCAAAACAAGTCTCCGGATTCGGAGCCCCCTTTGGTGCACGACACCTTAGGGCCGAATAAGCCTCCGCATTCGGAGCGCCCTTCATGGATATCACGATTGGCCAAAACAAGTCTCCGGATTCGGAGCCCCCTTTGGTGCACGACACCTTAGGGCCGAATAAGCCTCCGGATTCGGAGCGCCCTTCGTGGATATCACGATTGGCCAAAACAAGTCTCCGGATTCGGAGCCCCCTTTGGTGCACGACACCTTAGGGCCGAATAAGCCTCCGGATTCGGAGCGCCCTTCGTGGATATCACGATTGGCCAAAACAAGTCTCAGGATTCGGAGCCCCCTTTGGTGCACGACACCTTAGGGCCGAATAAGCCTCCGGATTCGGAGCGCCCTTCGTGGATATCACGATTGGCCAAAACAAGTCTCCGGATTCGGAGCCCCCTTTGGTGCACGACACCTTAGGGCCGAATAAGCCTCCGGATTCGGAGCGCCCTTCGTGGATATCACGATTGGCCAAAACAAGTCTCCGGATTCGGAGCGCCCTTTGGTGCACGACACCTTAGGGCCGAATAAGCCTCCGGATTCGGAGCGCCCTTCATGGATATCACGATTGGCCAAACAAGTCTCCGGATTCGGAGCCCCCTTTGGTGCACGACACCTTAGGGCCGAATAAGCCTCCGCATTCGGAGCGCCCTTCGTGGATATCACGATTGGCCAAAACAAGTCTCCGGATTCGGAGCGCCCTTTGGTGCACGACACCTTAGGGCCGAATAAGCCTCCGGATTCGGAGCGCCCTTCGTGGATATCACGATTGGCCAAAACAAGTCTCCGGATTCGGAGCCCCCTTTGGTGCACGACACCTTAGGGCCGAATAAGCCTCCGGATTCGGAGCGCCCTTCGTGGATATCACGATTGGCCAAAACAAGTCTCCAGATTCGGAGCCCCCTTTGGTGCACGACACCTTAGGGCCGAATAAGCCTCCGGATTCGGAGCGCCCTTCGTGGATATCACGATTGGCCAAAACAAGTCTCCGGATTCGGAGCCCCCTTTGGTGCACAACACCTTAGGGCCGAATAATCCTCCGGATTCGGAGCGCCCTTCGTGGATATCACGATTGGCCAAAACAAGTCTCCGGATTCGGAGCCCCCTTTGGTGCACGACACCTTAGGGCCGAATAAGCCTCCGGATTCGGAGCGCCCTTCGTGGATATCACGATTGGCCAAAACAAGTCTCCGGATTCGGAGCCCCCTTTGGTGCACGACACCTTAGGGCCGAATAAGCCTCCGGATTCGGAGCGCCCTTCGTGGATATCACGATTGGCCAAAACAAGTCTCCGGATTCGGAGCCCCCTTTGGTGCACGACACCTTACGGCCGAATAAGCCTCCGGTTGCGGAGCGCCCTTCGTGGATATCACGATTGGCCAAAACAAGTCTCTGGATTCAGAGCCCCCTTTGGTGCACGACACCTTACGGCCGAATAAGCCTCCGGTTGCGGAGCGCCCTTCGTGGATATCACGATTGGCCAAAACAAGTCTCCGGATTCGGAGCCCCCTTTGGTGCACGACACCTTACGGCCGAATAAGCCTCCGGTTGCGGAGCGCCCTTCGTGGATATCACGATTGGCCAAAACAAGTCTCCGGATTCGGAGCCCCCTTTGGGGCAAGACGCCTTAAGGCCGAATAAGTACCCGAATTCGGAGTGGCCCTTTCGGCGCTCACCTTTGGGCCGAATAAATCTCCGGATTCGGAGCCCCCTTTTGGCGTCTGACGCCTTAGGGCCAACTAATGCATTTCGGAACGTTTACGCCGTGCAGTGCAAAACATTCTAATCGAAATCACGACGACCAACCATCGATTGTTGGACTTCCGGTGGAAAAATCTGTCGAGCAAACTCGACTGCTACATCTGGATCTTCAACGATGGAATCCGCCTCTGACATTGGTTTATTCTTCACGAAAACTGCAAAATTCAATGGCCGCGGCGTCATATCCCCCTCGATTCCCGGTCGCAGAGATGGAGGACCTCCCCACTGACCGTCCCTCTGAGGGAACCAGCTTCGACGACTAAGGCGCTGCTGTTTTTCCCAATCCTTGGAAGCTCTCCTTCCCCTACCAGTGGGCTCGCTGCTGCGATACGTTTCGACGTTCGAATTTTCCGACGTTTCTCCCGTTTGAATTTTGCCAATCTTGGTCCTTCCCCAGTATTGGCTCAACCCTGCACCCAACTAAACAGGACCCTTGGTACAAACTTACCCCACTTATTCCGCAACACGCGCCGCTCCCCCAAAGCGGCATCACTATTACCAAACGCCAAACGTCAGACGACGATCTAGTCGGCCCCAATTTACTCGGCCAACATTTCTCAGTGCCTTGGCCTACCCACGAGTATGAACCTTTCAGCTCTCCACGCTCGCGCCCTGGCCAAGGCAAGGGCAGATTTATTAATCATATTAATCTAGCCGGCCCCAATTTACTCGGCCAACATTTCTCAGTGCCTCGGCCAGCCCACGAGTATGAACCTTTCGGCTCTCCACGCTCGCGCCCTGACCAAGGCAAGGGCAGATTTATTAATCATATTAATCTAGCCGGCCCCAATTTACTCGGCCAATTTCGGCTCTCCACGCTCGCGCCCTGACCAAGGCAAGGGCATATTTATTAATCATATTAATCTAGCCGGCCCCAATTTACTCGGCCAACATTTCTCAGTGCCTCGGCCAGCCCACGAGTATGAACCTTTCGGCTCTCCACGCTCGCGCCCTGACCAAGGCAAGGGCAGATTTATTAATCTAGATTTATTAAGAAATATCACCATAAAATTACGTCATGTCCGTTTTATAACTACAAAGATGTCCATTTCTGTATCATAACTTTTATAATATCAACCCGCATGAAACAAGTCCCATAAACATATACAAAACAAACAAAAAAACAAAAAACAAAACACTGTCGAAATCATAACAATTGTGTGCGGTAAAGATCAACCCTCGGAATCAGTCTCCAACGGATCGATGTCAACTTGCTCATACGGTATTGCTGTATTCAGCGAAACTCCAGCTGCAGCAAGGGCCTTGTGCCAACCATGTTTGAAGCCCCGATTCTCAAACCGAGAGACCTGGTCAACATACTCGGCGAGCCCAGCCTCTTTCCCGGCTTCGAAACCTTTTGAATCAGCAACCTCCTTCGCCGCCTTCATTTCGGCCAACTCAGCCTCTAGGTTGTCAACTACCTTTTGGGACAAGCCAAGTGCAGCTTCCATATCGTCGGCCCTCTTCTCGGCCTCCGCTCTCAACTTATCCGCATGACGAGCTCTCTTTACCTCGTCCTCTGCCCGAGAAGCTTCCTGATTCGCTCTTAAAAATTCATCCTCGGCCCTTTTCCTCTGGCGCTCAGCTTGCTTTCGCAAATGGCTAATCTGCTTGATGGCGTCCTGATGACGGCGGCCTACGTCGGCTATCCTACCAACGGTCTGAAAAAAAAGAATTCAAAAAACGTCCAGTGATTGGGTGAAGGAAAAGTCAAAATACGCGGCTAACATTGTCAAAATACGCACCAAAAGGGCCGACCGCGCGGCTAACATTGTCACATTCAAATCCGATTCCAGCTGAAAAGCCTCCATATCACGCGGCAGCGACAGAGACGTTGCCACGCCGAACGTGCTCTGGGTCCTTAAGTGCCGAGGCATCTGAGGGAACCGGTATATTTCTTACGATGGGCCGAATCACAAAGGGCACAGCTTCACTCGATCCCTCCACCCGAGGACGTTTGCCGCCGTGATCTTCTGAACCGACCTCACGATCCCCAGGGCGTTTCTCCACCTTTCCCTCAGCATCCTGAACGGCTTTCCCAACCAACGCGGATTCGGCACTCTTATTTGCTGCCGCCTCCTCAACAACTCCCAAGAATTTTAATTCGGTAGCTGGGAGGGAATGTTGAGACACACTGGCGGGCGGTTCAGTCGACAGGCTCTCCGCTCTCCGCCGTGCAGCTAACCTCTCCACATTCGCCTCCTTAGCAAGCTTTGTCAGGCTCGACCCGGCCATGATAGCGGACCCCGAGACGGGAAGACCGTCTGTACGTTGAGGAACGTCGTCAACAGAGAAGTTCCCCCGTCCCGAAGTAGAGGGAGGATCGGCGGCGTCGGATTCGGCCTCCTCAGATTCGGCCTCGGATTGATCGGATTCGGTGGTATCGGATACCTCAATATTCTCCGAATGGGACCCTTCAAAACCTACCTGTCTCAAGTTCTTGAAATCGGAAAAAATACGAGCAACGAGAAAATCTTCGCCCTTCGGAATCGGTATGTTTTCCGCAGCCGAAAAGGTTGTATATGTAGGCTCGTAGCAAAGCAGAACGTGAGCCGCTCTTCCCTGTTTATAAAGACTGCGACGGCCGAAATAGTTAAGAGCAATCCTAATGTCCGAAAGAACGGCGTCGTCAGTTGAAGCTCGGGCTTTTTTCAAACCGTTCCCTGCACAAGACAAAGCCATAAGACGCCATGGCAAAGATAAGCACACAATACAAGCAAAAGAGCACTTGGCGACCTGGTTCGCCCCTACGTCTAGGGATAGGATCGACACGATCTTCCCCTTCTCCGAATTCCCAGTTGCCGCGGACAACGACCATAACATCATCAACGCGTTTCCCAGAGCTGGAAAGCATAGTGATTAACTGATGGTCTGTGTCCTTAGCTTTGAGGAAGTAACGCCCGTGCCGACCAGAGGACTTGGCCAAAGCATAACAGTGCCGAATGGCAGAAATGCCAAGATTAACTCCGAGGCAACGGTTCAGCGCTACGACCCCCATTATGATTCTAAAGAAATTCACATTAGGTTGGGAAGGGATCAAATCCCAATGGCGAAGAACAGTCCTCAGAAACGGGTGAAGGGGAAAGCGGACTCCACCCTCTGCGATTGACAAAAGAGGGAAGACAATCGTGGCCTCGTCCTCCCTCTCCATGTCAAGAGTGCCGTCCGACACAAGTGACAGGTGTACATCGTCAGGAATAGAGAAATGGCGTCTAAAGCCAACAATCCGACCCGACGAAAGGAGATCTCTCAAATGTTTCGCCATAATCTACTGTCTATAAGAGCATGCGACGAAATAAATAAGCTAGGAAAAGCCTCAGAGCAGGGGGGAGAAAAACTTACAAAAGTGAAGAGAATATCATAGACGGAAGGGTTGCAAGAACGATTCGAGGAGCAACCCAGCAACCAGTTTCATGAAGCACAAATTCGAAAGGACATCAAATTTTAAAATCATAAAAAATGGGCAAGCACGAGGGGTCGGAAAGTTGAGACGTCGATCAAAGGGGAGAGTAATTAAACCCCCACGTGATAAATCCAGACCCTTGACTTCGGATCAGAATGGGACCAAGCATTTCATCCAACTGTCATTGACAAAACGCTTGGGGGGCAATTGTGGGAGCCGAATAGTTGCGGGAGCAAGATCTGGTGTGCCCGACGTGCCGGGAACTAAACGGCTCCATTTTGCTCGACGGATGACAAATATGTTCTTAAGGCCGAATAGGCTTCTGACGGCATATCAGGATGGATAATAGAATAATGAATAAAAAGTAGGCTCTGGCCCCGAGGTCCAAAGAATGCACATAAATACAAGAGCTTCAGATGTTGTAGAGGTATGTAAGAATCATTTTCTAAGACTTAGTCCACAAACTTTCTTAATTACTGAAACTGACTTGTCCGTCGGAGTGCTAATTCCAGCACCCCCGACCGGAGCCTTTGTGTCTTTGCAGGTGACTAGCTGAGGATCATTGACGTCTTCTAGGATCTGAAGAGTATTTCCGAACTATATCCCCACAACTACAGCTTCAATTTTCTACAGATCAACTGAAATCCCATCTTTGCTAATAACATGCCCCAAAAACATAACATGATCAAGCCAAAATTCACATTTAGACAGTTTAGCATACAGTTTATGTTCTCTTAGGGTCTATAGGGCAAGTCTCAGATGATGTTCATGTTCTTCTACACTCTTTGAATAAATCAGAATGTCATCAATAAATACAACAATAAAGTCATCAAGGTATGGTTTAAAGATTCTGTTCATGAGGTCCATAAATGCAGCAGGTGCATTGGTAACTCCGAAAGGCATAACTAAAAATTCATAGTGTCCATACCTCGTTTGAAAAGCAGTTTTATCAATATCCTCAGGTTTAACTTTCAACTGATGGTATCCGGATCTGAGATCAATCTTAGAGAACACTTGAGCACCCTGTAACTGATCAAATAAGTCATCAATACGTGGTAATGGGTATTTATTTTTCACAGTTACCTTGTTTAGTTCACGGTAATCAATGCACAATCTCAGTAAGCCGTCTTTTTTTTTCACAAACAAGACAGGTGCGCCTCACGGTGAAGTACTGGGCCTGATAAACTTCTTGTCTAACAGTTCTTGTAGTTGCTCTTTCAATTCCTTCAGTTCAATCGGAGCCATTCTGTATGGAGCTTTGGATACTGGCTGTGTTCCCGGAATCACATCAATGGTGAACTCAATCTCCCTGTCAATCAAATCCCCTGGCAAATCATCTGGGAATTCTCTGACTATAGGAATACAGTTCACATCAGTTTTAACATTATCATCAGTAGATATAATCAATACAGAACACAGATATCCTTTATACCCTTTTCTAATCAATTTAACGGCTTTCACAGACGAAATCAAATACGGAGGAGGTACTATTCCAACCCCATTAAACACAAACTCGGGTAAACCAGGTAGACAGAAAACAACTTGCTTGGTCACACAGTCAATGGTAGCATGATATTTTTGTAACCAGTCCATCTCCAATATTACATCAAAATGATCAATGTTCAATGGCAGTAAATCAATAAACAGATGCATATCCCCAACAATAATCTCACAAGCGGGATACATATAAGCACATGTCATGGATCCCCCAACATGTGATGATACAACTAACAGATAGTTCATGGGTTCTAAGGGTCTATTCAATTTCCGTGAAAAAGCATGCGATACGTATGAGTGTGTAGACCCCGAATCAATCAGTACATATGCATTTTGAGTACAAATAGAGAGGATACCTGACACAACGGTCTCAGTATTTTGTACGTCTCCCGGTGCTAGGGTGAAGACTTGACCCTGTGTAGACACCCCATTTTTGACCGACCTTAAGACTCAAACGTCACCGATTGAGCGCTCAGTGATGTTACATATTGTGCTCGTTCAGAAGTCTTAGAGTCGCGGCCGTGCGCCCTGCCTCCGGGCTTCCGAACCCTCTTCTGTCCCTTGTCTCGGTTTGCGAACCAGACACGATTTTCTCTGTTTCTTTTCCTGAAGGGAGGGAGAGGTCCCGTAGACCATCTCTCAGTGGCTGTGGGCTACATTTCGTGGCCATAGGCCATTTTGCTCATTTCGGAGCCCGGTTCCCGGTTTTCGGAGCCGTCAGGCCGTATGCCTCGGTTCGGGACCACCCAACCATCTCTGATTCCTCCGGTTTTTGGCATGCATCTCATTTACTCCCTTTCGAGGGACACTGGGGTCTTAGATACCCACTTCGTAGCCAAACACCACTTTCGGTGCTTAACGGCCGGTTTTCGGGACCCCAAACTGCGTGTTTTGGCCCCTGAGCATTCGTTTTGCATCGGTTTTTGTTCATTTTTGGCAGGTACCTCTGTTTTATCACCAGGAAGATCACTGGAGGGTGGGAGGCCAGCAATTGTCTCAGCAACCAGTTATGCTCCTCCGGCGCCCCCCGGCGCCCGTTTTTCTCACTTCCGGGCTAATGTTGAACACCCTAGGGCCATTTTCTTTGAGCCAAAACCACATATTTGTGTTGTACACACATGGGAGGACCCTAAAACCACATGGCCGGCCAGTAATTGCAATTGGACCTTTTGAACCCCTTCTAAAAGTGGCATGTTGTCTCTCCTATTTCAGAGTTGCCAAATTCCAACCATAGGGCCTTGTTGTACACACATGGGAGGACACCTTTTTCAGGTGGCCGGCCAGAAATTCACAGTGACCTTTTTGACCCCTAGCCGGCCGGCCATAGGGGTGGCTGGCCGGCCACCTGCAAGAAAAGTGAGAGGCCGGCCATGACCCTCTCAGTCCACACTTTACAGCTGTGTAGCTGTTTCTCCCAGAAAAGATCTGTATCTGGGGGATATTTTGGAGGGGAACACTTGGGTGCATTTCCCTCCACCTTTGCCCTCCTCTTTTGGTCCTTATAAGGAGCCTCCCAACTCTTAGGCTAGGGTTAGAAAAACTCTCTTAAGAGCTTAGACACATATCCATCTCCATCTCTTGGATTCTTCTCAAGTTTGGTGCCATTTCTTCATCACCATCAAGCACCACCACCACCACTCCATTTCCAGCAGCAAGGAGAGGTTCTCAGAGGCTTAGAAGCAACATTTCTCAAGCCAAGAGGTAGAAAAGAAGAGGTCTTCAAGGGTAAGTCTCCATTTCCCTCTTTTGTAGCACTTTTTTGCTTCATTTCTTAAGCCTACTTGCTCACTGTTTTGGGATCCGACCCTAACTGAAACTAGGCCTTTTTTGAGCCATTATTCATGTTTGTTCAAGGGCTCAACCTTGTTTGAGCCCTCCATCTTGCACTTGTTTCAATATCCTCTTATATGCCATTATTTTGCATTGAATATTTGGTCTATGAGTGGTCTGTTTACGAGCACAATGTAAACTGTAAGAGGGCCTATTTTGAGCCCCTCTTAAACATTGAAGAAGGTCTCAACCCTGTTTGGGACCCCTATCTTGCACTTACTTCATAATCTCTCCTATTTACCGTAAATTTTTGTGATTTTTTTGGCCTACATGTAGTCTGTTTTGGAGCATGTCATGAACTGTGAGTAAGCTTATTTTGTGTCCCTCTACGACATTGTAGAAGCGATCAACCCTGTTGGGGGCCTCCATGTTGTACTTGCCATTATACCCCTCTTTGGCACCCATTTTTGCATTTTTTTTTTGAGCTTATCAAGCTTCTGTTTTCGGCCATTATCAGAACTAGAAAGAGTCATATTTTGACCTTCTTGACATATTTGATTAAGGGTCATTGCTGGTTTGATGAATGTTTGGGGTACCTCATGTTATAGCCTTATGTATCCTAGTTCTTGCATGACATTTTTAGCATGTTTGCATACTGATTTGGGGGCTGTCATCTACTGTAAATGTGAATATTTTTAATCCCTCATCAGTTTTGTAGAAGGATTTTTTTTCATTTGGGCATCGCATGTATCACTTGCTTCAATACCCCTCTTGCGGAGCCATTTTTGCATTCTTGCTTAATCCTATGTGTGCTTGCTGTTTAGCCCTTTTTATGACTGAAAAATGCTTTTCTTGGGGCTGCCTTGCTACTGTATTTTCATTCCATGTCTATATTGTGCATGTTTGGTATAGCTATAGGCCATTTCGGGTGCCTAAATTCATGTTTCGGGGCCATTTCATGCATCGGGTGTACTTTCGCCTCATTTCGGGGCTGTTTTCCCCCCACATTTCAGTGCCAAAATTCATTTGCATGTTTGCATATCATTTCCATGCCATTTCATGCTTTAGTACCATTGCCTCGGTTTGCGTGCCCGTGTGCACACATTTCGAGGCACTTCATTTTCATCTATCGGCCTCTTATGTGAGTGTGGCTGAGGCTCTCTCATGTTAGTGTAAGCCCATATTGCATCGCATATCTCATTTTAGTCCTATTGCATTCCGTATGCCATTTTCTCGGTTTGCATGCCTCTGGGCACGCATTTCGAGACATCTCATTTTAGTCTCATTGTATATCATATTTCAGGCCGTTTCATGCCTTTATGCCATTGCCTCGGTTTGCGTGCCCGTGTGCACGTATTTCGAGGCACTTCACTTTTATCCGACGGCCTCTTATGTGAGTGTGGCTGAGGCTCTCTCATGTTAGTGTAAGTCCATTTTGCATTCTGTATGTCATTTTTAGCATCATTGCATTCTGTATGCCATTGCCTCGGTTTGCGTGCCCGTGTGCACGCATTTCTAGGCACTTCACTTTTTTTCCGACGGCCTCTTATGTGAGTGTGGCTGAGGCTCTCTCATGTTAGTGTAAGTCCAATTGCATTGCGTATGCCATTTCATGTCTTAGGATCATCGCCTCAGTTTGCGTGCCCGTGTGCACGCATTTCGAGGCATCTCATTTTCATAGCATTGTGCATGCTAGGATTGTATTTTAGTTACATTCATGCATATCATGCATATTGCATCGTGTTCGGAGTAGGAGTTAGTCCAGGCACGGGAAACGAGGCACGTTCCGTACTCCGAGTGACGGAACGGGTCTCAATTCCCAAGTCACTGACACTCCGGATTACCCATGATGGAGTTAGGTTTTGTTGTAGCACCCATATGCATTCATTCTATATTGAGTTGTGCAATTCGGCTCCTCGGCCATCATGCATCGAGATACGTGATTGGTGGCACGAGGATCGAGGCATGCATATATTTGTGAAATACATTGCTATGCCCCTTTCCTGGTCTCTGTTGCAGCAAAATCAAGAATCAGCAGTCTTCCGAGGCTTGGCACGTATTTCGAGGAACATTGCAAACAGAGGCTAATTGGGGCATCCCAGTGGATTTCCAAAAAGGCAACCCAACATGCATCAATTCATTATCCGGAGCGGAGTCAAGGCAGCCCCTGGCTTGCATGCCAGTTTACAGTTTTTCTTACTTAATTTGTTAATTAATTAGGAATTTGTATATTTATTTCGGACTGTATTATTCTTTTATTTCGGACTGTATTATTATTTATTCGGACCCTCTGTGCGAGGGAATAATTGTAATAAGTGTGAGTGAGTGTGATGTATGTCTTCCAACTCCACGTCTTTCTTCCCTTTTATTTACCCGCTTACGATGGTTAGATATAGGGCATATTTCAATTAGCATACAGTATGACAGCATGTTTGCATTCATTCATCTGTCTTCCACGCACCGGGCTCGGCTCATCATACAAACTGCATTTGTATTTCAATTCCAAATTGAACACGTGTTAGCTGTAGCATTTCATATGCCATGTTTAGGACAGCCGAGCCTGTTATAGTTTGCATCTTTGCATGTGTTGCATTAGGCATTGCTGTATACTTAGGATCATGCATGATTTCTAACGAGCTTCTGTTTTGGCTTGGAGTACTCGGTAAGATTTATGCTTTAGCATCCTTGCATGCGTGTGAGTGTTGCCATGAATAGCATGCTTACCATAAGGCTATGTGCTTATGTGATATAACTGCCTTGAATGCCTGTGGGTGGAGGTTGAGTTACTTGAAGTGGAACAAATCATTGACTGTTTGTTTTAAGCCCACTAGATAGTGGCAAAATCTTTTTTTCTAAGCCCACCTGAGGGTGGCAAATCCGCGTCTTAGCCTACTTGCGGGTAGCACCATCAAACTATTTTCAAACAAACAAACATGAAATGTTTTGTTCCAATTCAGGCGATTCAGTCTATACATGTATGCTGTGCGCATCACATAGTAACCTAGGCTAATAACCGGAATAAGAACTCGCAATGTTTTCAAAATAAGATATCATGGTTAGTAGAGGCCGGTCTTTGACCGGGCAAGTGGGGGTGCTCACGAAGTGACCTTCCCCAATCGTACCCAAGTTCCCGAGCCGACGCAACTTTGGTGATGACGGACACGTGGCCTTTTGGCACCGAGTCAGGGTTTCCTAAATTTCCCATAAAAAATAAAATATTTAGGTGGCGACTCTGTATCTGGCGAAGCAATCCATGTTTGGCACTTCTTTCAAAAAAATCTGTTTTCTCAAAACGATTTGCCGGATTTGGACTCTTTGGTTCAAGATTAAGAACCGTGACATTTGAGTCCTTCGAACTGTAATGACCCAATATCGAACCAGAACCGGGGGGGGGGGGATTCGCACTCCCTTCCCCCGGGATGCGTTCGGGGACGTCTACACCCTGCCTCATAGGCTCTTTCCCGGTAGCTTTGGGGTTCGATTTTGGTGCAACAGTTGATGCTGCGGCGCTGTCTGCAGTTTTACTATCGCCTCGAGCAATGGAACGGCAATCTTTCACCATGTGGCCCACCTTGCCACACCTGTAACAAGCACCAGATAGTTTATAACAAACTCCCTTATGATTCTTACCACATTCGGAACAAGGTGGTATGGAACCACTCCTTTGGCCGGGGCTAATTGTTGACCCCGTATTCTGTTTCTTGTTCAATGGGTTATGCTTGCCTTTCTTGAACTTAAATCCCTGCCTCTTACCACGCCATTCAGACGTTGGTGTTTTAGATTGTTTCACTGCTTCGATGTTTGACTCAGCCATCAATGCTCGATCAAGAACACCTACATAGGTCGGTAGCTTTAAAACACTTATTCTGTCCAGTATTGCAACATTCAGGCCGCCTTCAAACCTTCTGGCCTTCTTGTAATCAGTGTCCACCATGTGTGGTGCATATCTAGCAAGTCCTGTGAACTTTGTTTCATATTCAGCAACAGACATTGTGCCCTGTCTTAGATGTTCAAATTCAGTTACCTTTCTGTCCCTGACACACTGAGTGAAGTACTTTTCAAAGAAGGCTATTTTGAATTGAGCCCAAGTCATAACAATGTTATCATCACGGGTAAGCATCCATCACCTTCTAGCCTCTTCTTGCAAAGTGAAGGTGGCCAACAGTACTTTATGTGCCTCCGAGCACGGAAACACCTCAAACAGTTTTTCAGTCTCCAAAACCCATGCTTCAGCTTTTAACGGTTCAAGGCCTCCCTGAAAAGATGGCGGTTTCAGTTTGCTGAACTTCTGGGTAAGAGCAATTATGTCCCCATCATTAGTATTAACATTCTGTTCCGGCTGTACTGGAGGAAGAGGTGGGGGCTGTTGATTTTGTTGTTGCTCTAATCTTGCAGTTATTAGTTCCATTATTCTTTCCATTCTTACCATTCTTGCCTCAGTGGGTGAGGATTCAGATTCATTTGCAGTTCTTGTATTATCCATTTCACTATAAGCAGTGGTAGCAATTATAAACATAAACAGTTGCATACTTAAACAGTTTAACACATTAGCATGTATTCAATCATATCATAGCCACACACTTATCATGCTCATGTAATGCCCTAATCGCTTTTCTAGGACACCTTATAGCTCATTTGGACACGTGTGTGCGGTATAACTCGTGGTAAGTATCGCTCTGATACCACTCTATCACGACCCAAACCCGCCCCTATGGGTTTAGCACCGTAACTGGCCAGTAATCCGAGATTACCGAAGGCCTGCTTAACAGTATGACAGTATAACAGAGTACAGGGGCATGGCAGAAGCCAAAACAATAAATAAACAATGTCCAAGGAGTTGTAACAGTCTGTATGCAAAAAGACTTTCCATACATAATTACATCCGGTACAGAAATAGTATATACATACATGTACAATCATTCAGAAAACATGGACTTGATCCCTATTAACAGTACAGTACTATCAGTCTATACAGTATTACAAAAACAGTACAGAGACAGACGGGGAAATAAAAACACCCCTCAGCCATAGCTTGACAGGCTCGGAACCTCGCGGTGAGGCACAGTGGTTGGCTTGACAAAACTGAAGTTTACCCTGACACTTCTAGCTTTGATCCGATGCCTGAACACCTACATATATATATGAGCAGTGAGCTAAAGCCCAGTGAATAACACAATGCGTAAAGAGGTTTAGAATGAATGTCCTTACAGTAATGAAAACAGTTCATTAAATCAGTATATCAGTTGTTCAGTACAGTAAACAGTTATATGTGGTACATCCATTAGCATAACAGTAAACAGTAGGTCTAGAAAGACCGAACAGTCATTGATGGCCATCAATCAGTAAACAGTAGTGATTCTAACAAGGGAACCGACAGAGATCTCTGTAACAGTAACAGTTAGTAACAGTAGTTGCTAAGGATGCCACAATACAGTTCAGAATATAGGACATACATTCATTCAGTTAACAGTATCAGTTCAGAAAGCAGTACAGTTCAGTATTCAGAAGATAATCATTTGAACATATCTTTACACAATTGTTACTCACAGAGTTCTTTGCTATAGTAGGCTAGAGCGTCACCTCGAAATGCCAACCCTAAACAGTACAGAATGAACACACATTAAGCTACACAATTGGGAAAGATAATAACTCACTCCCTAATTGCCTCGGTGTGTTCTACATCTATATCCTCATTAAGATGTCTTAAACTAGGCCTAAGAATGCCTAAGATGGGATAAGGATGCAAAGATGTACTCAGAAAACATTTTCAGGTTTTTTAGAAAAACAAAGTCCCGCTCGAGCGCAGATTTCCCCGCTCGAGCGGACATGCAGACAACAGTTTCCGCTCGAGCGTCAACTTACCCGCTCAAACGGACCAAAAAGTACTGGGTATGTGAAATTCACGCTCGATCAGGCGCTCGATAGCTGCTCGAGCGTAAGACACAAGGTCCCGCTCGAGCGTCAATCCTTCCGCTCGAGCGGACTTCAACACAGTGCAAAGTACTGGGAGCACGAATTTCCCGCTCGAGCGGAAGACCAAAATCTGGAAAATCCAAATTTGAGCTCCAAGTTCAAAATCAAGTTTAAATGCACTAAATTCGATCCTCTTCGACCAAACTTCTGGAAAACATTTGTAAACTCATAGAACAACATGTTTCAAAGATCAATTTGTGAAATCAAAGCCCAAGGGTAGTTTAATTAAATCCATTTCCAAACCCAATTTCATGAACAATGTTCAAACATGACATGTAAGAGTTTAATTAAATTCAAAGCTTCAATGTTTGCTCAAATGAGCTCAAATCTTTCCAAAACAAGATGAAATCATGGTCTTAAACATAAATATGAGCATGCATGTAACATTTTGCCATGAAAACAACCTAAAACTCAACGATACATACATGCATGCATGGAATGAGCTCTAACTCAACAACATTAAACCAATTCTTGACTTAGGTCTTTAAGCTACCATGGTCCTTGCTAGGAGGAACTCAAATACACAATGAAGAAGGTGAATTTTCTTACCTAAGTCTTCAATCACAAGACTAGAAGCTTAATTAGGCAATTTACACTTCAATTTCTTCAAGGCTTCAAGCAATTTCCTCAAGAACAAGCCAATTCTCTCCCTCTCACTCTCTTGGACGGCAAGAACAAGAAAAAAATGGTTGAGCTCAATGTTTGTGTGAGTGTATACAAGTCTCAATATGTCTAGAGTAGTGGCCCACTAAGGGTTAGTTTGGTAAATAAGTCCAAGAATGCAATTTAGCTTATTTTAATCTAATTTAATTATACCAAATCACTTTTCAAATAATTACACCATAAAATCACATAAATTATGACGATCATAAAACACTAATCGATTTCCGGTTCGGCCGCCGATAAGGCCTTCAATTAGCAGTTTAAACACAAAGACATGAACAGATAATTTGGCAAGCAAATAGATAGAATACAATTTAACTAACATATACTCAGTCAATCAGTTTCGGATTTCAGTCTCTCAGTTCAGTATTTCAATTACTTCAGTTATCCATCATAATCAGTCTTAGTATAGCAGTAACCGGTAATTAATCAACAATCAGTATGAGGGTCATTACAGCCCTGCTTTTATAGCTAGCACTGACCTGATCCTTGTAGAAACCTCACTTCAGTGGATTCAGGCTTAATGCTCATACTAGACTTCTAGCTAGATAGGGATAAACTCCCTAAGAGTTATATCTTTATCTAGACAGAGATCTTCCCCTATTTTAAGGCTCTTGTTCCTTATCCGCTCATTTCAGATTTCGGTATCTCCGCAGATAATCTCGGCTTAGCCGAGATAACCTCGGCATCGTGACCAGGCCACATGGCACCTCAGCCACGTGCTGTCACTCACAAAATATGCCCCCACAATAACAAAAATTAAAAATAAATAAATAAATAAAAAGAAAAAGCAAAAATGATATCAAAAGCATATATTCATTCAATTTCAAACTTCCCCATATATTAGAGGTAGAAAATAGGTGTATTACTGGTGCATGATTGTTTTGTTATGTTTTGGGTGGATCATAGTGTAGACACCCCATTTTTGACCGACCTTAAGACTCAGATGTCACCGATTGAGCGCTCGGTGATGTTGCATACTGTGCTCGTTCAGAAGTCTCAGAGTCGCGGCCGGGCGCCCTGCCTCCGGACTCCCGAACTCTCTTCTGTGTCTTGTCTCGGTTTGCGAACCAGACTCGATTTTCTTTGTTTCTTTTCCTGAGGGGAGGGAGAGGTCCTGTAGACCATCTCTCAGTGGCCGTGGGCTACATTTCGTGGCCGTAGGCCATTTTTTCCCATTTCGGAGTCCGGTTCCCGGTTTTCGGAGCCGTCAGGCCGTGTGCCTCGGTTCGGGACCACCCGGCCATCTCCGATTCCTCCGGTTTTTGGCATACATCTCATTTACTCCCTTTTGAGGGACACTGGGGTCTCAGATACCCACTTCGTGGCCGAACGCCACTTTCGGTGCTTACAGCCCATTTTCGGGACCCCGAACTGCGTGATTTGGGTCCCGAGCATTCATTTTGCATTAGTTTTTGTTCAATTTTGGCAGGTACCTCTGTTTTAGCACCAGGAAGATCACTGGAGGGTGGGAGGCCAGTAATTGTCTCAGAAAACCAGTTTCGCTCCTCCGGCGTCCGTTTTGCTCACTTCCGGGCTAATGTTGAACACCCTAGGGATATTTTCTTCGAGCTGAGACTACATATTTGTGATGAGGGGACATGGGAGGACCCTAAAAAGTGGTGGTCGGCCAGTAATTGTTATTTTCATTTTTGAGCCTCTCTTTCAAGTTGAATGTTGTGCCTCCTGTTTAAGAGTTGCCAAATTCCAACCATGGGGTCTTGTTCTACACACCTGGGAGGACACCAAAATATGGTGGCCAGCCATTAATTTTTCACTTCATTTTTGGCCATGGCCGGCAGGCCATGTGGAGTGGCTGGCCGACCAGTGGGGTGGCCGGCCGGCCATCTTCAAGAAAAACACCTGGCCGGCCTGCTTCCTGCTTTTGACCACTTTACAGTTGTCCAGCTGTTTTTCCAAATATCTTTTGCCTCCGAGGGATATTTTGGGAGGGAAATCTTGGGTGCATTTCCCTCCCTTTTACACCCCTTTTCTTGCCCATTTAAGGGGCTGACCTCCTCCTTTGTTAGGGTTACAAAATTTTTCCTCAAGAGCCTATCTCCCTTTGCCTCCATTTCCATCCCCAAAACCTTGAAAAACCTTCAAGTCTCTAGCTCATTTGTTCATCAACACCAAGCCTCACCATCACCACCTCCATTCTAGAAGCAAGGGAAGCTTTTTCAAAGGTTAAGGACCAGCAAATTCAAGCCAAGAAGCATCAAAAGACTTTTCTTCAAGGGTAAGTCTCAAATTCCCTTTTTCTAGCTTATTTTTGCTTCGATTTTCTACCCTATTTGCTCATTGTTTTGGGCTCCGACCCCTACTGATTTTAGGATTATTTTGAGCCCCTCTACAACATTGTAGAAGGGCTCAACCTTGTTTGGCATCTCTATCATGCATCTCTTTCAATATCACTCTTTGTGCCAATATTTTGCATGCTTTGCTTGGATTATGAGTGAGCCATTTTCGAGCCTGATATAAACTGTGAGTAGGATTATTTTAAGCCCCTCTACAATATTTAAGAAGGGCTCAACCATGTTTGGTGGTTCTATCATGCACTTGTTTTGTAATTCTTCCAATTTACCGTAAAATTGCATGGTTTCTTTAGCCTATTTGAAGTATGATTTTGAGCATGACATTAACTGAGATTGAGCTTATTTTAGGTCCCTATACAACATTGTAGAAGGGATCAATCTTGTTTTGGGCCTCCATGCATGGCCTCTCTTTGTACCTCTCTTTGGCCCCATTTTGCATGCCTTTTTTAAGCTTATTTGGCTTCTGATTTCAGCCTTCATCAGGCCTGAAAAGAGCCTTATTTTTGCCTTATTGTCATGTTTTGTTAAGGGTCTTATGCTATTTGGTGAATACTTTTGGTACTTCATGTTATACCCTCTTATACCCCCTTATTTTTGCATGCCTTGTTAGCTCATCATGCTTCTATTTTTGGGCCATAATCAGGTCTGGAAATAGTCTTAAAATGACCCACTCTTCATGTTTTGTTAAGGGTCTTAGGCAGTTTGGTGCATCCTTTCGATACCTCATGTTATAGCCCTCTTTTGGCTCATATTTTGCATGCTATGTTGAGCATATCTACATACTGTTTTGGGGGATGTCATCTATTGTAAATGTACATATTTTTGGTCCCTCTTTAATGTTGTAGAACTGTGTTTTTCAGTTTGAGCATTGTCTATACCACTTGCTTTATTATTCCCCTCTTTTCCCCTATTTTTGCATGCTATTTTTGCCATACTTGTGATTGTTGTTTGGCTGTGCTTTGTACCGGAAAAATGCTAGTTTAGGGGCTTCCTAGCATCTGTCTTTACACTTCATGTCCATATTATGAATGCTTAGTATGGTTGCAAGTCATTTCGGGTGCTTAGCATAACATTTCGGGCATCGGATGTAATTTTGCCATAATTCGGGGGCTGTTTTTGCATCATTTTGACTGCTGAAATTTTCATTTTCCATATGCCATATGCCACGTCTCATTTACATGTCATTTCATGCCTTAGGGCCATTGCCTCGGTTTGCGTGCCCGTGTGCACGCATTTCGAGGCACTTCATTTTTATCCGACGGCCTCTTATGTGAGTGCGGCTGAGGTCCTCTCGTGTTAGTGTAAGCCCAATTTGCATCTTCCATGTCATTTGCATTGCGTATGCCTTTGCCTCGGTTTGCGTGCCCGTGTGCACGCATTTCGAGGCACTTCATTTTTATCTGACGGCCTCTTATGTGAGTGTGGCTGAGGTCCACTCATGTTAGTGTAAGTCCAATTGCATTGCGTATGCCATTCCATGCCTTAGGATCATTGCCTCAGTTTGCGTGCCCGCGTGCACGCATTTCGAGGCATCTCATTTTCATCAGCATAGTGCATACTAGGTTGTATCTTAGATTGCATTCATACATTTCCTCGGTTTGTGTGCCCGTGTGCACGTATTTCGAGGCATCTCGTTTTCATCAGCATAATGCATACTAGGTTGTATCTTAGATTGCATTCATACATTTCCTCGGTTTGCGTGCCCGTGTGCACGCATTTTGAGGTATCTCGTTTTCATAGCATTGTGCATGCTAAATTATATATTAGATCGCATTCATGCCTATTTGCATCGCGTATGCCATTGCCTCGATTTGCGTGCCTGTGTGTACGCATTTTGAGGCACCTCATTTTAGCATCATTGCATTTAGCATGCCATCGCCTTGGTTTGCGTGCCTGTGTGCACGCATTTCGAGGCACTTCATTTTTATCCGACGGCCTCTTATGTGAGTGCGGCTGAGGCTCTCTCATGTTAGTGTAAGTCCAATCTGCATTCTGTATGCCATTTCATGTCTATATGTCACCACCTCGGTTCGCGTGCCCGTGGACACGCATTTCGAGGCATCTCACTTTAGTCTCATCGTATATCATATTTCATGCTTTAGTATCATCACCTCGGTTAGCGTGCCCGTGGGCACGCATTTCGAGGCGTCTCATTTTCATAGCATTGTGCATACTAGATCATATTTTAGTTGCATTCATGCATGTCGTGCATATTGCATCGTGTTCGGGATAGGAGTTAGCCCGGGCACGAGAAACGAGGCGCGTTCCGTACTCTGAGTGACGGAACGGGTCTCAATTCCCAAGTCACTAACACTCCGGATTGCCCATGATGGAGTTAGGTTTTGTTGTAGCATTCATATGCATTCATCCTATATTGAGATTGTGCAATTCGGCTCCTCGGCCATCATGCATCGATATGCGTGATTGGTGGCACGAGGATCGAGGTATGCATATATTTGTGAAATACATTGCTATGCCCTTTTCCTGCACTCTGTTGCAGCAAAATCAAGAATCAGCAAGTCTTCGGAGTCTAGCACGCATTTCGAGAAATATTGCAAATAGAGGCTAATTGGGCATCCCAGTGGATTTCCGTACCAAAGCAGCCCAGCATACATCACTCATCAGTAGCAAGGCAGTCCCTGGCTTGCATGCCAGTTTTACTTTTTTGTAATTAATTTGTAAATTAATTAGGAATCTGTATATTTCAGACTGTATTATTCTTTTATTTCGGACTGTATTATTATTTCGGACCCTCTGCGCGAGGGCATAATTGTAATAAGGGTGTGTGAGTGTGATGTATGTCTTTCAATCCCACGTCTTTCTTCCCTTTTATTTACCCGCTTATGATGGTTAGATATAGAGCATATTTCAATTAGCATACAGTATGACAGCATGTTTGCATCATTCATCAGTTTTGCACGCATCGGGCTCGGCGCATCATACAAACTGCATTTGTATTTCAATTCCAAATTGAATACGTGATAGTTGTAGCATTTCATGTGCCATGTTTAGAATAGCCGAGCCTGCTATAGTTTGCATTTTTGCATGTGTTGCATTAGGTATTTCTGAATATTTAGGATCATGCATGATTTCTAATCGGATTTTGTTTTGGCTTGGAGTACTAGGTAAGTTTTATGCTTTAGCATCCTTGCATGCGTGTGAGTGTTGCCATGAATAGCATGCTTACTATGAGGCTATGTGCTTATGTGATATAACTGCCTTGAATGCCTGTGGGTGGAGGTTGAGTTATTTGGATTGAGACAATTCATCAAATGTTTATTTTAAGCCCACTAGATAGTGGCAAAATCATTTTTCTAAGCCCACCCGAGGGTGGCAAATCCACATCTTAGCCTACCTGTGGGTAGCACCATCAAACCATTTTCAAACAAACAAACATAAAATGTTTTGTTCCAATTCAGGCGATTTAGTCTATACTTGTATGCTGTGCGCATCACATAGTAACCTAGGCTAATAAACCGGAATAAGAACTCACGATGTTTTCAAAAACAGATATCATGGTTAGTAGAGGCCGATCTTTGACCGGGCGAGCGGGGGTGCTCACGAAGTGACTTTCCCCAATCGTACCCAAGTTCCCGAGCCGAGGCAACTTTGGTGATGACGGACACGTGGCCTTTTGGCACCGAGTCAAGGTTTCCAAAATTTCCCATTTTAAAATATTTAGGTGGCGACTCTGTATCTGGTGAAGCAGTCCATGTTTGGCATTTCTTTCAAAAAATCTGTTTTTCTCAAAACGATTTGCCAGATTTGGACTCTTCGGTTCAAGATTAAGAACCGTGACATTTGAGTCCTTCGAACTATAGTGACCCAATATCGAACCAGAACGGGTGGGGGACTCGCACCCCCTTTCCCCCCGGGATGCGTTCGGGGACGTCTACAGTTTCTGGCGACTCTGCTGGGGACTTAGAGAACTTGACTCGAACTCATGATATCTGGTTTTGTCTACACTTGTGTGTTTCTTTGCATTGCATTTGCATTGGTGCGCCTAGGACACCGTGTTTGCCATATGCCATTCCTGAACGATTTGCCGGAGGCTTGTCTTGTCAAGTCACGACCATAAGGCTGATCGGCTCTGGGCTCTGACAGCATGGGAACACAAACCCCGGTTTTACCGGGGCACCCTTTTTGACCATTCGACCTAGTGCATATTCAGATCCATAGTGACCATTTCAAACTAGGATAGGTTGCTTACCCGTTTATAGGTTATTTGAAGCCGCTGCATGCGTAGTGAAACCCTAGCTCCTGACAGAATAGGACAGGGAAACCCTACCCCAACATAGGGGTGTTTTGGCTCTCACTTATCTGTTATGTGCTTGTTAGAGTGCGTCTCTACAGGGAATGCATATATCAGTCTATGAGTTTGGACATTAGGCCTGCGGGCACCAGTTCAGTATTTCGGGATTCAGTTTACCCGAGGGTATCAGATTTGAGGCGGAATTTTGGGGCAGAATTCAGTAGAGAGCACACTCATTCGGTTTTGTTCGTATCTGTTCCGGTGAAATTGGGCTGAGATGTTGTCCGTTTTCTCTTTTGCTAGGGTAGTTCTGGAACCATAGCTTCAGAAGGCTCCACTATCCTCCAGGTACATTGGACTAGTGTTGATAGACTTTGTTAGGTCAGAGATTCAATTCAAGGGCAACCAGTGTTCTTTCGCTGAGGCAAGGCAAAGAAGGGCCAGACAGGGCTCATTGGTTCATCTGATCCGACAGTCACCAGTCACATCATCAGTAGACCCGTGATGGCACAGGGTTCGGAAGAATTTGTGGCCATGATAGCAGCGCCAAATCAGGGAACTGCCATACAGGCTGAGACTAGTATTGAAATGCAGTGCCCATCTGGGGCATCTGCCTTACATCCAGCTTTGGGACCCCAGCCGAACTTTGACCCACTTCCACCAGTTGAAGATTTGCAGGGCCCAGATCCTCGAGAAGGGTTAGCTCAAGCCCAAGTTTTCAGACCCCTGGTGCAGCCTAATGAGAGGCGTTATCCCCTTGATGCTAATGACCTCGATCTGACCGCAGTGAAAATTGCGAACCTTGAGACGCAATTCAAAAAGGCACAGGGCCTTAACTCTATTCCCGACATTGAGGATGGGCGCACTGAGTCTGCCATCCGGCTCCCAGACAGATTCAACATGCCACATGTTGACCGTTTCGACGGGTCTGGGGATCCAATGGTACATATCCGACTTTTCTTGGATGTCCTAAAGCCGATGGGTCTGACTAAGCCACAGAAACTCTCTCTGTATGGAAGAACTCTGTCCGGTGAAGCAGCCACTTGGTACGCTAAGTTGGAGGACAAAGTGAAGCAAAACTGGGAAGAATTGGCTGAAGCCTTTGTCGATCAGTATTCCTACAATACCCAAGTTGAGATGACCATCCAAGAGCTGGAGGCAACCCGCCAAAACTCAAAAGAGCCTTTTGTGAAATTTGTTGCGAGATGGAGAGCAAAGGCAGCACAGATGACAGATCGCCGCCCTTCTGAGAGGGATCAAGTGCAGATGATGGTGCGGAACCTCGAGCATGATATGTTGCAAAAGTTGATAGTAGCTCCGCTATTCACTTTCAAGAGTTTGCATGAACTGGGGGTTCAGGTCGAGAATGCGTTCAACAGTGGGATCATTCCCAGAACAAGTGAATCGACAAGGAGGGCGATTTCAAGGAGTACCAATGTCGGAGGTAGCACTATTCCCGAGCCCACTGAAATTGATATAGTCGCCACAGCCAACCCTTTTGCCAATCCAAGCCTGCAAATAGCCGACCCAGCCCGAGCTCAGGGCAGAACTTTCACCCCTCTCTATATGAGCCTGACTAGCGCACTAAAACTCTTGATGGAAAGAGGGCATCTCAAACCCCTCGATCCTCAACCTCTTCCCGACCCACTCCCAGCCAGACATAACCCCTCCAAGTACTGTATGTACCATCAGCAGCGCGGCCATGGCACCGACCGTTGCTACCGTCTTCGTCATGAGGTCCAAAATCTCATCGACAATCGGACGATAGCTCCACCTTCAGGCCCCAATGACCAAACATTTCCCGCCTACCTCAATCTCATCTATACACTGCCATCCACCTATGACCCCAGCATATACATCACCCCAGCCCATCTACCCAAGCCTGAGGTGTTTATCCTAGAAAGCATGGACTTATGCATGATGGATGCACCTGGACCCCAATCATCTCAAACCTGCGAGCCCACTACTTCTGAGCTAAAGAGAATGATCGGAGATCTTCAAAGAACTGTAACAGATTTGGCCTCTGGGACATTGGCTCCATCATCAGTCACATCACATACCAGGGAGTTAATGTCAAAAGGCTCCCCAAGCTTGGGGCGGGCTACATCTGAGGAAGGCCAATCCCGTGGCAAAGTGGAAGCGAGTGGAAAGAACAAGGTAGGGGTAGGCATGGATCTCCATGAGTATCTTCTATTGGCTGTTGAGGCCTTAAAAGCCGAGGGACTGAACAAAGAGCAAGTGCTCGCAATTGTTGCAAAAACTGTGGACGGCATTTTCGCCACTCAAGTTGGGGGCAGTTTGAATCAAGGGGCAAGCCGGGAGAAGGGCCGATATACCAGAGGCAATCCTGTTAGCTCTAATCCTCCACTCAGAAGAGATCAGCAAACCAGGCCAGCACCTGCCGATCCCTTTACTGGCGCGTCCAGCAAAAATCCACAAACCCAGAAGTACCAACCCCGAGGTCAGAGGGTCTTCCATGCCCTCCACATGCCTTTGTCCAAAGCTCTCCAAATCCTTGTTGGACAAGGCCATCTCAAACCCCTTGAGCCTCGGCCTCTCCCGAACCCTCTTCTGGCTACGCATGATGCTACCTAGTACTGCGCATACCATCAGCAAACTGGCCATGCTACCAACAACTGCTTCCGTCTTCGCCATGAAGTACAGGATCTATTTGACAACGGGGTCATCCTTCCGCCGAGCTCAGCAAAGTCTATCGGCACTGGGTCAGTGAACTTGGGGGATAATGTTATGTGATCGAGGGATGAACCACCTGCGGATGGCGCTCAGATTACTCCAACCGTGGGAATGGCACGCACTGTTCTGAGCAATGTGCAAATACCAGTTTTTGTGCTTTCTGACTTGGGTATTGGGTCAATTTTGTTGTTTTGTTTTGAGTCTGTCTCTTTTGTTTTGGGTCTGTCTTGTTGTATCGAGTCAGTCCTGTTGTATAGGAGTCGGGTGATTCCGGGGGTGTTACCTCGAGCGTCACCATTTTGTTTTGCGTTTGTCCTTTTGTTTTGTTTTGAGTTTGTTTCTGCCAGGGAGCCAGTTATGCCAACAGATTTTGAATGAAACAGCAGTGATTTTCACGCTCTTACATTTGCTTCTGCCGTGTGCTAGTTGTGCCGGGATTTGAATGAAATGGCAGTGCATTCCACTTGCTCTCTTGTGCCTTGAAGCCATTGTAACGACCTAAGTTTTTCAAAACTTTTTGAACACTGCGGTGAAAACGAAGAGGGAAGAATTCCTCGGGATTTGCAAAACTTTGATCAATTGAGAGAAAGATAGGCATACTAAGCCCTTAATGAATGAAATCATGCTTGTTAGTGTGAGTATTGAGAAGGACCCTGGCTTTGATCCAGATTGGTCCTACACTGTCTTCAGCGCGAGCGATTTGTCGCTTTCTTAAAAACTTTCAAGAAATGTTTTGCGCGATCCTGCAAAGACATGTATGGAATCGCTCTTGAGATTGTGCAGCTTAGGATCGCTCTCAGCCTCGAGACTCAACCCCCCTTTGCTTTCAAACCTTGAACTTGCATTCAGAATGTTCAACGGTCGACCACAATGTAAGGCCTGTGTGGCCAGATTTGAAGCAGCCCTCGAACGAGAGGCACCAAAGTCAGATCAAGAAGGTCAGACCTCATCAGAAGAAGCTTGCAAGGCTAGAATAGAAGCACCCCTCGAACTAGGGGCAAAAAATATCCGATGTGCTCGAAGAGCCAAAGGTGGATCCTTCTGCAAATCAATACAACAGCCACTCTCCTAGATACAGAGGGCTTCAATCTCAAAACCATTTGGCATGGACTTGTTACACTTTTACCCTTTAAGAGGCTCGCTGGGCCGAAAACCCGGAAGAGCGACCCAGGCAAAAGTTAGAGCAAGAAAAAGAAAAAAGAAAAATGCAAAAAAAGAACAAAAAAAAAAAGAGAAGAAAAAAGAAAAGAAAAGAAAAGAATGAAAAGAAGAGAAAGAAAGAAGAACAAAGCTCGCAAGGTCGAAAACCTGCAACGGGCGCCTTGGCAAAAGTTAGAGCCTAAAAAGGAGAGGTTAAATACCCGAGTGTACCTTAACCCCGAACTACGTAAGGCTTGATTCCCATCTTTGGGATACGTAGGCAACTTCATTCTGAAGTCCAGCCGTAAAACAACTCAAATTTGATTGTGTCCATGTAATGGTTTTGATCATCTCTGCCTTCTCTATATCCGAGAGTCTGTTTGTGTTCGTAGCTCTGAGGACTGACTGCAAATGCGCTCTAGTGCCGTTCAAACAAGGGGCAATTCTTCGTTGCCATTCAGTGCGCTGCGGTGCCGTTCAAACAAGGGGCAACTTTCCGTTGCCATTCAATGCGCCGCGGTGCCGTTCAAACAAGGGGCAACTTTCCGTTGCCATGCAGCTCTCTTCAAGTACGGGGCAGTTTTCCTTTGGATCCGAGGTTGTGCATCTCAGGAGTAGGTTTCATGCTCGTTGAGCAAGTGGCCGTTTGCAAAAATAGTTTTTGAGAATTTTTACTGAGGTTGGCTAATTTTCTCGAAAAATCATTCTATCTTTTCCAAAACTGGACCATTTCTTGGACCCAAAAAAGGAAAATTTTCAGTGCTCATAGCCTGACTTGCATGATTTCAAAGCAAAAACTGAACAAGCATGTTAATCTAACTCTCATTTTTGGTCAAAATTGATTTAGTAGAAAGCCAAAAACAAAAAAATGGTCGAATTGATGAACTAGGGGCACAGTTGAGTCAAGCTTCCTGTCTTTTCCCTGTTGTCAATGCATTTGCCAAAAAAAAAATGGGCACTCTACCTGCCAGAAGAGGGCACAACTGAAGCTAGAAAGGGCAGAAAGCTCTCGTATCTTCCAAGCAGCGAGGTATCAAGCCAAGTGCGAAGCACGAACTGAAATGGATCAGGATATTCCACTCCCTCATCTAGACGGATCTGATCATGTCCAAACTCCCCAGCAGAGCATCGTCAACCGATGTCAGCTGCAGATTTGCTACACACCCAGTTGTAGCACAACCCCTCTGTGGGAGAAACTCACTAGCTGCGTGCAGAAGAAGCAGAATCTAGTCGAATGCTTGGGGCAAGAGCCCACAACTTTCTGTTTATCCGTCAACCACCTAGGGGAGGGATGAAAAATGAGAGATTGAAGAATAGAGAGGTGTGCGATGAGAGAAAAAGTGAGAAAAGGGCTTTTTCAGAAAAATAGAGCTTGAGGGCCGAGTGATGTGAGAATCACAAATAAGAAAGGGTGGGAAACACTACCCGGTGAAATAGGCTCCCTGTGCACGTCTGAGTGTCGTGTCTTTTTGTTTTATCTCGATTCTTGTTTTGAGTCGTTTCAAGTGTTACTCGATGTGTCTAGGTTGTGTGCCTTTTATTTCCCTGTTGAGTCGTTTTGCTGTCTTCAGTCGTAGGCTCAATACCTGGTCGAAAATCCATCTCTCAATTTCAAAAAAAAAATAAAATCGTTTTGTGCTCCGAGTGCTGTGTCGTTCTCCACATTTGTGCAAAACAGAATTTGTTAAAGTCGCGGGGTCCACCCCCGATAAGTGTGAACAGTAGAATAAGGGCCTATCTGAAGCTTTTTAGGTTCCGGACTACAAAGCAAAAGAAAATAAGGAAAATCGAAGCATCTGAGTGAGTTTCACCTTCAGCAAGTTCCGTGATTGTATTCCGGATGTACCTCTTCAGGCCTTGTTAATACTACCGAAGTGTGAGTGCGCCTCTACCTCAAGTGTAAGCCTGCTTCAAGTTAGAATGGCAGTCCAAGAGCACCCGAGGGTTTCACATGCAGATGTTATCTCTCGCCAATATGAACAGGGTGTCCCCTTTTTGAGCTGAGTTTTTTTGCAAAGTCCTCTAAGAGGCAAATTAGAGGCACCAGAGTACATATTTGATGATCCTCTATTGCATAGAGTGTGAACTTTCATATACACTGTTGTTGCATGCGTGCCGCGCATCGTTATGATTCTTGCAGAGAATATGCTTGCTTTCAATATTGCATAAATTGTGCTTCCATACTTGCATAGAAAATGCCCGTATCTTTTGCATAGAAAATGCCTCCATACTTGCATAGAAGATGCATTTTATCGCACTTTCTTGTGCAATTTATCTCGCTCGCACTGTCTTGTGCACTTACACTTTGTATCTCACTCGCACTATCTTGTGCATTTCAAATCACTCGCGCTGTTTAGCGTATCGCACTATCTTGTGCATTTCAAATCACTCGCGCTGTTTAGCGTATCGCACTATCTTGTGCATTTCAAATCACTCGCGCTGTTTAGCGTATCGCATTATCTTATGCATTTCAAAATCAATCGCGCTATTTTGCGCACCTGAATCGCACTGTTTTGTGCAGTTTATCATTCGCGCTATCTTGCGCACCTTAATCGCACTATTTTGTGCAGTTTACCGTTCGCGCTATTTTGCGCACCTCCATCGCACTATTTTGTGCAATTTACATTCGCGCTATTTTGCGCATCGCACTATTTTGTGCAGTTCACATTCGCGCTATTTTGTGCATCGCACTATTTTGTGCAGTTTACATTCGCGCTATTTTGCGCATCGCACTATTTTGTACAGTTTGCATTCGCGCTATTTTGCGCATCACACTATTTTGTGCAATTTACATTCGCGCTATTTTGCGCATCGCACTATTTTGTGCAGTTCACATTCGTGCTATTTTGCGCATCGCACTATTTTGTGCAGTTTACATTCGCGCTATTTTGCGCATCGCACTATTTTGTGCAGTTATCATTCGCGCTATTTTGCGCACCTCAATCGCACTATTTTGTGCAGTTATCATTCGCGCTATTTTGCGCACCTCAATCGCACTGTCCTGTGCTTTGCATATCACATCGCACTGTCTTGTGCATTTCAAATCAATCACGCTGTTTAGCGTATCGCACTATTTTGTGCATTGTATCATTTGCGCTATCTTGCGCGTCTCACCTGCACTTGTTAGTGCATTACATTTCACTCGCGCTATTTTTGCGCATCGCACTATTTTGTGCACATTACTTGCGTTGTGCATGCATTTTATCGTGCCATCTTGCGCATCTCACCTGCACTTGTTAGTGCGTTGCATCGCGCTATTTTGCGCACCTTACCTGTATCACACTGCTTTATGCATTCACCCGCCGACACCGCGTGTGCCAAACTTTCATAATCGCATTGAATATATGTTGTTAGCATATTGTTCTTGTTGAATTTCTCTCTTTTGTAGGCACGATATTGTATGTACGATTCATTCGAGGCTAGTGCGACCAGACGAATCGCGCAGGTATCGTATCTTCTCCATGTGAGACGCGACGAGAATTGAATGATTCTCCGCATTCCTAACTGCATGAAATGTAGTTGTTGCTTTGCATTCTTGCTTAAAACTGTTGCATCTATTTGCGAATACTTGCCTCATTACAGCTTGCTGCATTTGCATGATCATTTGGCTCTGTGCATGTCGTTTTGCATTTTGCCCCTGCCTGCGGGCATGCCTACAGGCACATCTCTGTTTATCTTGCATGATTGTCTAAGTCTTCGGCCTTGTCAAAAATGGGTCGTCTCTGGGCTTTGACATTCACTCCCGTCACTTCTTGACTTCCGAGTTTTGTCAAAGAGGGGCAACTGTAGACACCCCATTTTTGACTGCCCTTAAGACTCAGATGTCACCGATTGAGCGCTCGGTGATGTTGCATACTGTGCTCGTTCAGAAGTCTCAGAGTCGCGGCCGTGCGCCCTGCCTCCGGACTCCCGAACTCTCTTCTGTGTCTTGTCTCGGTTTGCAAACCAGACTCGATTTTCTCTGTTTCTTTTCCTGAGGGGAGGGAGAGGTCCCGTAGACCATCTCTCAGTGGCCGTGGGCTACATTTCGTGGCCGTAGGCCATTTTTTCCTATTTCGGAGTCCGGTTCCCGGTTTTCGGAGCCGTCAGGCCGTGTGCCTCGGTTCGGGACCACCCGGCCATCTCCGATTCCTCCAGTTTTTGGCATACATCTCATTTACTCCCTTTTGAGGGACACTGGGGTCTCAGATACCCACTTCGTGGCCGAACGCCACTTTCAGTGCTTACAGCCCATTTTCGGGACCCCGAACTGCGTGATTTCGGCCCCGAGCATTCATTTTGTATTAGTTTTTGTTCAATTTTGGCAGGTACCTCTGTTTTAGCACCAGGAAGATCACTGGAGGGTGGGAGGCCAGCAATTGTCTCAGAAAACCAGTTTCGCTCCTCCGGCGTCCGTTTTGCTCACTTCCGGGCTAATGTTGAACACCCTAGGGATATTTTCTTCGAGCCGAGACTACATATTTGTGATGAGGGGACATGGGAGGACCCTAAAAAGTGGTGGTCGGCCAGTAATTTTTATTTTCATTTTTGAGCCTCTCTTTCAAGTTGAATGTCGTGCCTCCTGTTTCAGAGTTGCCAAATTCCAACCATGGGGACTTGTTCTACACACCTGGAAGGACACCAAAATATGGTGGCCGGCCATTAATTTTTCACTTCATTTTTGGCCATGGCCGGCCGGCCATGTGGAGTGGCTGGCCGACCAGTGGGGTGGTCGGCCGGCCATCTTCAAGAAAAACACCTGGCCGGCCTGCTTCCTGCTTTTGACCACTTTACAGCTGTCCAGCTGTTTTTCCAAATATCTTTTGCCTCCGAGGGATATTTTGGGAGGGAAAGCTTGGGTGCATTTCCCTCCCTTTTACACCCCTTTTCTTGCCCATTTAAGGGGCTGACCTCCTCCTTTGTTAGGGTTACAAAATTTTTCCTCAAGAGCCTATCTCCCTTTGCCTCCATTTCCATCCCCAAAACCTTGAAAAACCTTCAAGTCTCTAGCTCATTTGTTCATCAACACCAAGCCTCACCATCACCACCTCCATTCCAGCAGCAAGGGAAGCTTTTTCAAAGGTTAAGGACCAGCAAATTCAAGCCAAGAAGCATCAAAAGACTTGTCTTCAAGGGTAAGTCTCAAATTTCCTTTTTCTAGCTTATTTTTGCTTCGATTTTCTACCCTATTTGCTCATTGTTTTGGGCTCCGACCCCTACTGATTTTAGGCTTATTTTGAGCCCCTCTACAACATTGTAGAAGGGCTCAACCTTGTTTGGCATCTCTATCATGCATCTCTTTCAATATCACTCTTTGTGCCAATATTTTGCATGCTTTGCTTGGGTTATGAGTGAGCCATTTTCGAGCCTGATATAAACTGTGAGTAGGCTTATTTTGAGCCCCTCTACAACATTGAAGAAGGGCTCAACCATGTTTGGTGGTTCTATCATGCACTTTTTTTGTAATTCTTCCAATTTACCGTAAAATTGCATGGTTTCTTTAGCCTATTTGAAGTCTGATTTTGAGCATGCCATTAACTGAGATTGAGCTTATTTTAGGTCCCTCTACAACATTGTAGAAGGGATCAATCTTGTTTGGGGCCTCCATGCATGGCCTCTCTTTGGCCCCATTTTGCATGCCTTTTTTAAGCTTATTTGGCTTCTGATTTCAGCCTTCATCAGACCTGAAAAGAGCCTTATTTTTGCCTTCTTGTCATGTTTTGTTAAGGGTCTTATGCTATTTGGTGAATACTTTTGGTACTTCATGTTATACCCTCTTATACCCCTTTATTTTTGCATGCCTTGTTAGCTCATCATGCTTCTATTTTTGAGCCATCATCAGGTCTGTAAATAGTCTTAAAATGACCCACTATTCATGTTTTGTTAAGGGTCTTAGGCAGTTTGGTGCATCCTTTTGATACCTCATGTTATAGCCCTCTTTTGGCTCATATTTTGCATGCTATGTTGAGCATATCTACATACTGTTTTGGGGGATGTCATCTATTGTAAATGTACATATTTTTGGTCCCTCTTTAATGTTGTAGAACTGTGTTTTTCAGTTTGAGCATTGTGTTATATGAGTATTGTGCAACAAAGGCCCCAGCCATCTCATCCCAATTCCTCTTGACATCATTATCCAACTTTGCATACCAGTTGGCGGCCACTCCTGACAAGGTTCGGCCAAAAAGCGAGAGCTTCTGCAGTCTGGTTAGGCCCATTGGCCTCAAGATATCTGAAAACAGCCGTAGATGAACCATGGGGTCCCCAGACCCGTCAAAACGGTCGATCTGGGGCATCTTAAATCTGTCCGGCAAAGTTACGGCCACGTCAGTATAGCCGTCCTCAATATCTGGGATGGCCTTCACCCCCTGTGACTTCTTGAAGAGTTTTTCCAACTTGCTCAATTTCAGAGCTGTCTGGTCTACCTCGAACTCGAATGGAGAGTCCGGGTGATTGGGTGTAATGTGTTTAGACAGTTGCGGCGGAAGCGGGGGCGGAGCCAACCCCGTTGGAAGACCCGTGTCATCTTGGGTGTTTTGGAAGTTTGGCAGAGCGTTCTGTGGGTTTGGGAGGGTATTCTGGGTGTTCTGGGTATTCTGGGGATTTAGAGGAGCATTCTGGCCAGTAGATATCTGCTCAGGTAATGGGGCCCCGGGCGGAGGAGGAACCTAATGCGCTCCTAGTGGAGGAGGGACCTGGTGTGAAGCAGATGCGGCGTTCTGCTGTTGTAATCTGGTGATCAGCTCAGACTGTTGGGCCATGACAGCGGCCTGCTATTTAGAAAATTCCGCCTGGCGGATAGCATCATCTTGCATTTGCTTCATGCTTTCATTCATCTGGCGCATCATCGCCTCCATTGTTGGATTCTGTTGTTCCATCTGAATAACCGGCAAGTGTATATCTATAGCAGAAACAGGAATCTCAACCCGACTGTCTGACACTAAAGTAGACTGCTGTTCTGGTGATCCGTGCTCTGACACACTGTGCCTTCTCGGCTTTCTTCTGGTGACTGGGGGTAAAGAGTAGAACACTGGATGTCCGTCAACTAGATCCTCGGATCGGTTGAGTCGGCGACCTCGTGTCCAAAGTGCTTGGGGGGTATCGACTGGTTCGGAAGCAATCGTGCTACAAACTGCCCTAGCAAAAAGATAAATAAAGCGAAAAAGAAATAAATAACCAGAAATAAAACGGGCAGCATAACGGCTTAAATTGAATACACCACACATGGTCGGGTATACAACAACACACAGTTGGTAAGCTGGCTATACACTGTCCTCAAATACTGGTCAATATCCCTGTATCACTGTTCCCCAAAACTGAATCGGATATCCGCAGACGCCTGATTCCCAAATAACTGACTGATGCCCGCAGGCGTAGCATGCCAACTCAAAACTGATGCCCGCAGGCCTGATGCCCAAACTCATACTGATACATGCATTCCCTGTAGAGACGCACTCTAGCAAGCATATAGCAGATAAATGAGAGCCAAAACACCCCTATGTTGGGGTAGGGTTTCCCTGTCCTATTTTGTCAGGAACTAGGGGTTCACTACGCACGCAGCGGCTTCAAACAACCTATAAACGGGTAAGCAACCTGTCCTAATTTGGAATGGTCACTATGGATCCGAATATGCACTAGGTCGAATGGTCAAAGAGGGTGCCTTAGGATCATTGCCTCAGTTTGCGTGCCCGCGTGCACGCATTTCGAGGCATCTCGTTTTCATCAGCATAGTGCATACTAGGTTGTATCTTAGATTGCATTCATAAATTTCCTCGGTTTGCGTGCCCGTGTGCACGCATTTCGAGGCATCTCGTTTTCATCAGCATAGTGCATACTAGGTTGTATCTTAGATTGCATTCATACATTTCCTCGGTTTGCGTGCCTGTGTGCACGCATTTTGAGGTATCTCGTTTTCATAGCATTGTGCATGCTAAATTATATATTAGATCGCATTCATGCCTATTTGCATCGCGTATGCCATTGCCTCGGTTTGCGTGCCTGTGTGCACGCATTTTGAGGCACCTCATTTTAGCATCATTGTATTCAGCATGCCATCGCCTCGGTTTGCGTGCCTATGTGCACGCATTTCGAGGCACTTCATTTTTATCCGACGGCCTCTTATGTGAGTGCAGCTGAGGCTCTCTCATGTTAGTGTAAGTCCAATCTGCATTCTGTATGCCATTTCATGTCTATATGTCACTACCTCGGTTCGCGTGCCCGTGGACACGTATTTCGAGACATCTCACTTTAGTCTCATCGTATATCATATTTCATGTCATTTCATGCTTTAGTATCATCACCTCGGTTCGCGTGCCCGTGGGCACGCATTCCGAGGCGTCTCATTTTCATAGCATTGTGCATACTAGATCATATTTTAGTTGCATTCATGCATGTCGTGCATATTGCATCGTGTTCGGGATAGGAGTTAGCCCGGGCACGAGAAACGAGGCGCGTTGCGTACTCCGAGTGACGGAACGGGTCTCAATTCCCAAGTCACTGACACTCCGGATTGCCCATGATGGAGTTAGGTTTTGTTGTAGCATTCATATGCATTCATCCTATATTGAGATTGTGCAATTCGGCTCCTCGGCCATCATGCATCGATATGCGTGATTGATGGTACGAGGATCGAGGTATGCATATATTTGTGAAATACATTGCTATGCCCTTTTCCTGCTCTCTGTTGCAGCAAAATCAAGAATCAGCAAGTCTTCGGAGTCTAGCACGCATTTCGAGAAATATTGCAAACAGAGGCTAATTGGGGCATCCCAGTGGATTTCCGTACCAAAGCAGCCCAGCATACATCACTCATCAGTAGCAAGGCAGTCCCTGGCTTGCATGCCAGTTTTACTTTTTTATAATTAATTTGTAAATTAATTAGGAATCTGTATATTTCGGACTGTATTATTCTTTTATTTCGGACTGTATTATTATTTCGGACCCTCTGCTCGAGGGCATAACTGTAATAAGGGTGTGTGAGTGTGATGTATGTCTTCCAATCCCACGTCTTTCTTCCCTTTTATTTACCCGCTTATGATGGTTAGATATAGGGCATATTTCAATTAGCATACAGTATGACAGCATGTTTGCATCATTCATCTGTTTTGCACGCACCGGGCTCGGCGCATCATACAAACTGCATTTGTATTTCAATTCCAAATTGAATACGTGATAGTTGTAGCATTTCATATGCCATGTTTAGAATAGCCGAGCCTGCTATAGTTTGCATTTTTGCATGTGTTGCATTAGGTATTTCTGAATATTTAGGATCATGCATGATTTCTAATCGGATTTTGTTTTGGCTTGGAGTACTAGGTAAGTTTTATGCTTTAGCATCCTTGCATGCGTGTGAGTGTTGCCATGAATAGCATGCTTACTATGAGGCTATGTGCTTATGTGATATAACTGCCTTGAATGCCTGTGGGTGGAGGTTGAGTTATTTGGATTGGGACAATTCATCAAATGTTTATTTTAAGCCCACTAGATAGTGGCAAAATCATTTTTCTAAGCCCACCCGAGGGTGGCAAATCCACATCTTAGCCTACCTGTGGGTAGCACCATCAAACCATTTTCAAACAAACAAACATGAAATGTTTTGTTCCAATTCAGGCGATTCAGTCTATACTTGTATGCTGTGCGCATCACATAGTAACCTAGGCTAATAAACCGGAATAAGAACTCACGATGTTTTCAAAAACAGATATCATGGTTAGTAGAGGCCGGTCTTTGACCGGGCGAGCGGAGGTGCTCACGAAGTGACCTTCCCCAATCGTACCCAAATTCCCGAGCCGAGGCAACTTTGGTGATGACGGACATGTGGCCTTTTGGCACCGAGTCAGGGTTTCCTAAATTTCCCATTTTGAAATATTTAGGTGGCGACTCTGTATCTGGCGAAGCAGTCCATGTTTGGCACTTCTTTCAAAAAATCTGTTTTTCTCAAAACGATTTGCCAGATTTGGACTCTTCGGTTCAAGATTAAGAACCGTGACATTTGAGTCCTTCGAACTGTAGTGACCCAATATCGAACTAGAACGGGTGGGGGACTGTAACAACGCCCGTGGGGGGACCTTGCTACAGTTCGGACTCGATTTTGTTGCGGTTCTCAATCTTGAACCAAAGAGTCCAAATCCGGCAAATCGTTTTGAAGGAAAACAGATTTTTTTGAAAAGAAGTGCCAAACATGGACTGCTTTGCCAGATAACAGAGTCGCCACCTAAATATTTTAAAATGGGAAATTTAGGAAACCCTGACTCGGTGCCGAAAGGCCACGTGTCCGTCATCACCAAAGTTGGCTCGGGAACTTGGGTACGATTAGGGAAGGTCACATCGTGAGCACCCCCTCTCGCCCGGTCAAAGACCGGCCTCTACTAACCATGATATCTGTTTTTGAAAACTTTGTGAGTTCTTATTCCGGTTATTAGCCTAGATTACTATGTGATGCTCGCAGCAAACAAGTATAGACTGGGCCGTCTGAATTGGAATAAATCATTTCATGTTTGTTTGTTTGAAAATGGTGTGAAGGTGCTACCCGCAGGTAGGCTAAAATGCGGATTTGCCACCCTCGGGTGGGCTTAGAAAACAGTGATGTTGCCACTATCTAGTGGGCTTAAAACAAACAGTCAATGCATTGTCCCAACTCAAATAACTCAACCTCCACCCACAGGCATTCAAGGCAGTTATATCACATAAGCACATAGCCTCATGGCAAGCATGCTATCATGGCAACACTCACACGCATGCAAGAATGCTAAAGCATAAAACTCACCGAGTACTCCAAGCCAAAACAGAAAACTGATTAGAAATCATGCATGATCCTAAAGATACTGAAATGCCTAATGCAACACATGCAAAATGCAACTATAGCAGGCTCGGCTACTCTAAAGATGGCATATGATGATGCAACAGCTATCAAGTACTCAACTTGGAATTGAAATACAGATGCAGTTTGTATGATTGCGCCGAGCCCGGTGCGTGCAAAACAGATGAATGATGCAAACATGCTGTCATGCTGTATGCTAATTGAAATATGCCCTATATCTAACCATCGTAAGCGGATAAATAAAAGGGAGAAAGAAATGGGGGTTGGAAGACATACATCACACTCACCCACACTTATTACAGTTGTGCCCTCGCGCGGAGGGTCCGAATAAATAATAATACAGTCCGAAATAAAAGAATATACAGTCCGAATAAACAGTTTCCTAATTAATTAACAAATTAAACTACGCAAGTTGTAAACTGGCATGCAAGCCAGGGGGCTGCCTTGCTTCTGATGAACAGTGCCTGTTGGGCTGCCTCGGGCGGAAATCCACTGGGATGCCCCAATTAGCCTCTGTTTGCAGTATTTCTCGAAATGCGCGCCGGACTCCGAAAAGTTGTTGATCCTTAATTTTGCTGTAACAGAGAGCAGGAAAAGGGCATAGCAATGTATTTTCACAAATATATGCATGCCTCGATCCTCGTGCCACCAATCACGCATCTCGATGCATGATGGCCGAGGAATCGGATTGCACAACTCAATATAGGATGAATGTATATGAATGCTATGACAAAACCTAACTCCATCATGGGTAATCCGGAGTGTCGGTGACTTGGGAATTGAGACACACTCCGTCACTCGGAGTACGGAATGTACCTCGTTTCCCGTGCCCGGGCTAACGCCTATCCCGAACACGATGCAATATGCATGATATGCGTGAAATGCAGCTAATATACAATCCTAATATACACAATGCTATGAAAATGAGTAACCTCGAAATGCGTGCACGCAGGCACGGAAACCGAGAAAATGAATGCAATCTAAGATACAACCTAGTATGCACAATACTGATGAAAATGAGACGAAAATGAGGTGCCTCGAAAAGCGTGCACGCGGGCACGCAAACCGAGGTGATGATGTGGAATGTAAATCGAGTAAAACCGAAGTACCTCGAAATGCGTGCCCACAGGCACGCAAACCGAGGCAATGATGAAATGGAAATCGGATAAAATTGAAGTGCCTCGAAATGCGTGCCCACAGGCACGTGAACCGAGGCAATGATGAAATGGAAATCGAATAAAACCGAAGTGCCTCGAAATGCGTGCCCACAGGCACGTCAACCGAGGCGATGATGCGAAATGAGAAATCGGATGAAACTGAAGTGCCTCGAAATGCGTGCACACAGGCGCGCAAACCGAGGCGATGATGAAATGAGAAGATCGGATACAACCGAAGTGCTTCGAAATGCGCGCCCACAGGCACGCAAACCGAGGCGATGATGAAATGGAATGAAATGGCATACGGAATGCCGCGATGGGCTTACACCAACATGGGAGAGCCTCGGCCGCACTCACATAGGAGGCCGTCGGGTAAAAAAAAAAAAAAGCTGCCTCGAAATGCGTGCCCGCGGACACGCAAATCGAGGAATGCATAAAATAGCATATGGAATGCAGTGATGGGCTTACGCCAACATGAGAGAGCCTCGGCCGCACTCACATAGGCTGCCATAATGATAAAAGGAGATGCCTCGAAATGCGTGCACACGGGCACGCAAACTGAGGAAATGCACTAAGGCATGAAATGACATGGAAATGAGATGTAAAATGCAAATTGGGCTTACACTAACATGAGAGAGCCTCAGCCGCACTCACATAAGCTGCCGTCGGATAAAAAAAGAGCTGCCTCGAAATGCGTGCACACGGGCACGCAAACCGAGGCGATGCGGAATGACATGCGAAATGCAAATTGGGCTTATACCAACATGAGAGGGCCTCAGCCGCACTCACATGGGATGCCGATGAATGAAAACGGAGCGCCTCGAAGTGCGTGCCCGCGGGCACGCAAACCGAGGCAATGACAAAAAGGCACAAAATGGCATGGAAATGATATGCAAGCATACAAACTAAATTCCAGCAACTAAATGAAGGGAAAACAGCCTCAAAATGATGATAAAAATACACCCGATGCCCAGAATGTTCCCGAAATGTGATATTTAGCCCCCGAAATGGCCTACAGCTATGCTATACATGCAAAATTGACACATGAAAGCAAAAACAGTAGCAAGGCAGCCCCAAAAATAGCATCTTTCCAGTACAAAACATGGCCAAATTGTAAGCATAGATATGACAACAATAGCTTGCAAAAATACGGAAAAAGAGAGGATTTACAAAGCAAGTGATATCTACAATGCTCAAACCCAAAAAATCAGTTCTACACCATTAGAGAGGGACTAAAAATATGCATTTTTACAGAGGATGAGATCCCCAAATTCAGTGTGTAGATATACAATACATAGCATGCAAAATAAGGGTCAAAAGAGGTTTATAAAGAGAGGTATCATAAGCAATGACCCAACAACTTAAGACCCTTAATAAAACTTGAAGAATAGACCAAAATAAAACACTTCACAAGCCTGATTAAGGCCAGAAACAGAAACTAGAATGGCCTAAACAAACATGCAATTTTACGGTAAATTTGAAGAATTTCAAAGCAAGTACTAAAACCAATTACCAAATGGCTTAAGACCCTTCACAAATAATGATGTATGGACCAAAACAAGACTCCTTCAATGCCTGATGAAGGCCAAAAACAGAAGCCAAAATAATCTAACAAAGCATGCAAGATAGTCATAGAACATGGATTCAAAGCAAGTGTATGATAGAGGAGGCAAACATGGTTGATCCCTTCTTCAATGTTGAAGAGGGGCTCAAAATGAGCACAATATCAGTAGGTTGCATACTCCAACTCAGATCAAAAATAGGCTAATTAACTCATGCAATTTTACGGTAAAATTGAAGAATTTCAAAGGAAGTGAATGCTAGAGCCACCAAACAGGGTTGAGCCCTTCTTCAATGTTGAAGAGGGGCTCAATATAAGCCTACTAACAGTTTACATCAGTCTCGAAATCAGATTACTCATAAGGCAAATAAAGCATGCAATTTTATGGCCTAAAGAGTGGTATTGAAGCAAGTGTATCAAGGAGACACCAAATAGAGTTGAGCCCTTCTACAATGTTGTAGAGGGGCTCAAAATGAGCACAAAACCAGTAGGGGTCGGAGCCCAAAAACCGAAAGGAAATAGGGTAAAAAAAGGAAGCAAGAAAATGGTAGAAAAAGGGAAATTGAACCTTACCCTTGAAGACAAGTCTTTCTTTGCTTCTTGGCTTGAATTTGTTGATCCTTGGCCACTGGAAATCACTCCCTTGCTGCTGAAATGGAGTTGGTGATAGTGGTGCTAGGGGTTGATGAAGGATTTAGCTAGGAAGCTTGAAGTTTTTTGAATTTTTGAGGGTGAAGATGGAGGCTATGGGAGAGGGACTCTTGAGAAGTAATTGTCTAACCCCCATAAAGAAGGAGGCCAGCCCTTTTAATAGGCAAGAAAGGGGTGTAAAGGGAGGGAAATGGAGGCAAGATTTCCCTCCCAAAATATCCCCCGGATGCCCGGGATATTTTGAAAAATATCCGGACAGCTGGAAAGAGCTGGAAAGCAGAAAGCTGGCCGGCCAGGTGAATTTCTGTGAGGTGGCCGGCCGGCCACCCCACCTGGTCGGCCAGCCACTCACCCTGGCCGGCCGGCCATGGCCAAAAATTGAAGAAGAAAATTGCTGGCCGACTACCACTCCTTGGTGTCCTCCCAGGTGTGTAGAATAAGGCCCCAAGGTCGGAAATTGGCAACACTGAAGCAGGAGCCACAACATAGAGCTTGAAGGAGAGGCTCAAAAATGAAGTCCATAATTTCTGGCCGACCACCAACCTTTAGGGTCCTCCCAGATGTGTGGAACAAGGTTCCAAGGTCGGAAATTGGCAACACTGAAGCAGGAGCCACAACATAGAGCTTGAAGGAGAGGCTCAAAAATGAAATCCCCAATTGCTGGCCGACCAGTAGTTCTTAGGGTCCTCCCATTTCCCCTGATCACAGATATGTAGCTTTGGTTGGAAGAAAATACCCCCAGGGTGTTCAACATTGGCCCGGAAGTGAGCAAAACGGGCGCCGGAAGAGCGAAACTGGTTATCTAGGATAATTGCTGGCCTCCCACCCTCCAGTGATCTTCCTGGTATTGAAACAGAGGTATCTGCCAAATTTGAACAAAAACTAATGAGAAATGAACGGTCGGGGCCAAAACCGGGCAATTCGGGATCCCGAAAATGGGCTGCAGGTGCCGGAAGTGGTGTTCAGCAGCGAAGTGGGCATCTGCGACCCCAGTGTCCTTCGGAATGACAAAACAGAGGTTCCTGCCAAAAATCAGAGAAAACCGATGTAAAATGAATGCTCGGGTCCCAAACCGCACGATTCGGGGTCCCGAAAACCGGCTACAAGCACCAAAAGTGGCATACGGCCACGAAGTGGGCATCAGAGACCCCAGTGTTCCTCGGAATGATGAAACAGAGGTGCATGCCAAGAACCGAAGAAATCAGAGATGGTTGGGCGGTCCCGAGCCGAGGCACACGGCCTAACGGCTCCAAAAACCGGGAACCGGGCTCCGAAATGGGCAAAATGGCCTATGGCCACAAAAAGTAGCTCACGGCCACCGGGAGATAGTCTACGGGACCATTCCCTCCCCTCAGGAAAGAAAACAGAGAAAACCGAGTCTGGTTCGCAAACCGAGACAAGGCACAGAAGAGAGTTCGGAAGTCCGGAGGCAGGGCGCACGGCCGCGACTTTGAAACTTCTGAACGAGCACAGTATGCAACATCACCAAGCGCTCAATCGGTGACGTCTGAGTCTTGAGGTCGGTCAAAAATGGGGTGTCTACAGGGACTCGCACCCCCTTTCCCCCCGGGATGCGTTCGGGGACGTCTACACATAGATTTAGAATTTGGGCATTGCATGTACCTCTGTCTAGTCTTTGGTGGTTCTGTTACTGTCCTGTTTTTGTTGGACTGTTTGGGGTTTTTTTTCTGTGTCTTTTGTGGTTGTTTTCTCTTCAACCTTGAGGTGTGCTAGCAAATGATTGGACATTCCTTACTGTGCCAACCTAGTTGGGATCGTGTGGTTATGCTTTGATGTTTTTTGCATGCCCCCATCCTTTTTTGATGTAATGTCATATGTATATATGGTAATTAACATCAATAAAGGGCTATATTTTTTTGCTGTTCAAAAAATATATTTCAGTAGTAACTAACAACAAACTCATTTGGAGCTCACTTGGACATGGTGGTTACAAGATGGGCCTTTGGGCAGTGAACAAAAGAAGGTAATTTCAAAGTGTGAAAATCTTGATGACAACTAAGGAGTGATTTGTTTTGACGTAAAATGTTTTTGTCCCAAAAACTTTACTTATTTTTTGTTGTTTGGTTAAAAAAAAATAAGTAAAACAAAAATAATTTCCCTATATTTTTTATATTTTTTATTTTATTATATCGGCATACCTGTATCGTATCAGTACTATTCATACCCGTACCCATTCATAGTTCGTAAGTCAATTTTTACAAAGTTGACTATTAGTTACTACATTTTCAACACATTTAACATTTTCAAATAAATATCTTTACTCACTAAAAAGACATGACATTTTATTGAATTAAATTTTCTCTTCTAGGTAATAAATGTTTTTGTTTCAAGTGTCAACCAAATGTCAAAAAACATAAACAAAAATATTTTTTTTGTATAGAATCATTTTTAAAAAATATATTTTTTTTGTGTAAAGTATTTTATATTGGGAGTTTTCTTAGGTGTGCAACCCACAAAAGGTGTAAGTGGGTTGCACACCATGTGCCACTAACACAAAAAGTATAAGTGTAAGGTGTAAGTGTAAGGTGTAAGTGTAAGTGGAAGGTATAAATGAAATGTATAAGTTGCACACCATGTGCCACTTACACAAAAGGTGTAAGTGCAAGGTAAAAAAGGTGTAAGTGTAAGGTGTAAGTGAACACAAAAAGGTGTAAGGTGTAAGTTGCACACTATAGCATTACCCTTTATATTGAAACAAACAGAGCGAATCAAAGTCATTTTTCTCTATTTTGAGGTGTACTTCTCCTTTCTTCACTAAAACAAGATGGGATGACGGATGCAAAGGAAACCCTAGGGCCTGATTTATAGATATACACAAGTGTACGTATGACTTCATAATTGCAAACTTCCAACTATTTCGCAAACAAAATTTATTTTTACAGTCTTTGTAGCCCATGTTTGATTACCGGTTTTAACGGCCGGATTAGATTACATGGCTGTGGATGCAAAGGAAACCCTAGGTCCTGATTTACAGATATACACAAGTGCACGTATGACTTCATAATTGCAAACTTCCAACTACTTCGCAAACAAAATTTATTTTTACAGTCACTTTAGGTCATGTTTGTGGGCCTACTTACACCGTGTTTAGCATTGAATTGAGAGGCTGAAGTAATAGTTTAAGAGGGTTAATAATCCCCTACAATTAGTTTGGCTGGATAGAGAGTGTGATCGGGAAAATAATAAACGGATTAGGCCATTTTTTTTTTTTAAACCAAGTGCACATGTTTGTTTTTAATTTTTTTTTAAAGATTTTTTTAATATTGAAAGAATTTTTTATTTATTTTATATGAAAATAATTTAATAATCACATCACTAATCATATTTTACACTATCATTAAAACAAATATACTTTTACTTAATTCCCTAATTAAAAATTTCTTTACGAACAATATTCTCACTAACATTTTCATCCAACTTAATCTGTAAAACAAACGTACCCTAAGATCGTAGCTTGAGAAAAGGAAATATATATATGTGTGCGCGCGAGAGAGAGAGAGAGAGAGAGAGAGAGAGAGAGATTTCTCATCGAGATGAGAAACGGAAAAAAAAATTATTGTGTATGTTTGGAATGGTAAGAAAACAAATCATATGAGAGAAATATGAGTGGGAATTTTTATTTTTTTTATAAATTACAAATACATTTTTTTTAGATTTGTTTAAAATATAATTTGTCTTTTGTAGCTCTAGAAATTATATCTCGTCCCATAAGGTTTCTAATTTCATGACAAATAGTTTCTTTCATTAATAAATCATTAAGTTAATTAACAATTTTTAATGATATTAAAATTTTATTTCAATTAATAATTCAGGTAATTTTATTATTGTATAGGAGAACAATTATAAATCTTATTCTTTTTAGTTAATTATGTTAAATAAAAAATTCTGACAATAAGATATTTGTAATTTTTCAAATCACAATGGACAATTTATATTTTAAGCAAATCTCAAAGGGTGCATTTCTAGTTTACCTTTTTTTTCTTATAAATTATATGTATTTTAAGGGACAATTTCAATATTATAAATATTTTACAATAAATGAATTTATTTTTCACCAAATCTTATTAATTTTGATGAGAAATGAAATAGGCAAAGTAAGGAATTCTATTTATCACTATTTCTTACATGATTTATAAAACCAAACATGAGAAAATAGTTCTATTTCTCATCATTTCTCACTAAACCATCTCATCCAAACATAGTGTTAGGAAGATACTTTTCCCTAGTTTATCATATGTCTCTGTAGACACTCCATTTTTGACCGACCTTAAGACTCAGACGTCACCGGTTGAGCGCTCGGTGATGTTGCATACTGTGCTCGTTCAGAAGTCTCAGAGTCGCGGCCGTGCGCCCTGCCTCCGGACTTCCGAACTCTCTTCTGTGCCTTGTCTCGGTTTGCGAATCAGGCTCGATTTTCTCTGTTTTCTTTCCTGCGGGAAGAGAGTGGTCCCGTAGACTATCTCCCGGTGGCCGTGAGCTACATTTCGTGGCCGTAGGCCATTTTTCCCATTTCGGAGCCCGGTTCCCGGTTTTCGGAGCCGTCAGGCCGTGTGCCTCGGCTCGGGACCGCCCAACCATCTCTGATTTCTCCGGTTTTTGGCATGCACCTCTGTTTTATCATACCGAGGGACACTGGTGCCTCCGGTGCCCACTTCGTGGCCGTACGCCACTTTCGGTGCTTACAGCCGGTTTTCGGGACCTCCAAACTGCCCGGTTTTGGTCCCGAGCATTCACTTCGCATCGGTTTTCTCCGATTTTTGGCAGGAACCTCTGTTTTTTCATTCCGAGGGACACTGGGGTTGCAGATACCCACTTCGCTGCCGTATGCCATTTTCGGTGCCTGCAGCTCATTTTCGGGACCCCGAACTGCGCGGTTTGGGCCCCGAGCGTTCATTTCTCATTAGTTTTTGTTCAATTTTGGCAGGTACCTCGGTTTCAACACCAGGAAGATCACTGGGGGGTGGGAGGCCAGTAATTATCCCAGATAACCAGTTTCGCTCCTCCGGCGCCCGTTTTGCTCACTTCCGGGCCAATGTTGAACACCCTGGGGATATTTTCTTCCAACCAAAGTTACATATTTGTGATGAGGGGACATGGGAGGACCCTAAAAGTGCATGGTCGGCCAGTAATTCAGATTTTCATTTTTGAGCCTCTCCTTCAAGTTCTATGTTGTGACCCTTGCTTCAATGTTGCCAAATTCCAACCTTGGAACTTTGTTCTACACACATGGGAGGACACCAAAAAGTGGTGGTCGGCCAGCAATTCAGAGTTTCATTTTTGAGCCTCTCCTTCAAGTTCTATGTTGTGACTCCTGCTTCAATGTTGCCAAATTCCAACCTTGGGGCTTTATTCTACACACCTGGTCGGCCAGAAAATTTGGACTTCATTTTTGAGCCATGGCCGGCCGGCCAGGGTGAGTGGCTGGCCGACCAGTTGGGGTGGCCGGCCGGCTACCTTCTAGAAAATTACCTGGCCGGCCAGCTTTCTGCTTTCCAGCTCTTTACAGCTGTCCGGATATTTTTTGCAAAATATCTCCCCCTCCGGGGGATATTTTGGGAGGGAAATCTTGCCTCCATTTCCCTCCCCTTTTACACCCTTTCTTGCCTATTTAAAGGGCTGCCCTCCTCCTTTGCTAGGGTTACAAAAATTGGTCTCAAGAGCCCCTCTCCCAAAACCTCCATTTCCATCTTCAAAAGCTCAAAAAACCCTCAAGCATCTAGGCCAATCCTTCATCAACCCTAAGCACCACCATCAACAACTCCATTTCAGCAGCAAGGGAGTGATTTTCAAAGGCCAACAAGCAACAATTTCAAGTCAAGAAGCCACCAAAGTTGGATCTCCAAGGGTAAGTCACTAAATTCCTTTTTCTAGCATTTTCTTGAATCAATTCTTTATCCTATTTCCTTTTTGTTTTGGGCTCCGACCCCTACTGGTTTTAGGCTTATTTTGAGCCCCTCTACAACTTTGTAGAAGGGCTCAACCCTGTTTGGTGTCTCCATGATATACCTCTTTCAATACCACTCTTTAGGCCATTAATTTGCATGCTTTGTTTGGCTTTTGAGTGATCTGATTTCGAGCATACTATATACTGTGAGTGGGCTTATTTTGAGCCCCTCTTCAACATTGAAGAAGGGATTAACCATGTTTAATGATTCTAGCATGCACTTCCTTTGTAATTCCTCCATTTTACCGTAAAATTGCATGATTTATTTGGCCTATTTGTGATCTGAGTTGGAGCATGAAACATACTGATATTGTGCTTATTTTGAGCCCCTATTCAACCTTGAAGAAGGGCTCAACCTGGTTTTCTTGCTCTACATGCCACTTGCTTTGAATTCATGTTCTATTCCTATGTTGCATGCTTCTTTAAGCTTATCATGCTTCTGTTTTCAGCCTTCATCAGGCTTAGAAAGTGCCTTATTTTGGTCTATCCTTCATGCTTTATTAAGGGTCTTAAACCATTTGGTGATTTCTTTTGGCACTTCCATTGTATTCCTCCATTTTTCTGTAAAATTGCATGCTTTGTTAGGCCGGCTTAGCTTCTGTTTTCAGCCTCCATCAGGCTTAGAAAGTGTCTTTTTTTGGTCTATTCTTCAAGTTTTATTAAGGGTCTTAAGTTTTTTGGTCATTTATTATGGTACCTCTCTTTATAGCCCTTGTTAGCTCATTATATTGCATGCTATTTTGAGCCTGTCTACATACTGATTTTGGAGTTGTCATTCACTGAAAATATGCATATTTTGGGCTCCTCTTCAAATTTGTAGAAGGAAATTTTGTGGTTTGAATTTTCTATATACTACTTGCTTAATAAATCCCCTCTTTTCCCCCATTTTTGCATGCCATTGTTGCCATATCTATGCTCACAATTTGGCCTTGTTTTGTACTGAAAAGATGCTATTTTTGGGGCCGCCTTGCCACTGTTCTTGCTTTCATGTGCCAATTTTGCATGTTTAGCATAGTCGTAGGCCATTTCGGGTACTTAAAATCACATTTCGGGATGATTTCATGCATTGATCGCCATTTCGTACCATTTCGGGGCTGTTTTCCCCTTCATTTAGCTGCTGAAATTTGGTTTGCGTGCTTGCATATCATTTTCCATGTCATTTCATGCTTTAGTGCATTGCCTCGGTTTGCGTGCCCATGGACACGCACTTCGAGGCACTCTGTTTTCATTCATCGGCATCTTATGTGAGTGCGGTTGAGGTTCTCTCATGTTAGTGTAAGCCCGATCTGTATTTTTCATGCCTGTACATCACCGCCTCGGTTTGCGTGCCCGTGGGCACGCACTTTGAGGCACCTCTGTTTTATCCGACGGCAGCCTATGTGAGCGTGGCTGAGGCCCTCTCTCGTTGGCGTAAGCCCATCATTGCATTCCGTATGCCATTCCATTCCATTTCATCATCGTCTCGGTTTACGTGCCCGTGGGCACGCATTTCGAGGCACTTCGGTTTTATGCGATTTCTCATTTCATCATCGCCTCGGTTTACGTGCCCGTGGGCACGCATTTCGAGACACTTCAGTTTTATCTGATTTCCATTTCATCGTCGCCTCGGTTTACGTACCCGTGGGCACGCATTTTGAGGCATTTCGGTTTTATCCGACTTGCATTTCACATCATCGCCTCGGTTTGCGTGCCCGCGTGCACGCTTTTCGAGGCATCTTATTTTCATCTCATTTTCATCCGAATTGTGCATACTAGGTTGTATATTAGATTGCATTCATGCATTTTCTCGATTTGCGTGCCCGTGTGCACGTATTTCGAGGCATCTCATTTTCATAGCATTGTGCATGCTATATCACATGTTAGCTGCATTTCATGCATACCATGCATATTGCATCGTGTTCGGGATAGGCGTTAGCCCGAGCACGGGAAACGAGGTACATTCCGTACTCCGAGTGACGGAGTGTGTCTCAATTCCCAAGTCACCGACACTCCGGATTACCCGTGATGGAGCTAGGTTTTGTTATAGCATTCATCTGCATTCATCCTATATTGAGTTGTGCAATCCGATTCCTCGGCCATCATGCATTGGTATGCGTGATTGGTGGCACGAGGATCGAGGCATGCATATATTTGTGAAAATACATTGCTATGCCCTTTTCTTGCTCTCTGTTACAGCAAAACCGAGGACCAACAACTTTTCGGAGTCCGGCGCGCATTTCGAGAAATATTGCAAACAGAGGCTAATTGGGGCATCCCAGTGGATTTCCGCCTGAGGCAGTCCAACATACAACATACATCAGAAGCAAGGCAGCCCCTGGCTTGCATGCCAGTTTACAACTTTCTTAGTTTAATTTGTTAATTAATTAAGACTTTGTATATTTATTCGGACTGTATTATTCGGACTGTATTATTCTTTTATTTCGGACTGTATTAGTATTTATTCGGACCCTCTGCGCGAGGGCACAACTGTAATAAGGGTGTGTGAGTGTGATGTATGTTTTCCAACCCCCATTTCTTTCTCCCTTTTATTTATCCGCTTACAATGGTTAGATGTAGGGCATATTTCAATTAGCATACAGCATGACAGTATGTTTGCATCATTCATCTGTTTTTGCACGCATCAGGCTCGGCGCATCATACAAACTGCATCTGTATTTCAATTCCAAATTAAATACATGCTAACTGTAGCATCTCATATACTATGTTTAGAATAGTCGAGCCTGCGATAGTTGCATTTTGCATGTGTTGCATTAGGCATTTCAGCATATTTAGGATCATGCATGATTTCTAATCAGCTTCTGTTTTGGCTTGAAGTACTCGGTAAGTTTTATGCTTTAGCATCCTTGCATGCGTGTGAGTGTTGCCATGAATAGCATGCTTACCATGAGGCTATGTGCTTATGTGATATAACTGCCTTGAATGCCTGTGGGTGGAGGTTGAGTTATCTGAATTGGAATAATTCATCAAATGCTTGTCTTAAGCCCACTAGATAGTGGCAACATCACTGTTTTCTAAGCCCACCCGAGGGTGGCAAATCCGCATTTTAGCCTGCCTGCGGGCAGCACCATCACACCATTTTCAAACAAACAAACATGAAATGTTTTGTTCCAATTCAGACGGCCCAGTCTATACTTGTTTGCTGCGAGCATCACATAGTAACCTAGGCTAAAAACCGGAATAAGAACTCACAATGTTTTCAAAAACAGATATCATGGTTAGTAGAGGCCGGTCTTTGACCGGGCGAGCGGGGGTGCTCACGATGTGACCTTCCCCAATCGTACCCAAGTTCCCGAGCCGAGGCAACTTTGGTGATGACGGACACGTGGCCTTTGGCACCGAGTCAGGGTTTCCTAAATTTCCCATTTTCAAAATATTTAGGTGGCGACTCTGTTATCTGGCAAAGCAGTCCATGTTTGGCACTTCTTTCAAAAAAATCTGTTTTTCTTCAAAACGATTTACCAGAGTTAGACTCTTTGGTTCGAGATTTGGAACCGCAACAAAATCGAGTCCGAACTGTAGCGAGGTCCCTCGCGGGCTTGTTACAGTCTCATTTTGATAATTTAAATTATTTTCTTGTTCAACTATACATATAAATTATTTATAAAATAAATTAAATTAACTCAATAATTATAATTATATGATTTGACAAATGTGTCACAATACCTCTAGTCGACTCTATAGACGGAAGAGAAGCTCTTCGCATATTTTTATAGGGAAATGTTTCTGTGTGCGGTGTATATTGTATGTAATTTGATCACAAAACAAAATTATGTCAATTTTTACGAACTTACATAAGTAATCACACAAATTTATATAAGTCTTAAGTTTTCATAAATTTATGTTTTATTTACATAATTTTGTATTAGAATTATATATGTGCATGGAAAAAATTTATATTTTTATATATCCAAATTGGATTCATCAAGAGTGATGTAATAGTTAATTAATTAGTTTAAATGTTGTTAGTTGAGAGTACCTATTTCACACTATGAAGTTGACGGTTGATTTTCGTGAGGGTATTTTTTTTGAAGGATGAGAGTGAATATTTTCGTTATTTAGGATTGATTATTTTAGTAGTTGGGGAGATTAGAGCGGATATGATCTATAAAATTAAAGCGGGATGACACACTACAACAAAAAAAGATTTTTACGACACCAAATGCATGTTGTGGAAACAATTCTACAACGCGTAAGGTTAAGCCGTGTTATTACCAGTCATGAAAAGTCATTCATTTTAAGGGCATGCCGTAGTATGCCATAAAAAATATTTAACGGTGGATCCTGTGCGTCATGTTGGATTTTTCTACAACTACTTTTGCACGTCGTTAATTCAAGAGATAAATTACGACGCTCATTGTCAGTCATTAAATATTTAACACAACGGCCAATTTTGCTTGTCGTAGAATTTTTTTTTTTTTAATTCAACAGGTTCTATTTCGCCTATTCTGTACAATATAAAAAACATTACAAACAAGTTTCACAAATATACATATATATATATATATATATATAAGTATCAATCAACTACTACAATATTATTTCAAATATCAAAAAAGCTATTTATAAGTTTCGAACATCCAAAAATTATCTATACATTACAACTCATCCAAAAACTATATTTCTAAATATCAAAAATTGTCCTCAACTTCAAAACCATCCAAAAAGTTCTAAATCATCTCCCTCCTCCCCCTTTCCCTCCCCCTCCCCCTCCCCCTCCCCCTCCCCAACAAAAACCCAATCTTCAAGTTCTAAACAGTACAAAATTTACCCATATATCTTCTTGCGAGTGCACCATCATGGGTTGTTATTGTTTTACCTGTCAAACAAAAATCAACTGCTATCATTAGAAACTAAAAGGAGAAAAGAAACACACAAACAAAAGCACAAAAAATAAAAACCAAAATATTGATTACCAAATCTAAGTTCTCAGAACTTTATTATTGGCCCCGTTTGGTAGAGCTGTGGAAAAGTGATTATAGATTATAGCTTACAGCTGTGAGCATAAGCTGGTAACCTGTTTGGCGTAGTTGTGAGATTATAGATTTAAGCAGCAAAATATTGTTTGGTAAATAAACTGTAAAATAACTTTTCTGTATAATTGACTTTTTTGCCCTTATATAATATAAAAATGATAATTTTGTCATTTTTTTTTCAATTTTAATTTTAAAAAATTATTTCATTAATAAAAGTTAATATAATTAGTATTAATTAGTATCAACTAATATAAAAATTGATACACTTGATAAAAATGTAATAGAAGTATTATTGAAATAATTTTTTTCCATTTTAAATTAATTAGTATCAATTAATTGCTTAATCAATATCAATTAATACTAAAATTATTAATTAGTATCAATTAATGGCTTAATTAGTCTGAATTAATACTAAAATTATTAATTAGTATCAATTAATATTAATAATTAATTTTTATTAGCATCAAATAATATTAATAATCAACAATTGTTATTAATTAGTATCAATTAATAATTAATTCATTACAAAAATATACAATATTAAATTTTTTTGACATTTCTGATTTTGTTTTTATTAAAAAAATTATTACAATTAAATATAACAATTGTTATTTTTTAAATTTATTATTATTTTTCATTGCAATTAAATTGTGTAATTTATTTAATGGATATAAATTGCACAATTTATTTCAATATTAATAAATTATTTTGATTATTATTTTGATTAATTTATATTTATATTTTTATTTCAATTTATTTTGTTTAATTTATTTTGTTCAATATTATTTTTATTATTTTGTTTTTAATTATTATTTTTGTTTAATTTATTAGTGTCAATTAACACTAAAATTATTAATTAGTATCAAAAATATACATTTTATTAATTCATTACAAAAATATATAACACCAAAATTATTAATTATTAATTCATTTTTTTCTTTTTTAATTAATATTAATATTAATATTGATTTTTTTTTTCTTCAATTTGTTTCTAGGGTTTCAACCTAGCCACCGGTGCTAGGGTTTCAACCCAGCTAGCGAACAGCGATCAGCAGAGATGACCAGCCGTCAATGTAGGTACGGGAGGCAACGAAGAGAGAGTGAACGGCAGAGATGATTTTCAGTTTCAGATCGCGATGGAGAGAGAGAGATAGAGAGAGAGAGAGAGAGAGAGAGAAAGAAACCCTAGCCGTTGACGACATGCGCGATAGAGAGAGAGAGGGAGGGAGTGAGAGGTCTGGTTCGTGTGTGTTTGTGTGTGTGTGTGTGTGTGAGAGAGAGAGAGAGAGAGAGAGAGAGAGAGAGAGAGAGAGAGAGAGAGAGAGTTAAGAATAGTGTTGAGAGCTATAAATCGTCTTCGCCGGAAATCACGTTCGTTGGAAATCGCACTCGCCGAAAATCGCCATGTCGGAAATTGTCTCTGTCTCTCCCTCTTGAATGAACAATGCTTGAGAACAAATATTATATAGGTGGATTTTTGGTAATAGTTGAAATATAAGAGGGGCATTTAAGTCATTACATATTTGACTAAACAGGTTCCCGCATAAGCTGTAAAATTAAGCTCCTGGGGAGCAACTTCAACTTTTAAGCTGAATTTGGCTTAAATTAAGCCATAATCTATGCCCATAAGTTATACCAAACACACTAATATAGCTTAATTTAAGCCAAAAGCTGATTTAAGTTGAAAAAAAGTTCTACCAAACACCCACATAATCTTATAGCTATTCTATCTTTTTTCTGTTATTGATTTTAAAATCTTTTGAAGTCTTGTTATTAAATTTAATTAATCTTATATAACATTTAATTAAATTTTCCTAATCAAAGTGTAATATCACTTTTAAATTTTTTATTTTAATGTCTTTCACTAAAAAATAAAATAAATAATTGGCATACTATAATAAATAAATAAAAATTGAGAGAGAGAGAGAGAGAGAGAGAGAGAGAGAGAGAGATGGGTGAAAAGAATTAGTAATAACCTAAGTTGTAAAAAAATAATATTAATAACAAAAAGAGCTTTAGTTTGTAGGGAAAAAAATATACAGTAAAGCACGAGTGAGAAAGAGTGTGAGAGAGATAGAATTGGTCGATTACAATTGATATATCATAATAAAAAGTAAAATGAAAATAAATTGAGAGAATAGGAAAAAGAGTTTCAATAAAAATAAATTGATAGAGAAATGAGAAAAAAAAAATAAATCTCCCTTAGGAAAAACAGTTTCAATTCTAGTTGCAAACAAAATTATTGCTTGATTTGGGTTATACACGGATCGTATGTGCCTGGCTACTAGTATACACAAGGCCTACAGTTAGAAATAATAACGAGTCAAATTTTTTTTAAACGCAAACTTCACTTTACCCCTCTGTGGTTTGGACTAGGTACGGATTACCTCCTGACATTCGGAAATCACCACATAATCCTTATGTAGTTTGTGGACTAAAACACACAATTAGATTTTCCATCCAAATTAACAAGCTGTGAGATTCACACGCCTATGAATAGAGTAAGCTATGTTTTATGACCAAAATACCCCTTATATATCTTTAAATTTACAAAAGCTTGCTGTCCTTCTTCCTCATCCTCTCTCACAGAACGAACAAGGTTGTTTCTCCAACCCTCCCTTTTCTTGATTAGAACTAACCTTTATAGTAAAAAAAATGGTGATATCAAGCTGCTAAAGATGCCTTTTGATTCAAGATGCTCCATCTCCATCAATGAGCTCCAACTCTAGATCAGGAGTGTTCATGATCTTCGGCCAATCTGGATCTCTACCATGGAGCAGACCGTGGAAGAAAAATAGAGAATTTCATGCTCAAAAGTCCAAAATAGCAACTGAGCCAGCATATTTGTTCACGCCTGCAAACCAGTGCAATGCGCCCACAATTTAGCTGGTTTATTCGACATCTCTTAAGAGAGAGATCATTTTTGTTGTAGACAAATCCAAACCTAGTTCACATATACAAATTCAAACCCATTTTTGGTTGTTATTGTTTGTTCCAATTAGATGATTCATTTTAGTTTCTTTACCCAAATTTGTAGCAAAAAGTTCTTCCATGACTACCCCGTCGACCGCTACCTTGTTGAGCCGTTGAATCGAAATCAAGACTGAACATAATTTCTATTGAAAGCAAATCAATTGCAACATAGATCAATCTCCAGATCATAGAAACCAAACCCGAGTTGAATGTGAATCTCAGTCACGATTAACTCGATCGCACTCATAAACATGCAAGCTAAAGGATCTCAATCATGAAGTTGTAGGTTAAAGTTCAATCTAGAAGATTGAAGTATACTAGCTTCTGATCAATCTCAAAATTGAAGAACCAGCTCTGTGATTACCAACTCTGTGATTGTGTTCTTCAAGGATTTTAGATCCAAATAGGGTTCGAATATAAACTAGGAGCTTCAATCAAGTTTGGATCTCAAATAGGGCTTTAACATAACAAATTTTTTTTAACAAAACAAAAATTTCTCTTCTTCATCTTCTCTGTCCGTGTGTATATACATATACATATACATATACATATACATATATATATATATATGTATATTTGCAGATTTAAAAGAGAGAAGAGGAAGAAGACGGTGGTATAAAGGTAAATTTACATGTTCTGTTAACAGAAGTTAATGTCTATTTTAGTTCACAAACTACATGGGTGTTATGTGGTAGCTTCCGAATGTCAGGGGGGTAATCCGCACCTGACTCAAACCACAGAGGGTAAAGTGAAGTTTGCCCTTTTTTTAAAATTTTGTGTTTAAATTTTTTATTTTCAATTTTTGTTAAAAAAAAAGGTTTATAAAAGACAAATAAAATTTAATTTTTTTATTTTACTTTATAGAATTTTGTTTATTTTCATTTTTAGTGAAATTTTTTTGACTTAATTATTCAAAATTTAAAAATTGTATAGTTGAAAAATAGATTTTAAAAGTCAAAAAAAAAAAAAAAACACTAAAAAGAAAGAGGATATTTTGAACTTATTACAAAGAATTAAATTATTTTGGATAAACTATTAATAAGTCATAATAGTTGGATTTAATTTCTATCAAATCTTGTTGAAAATAAGTCATAGTAAAATAGTAGTTAAAAATGTTTTTTATGACAATATTTTGCATGTTGCTAAAAATTGACAATTAGTGAATTTTTTGTCACGATTTTTATAAATTGTCGTTGAAATTTACAATGAGTGATTTTTTTCTATGACGAATTTTTAAACTGTCTCTGAAAGTTGAAAATCAGTGATATTTTTGTGATTTTTTTTTAAATTGTGTTAAAATTTATAATTAGTGATATTTTTTATGACAAAATTTTCAAACTGTCATTAAAAATTAACAATTAATGACGTTTGTTAATAGTATTTGATTAAAAACGTTATTAATTCTCACAAGACTTATTAGATAATAAGTCTACTTATTAAGACCAATACATAAATTCTCCAATTATTTTCAACCAAACATTCATTAATATTTTTGATTTGGGATTAATTTTTTTACGAATTATTTGTGAGAATAATTGGAGAATATTTTAGTGTCTCTAGTATTTTTCTATCAGTAAAATACAAGGTTTTACAGACAACCAATGTTTGGTTGCCACGTCACGCGAAAGTGGGTAACCGATGGGATTGTCTATAAAAGCAACTTTTAAATTGTTGTTTGGCAAAAAAAAAAAAAAAAAATTTAGTTAGCTTTTTAGAGTTGGGATTTTAGCTTGGACTAAAACGTTTGTTTGTGTTATTTTTTTAAATTTTTTTTTACTTTTGTGAAAAAAAATAAAATGATTATAATTTGAATGTAATATTTTATCTTATTAATATTTTAATTTATTTTGTATTTTATTAACTAATTTAGTTCTCATCCCACCCAACCCATCCCATCCCATCCCATCCCATCCCATATAGCCAAACGAAGTGTTACTCACCTTCATCTTCTCTCTAAAGGCCGCTCTTTCTACCCTTTTCTCTTTCTACAAATCCGGAGTGAAGTCTTGATTCAGTTAGATGGTTATGAGTCTTATATTTGGTTACGGCATTTCTATTTTTAGTTATGATATGAATTGTTAAATATGTTGTATTGTGGTGTTGATTATAATATTATTTTAATTGTGATTTAAGAGTTTTTTTTAGGGAGACTTATTTATAAGTCTTTTTTCAGACACTTATACGAGGTTAAGTCCTATGTAATTTTTTATAGAGTCTCAAGTCCTATTTAGATAAGAATGTATTCTACAAGATTCTACATAAACGTAACGTGACGTGACACTTATATAAACGTAACGTAACGTGACACCTACATATACGTAACGCAACGTGATACCTATATAAATGTAACGTAACGTGATACCTACATAAACGTAACGTAACGTGTCACGTTACGTTTCGCAAACTTAATGAGTTTTTATTTTTTTAAATTGAATGTGAAAATGTTGCTGGCTTATGTTGGTGTCACGTTACATTTTATATAAATATGATCTATGGTAACATTCAATTTTCTATGGTAACATTGAATGTTGCCATAGATTATAAGTGTCACGTTACGTTACGTTTATCTAGATATGAGATGTGCGCAACCATTTTTCATTTAAGATATTGACAAATGCTATCAATTGGGCCAAATGAAGACAATGTCCAAAATTAATGGTTAGCTTGCCGCAATTGGAACTACAACGACCAACTTGATAATAGTAACGACAAAAAGCTATGTTACTCGAATGTAGATTGTTTGTAAATTTTGGAATCACACACAGTCAATTAGTTAGATCCAGGGGGGGTAAAAGAAATATAATATAGCTAAAAGAGCATTATTATTGTTATCGTCCAAGTAGAGAAGAAGGCAAGGATTCACTGTTGGGTAATAACTTAATAAGCAGTTTGTATTGGACTATAGCAGAGTGTAAATAGTAATAATCAACAGTAAAGTAACCAACAGTGAAAAGTAAACCACAAAACGTATGAGGTAGCACCAAATTCAAGCCAACCGAAATCGAATCTACACAATTGGGGCAAAATTTTTACAAAATTGAATCCAAAAACACCAAAATCCATACCGTCCAATTATGGGTCTTGGCCAATCGCCTTGCAAGCACATGAATGCAGTATGCGACATCGGCTCGAGGCCGAATTGCTGACGTGGCAGAAAAAATCTCTGAAAAAAAAAAAAAAAAAATCCAAAAAATAAATAAAATCAATTTCTTATATAAGAAATTGAATGTTGTCATAAATCATAGGTGTCACGTTACGTTTATGTAGGTATCACGTTACATTACGTTTATGTAGATATGTCACATTACGTTTATATAGATGTCACGTTACGTATAGGTGTTACGTTACGTTTATGTAGGTGTCACGTTACGTTATATTTATATAGATATGATTTATAATAACATTCAATTTCCTATATATGGTTTTAGTATTATTTATGATATTAACAATTAATATTGAGAGTAAATGTGTCAACAAACTTTCCACAGGACTTATGGGAACATAAGTTTTTTAGTAAGACCATATGTAACATAAGTCTCCATAATATGACTTATAAATAATTTTTCTTTTTTCTTTTTTTTTTATTATGTCTCATGTTATATTTGATTATAATTTAATTTTTTTTAAAAATTTTTGACTCTCATAATATTGAGTTATTCCATTTTTGATAATCAGATTTATAAATAACATGTTCAATTTTTTTTTTTTTCATAAATGACATAACTTACATATGGTACACATATTTTTTGAGAATGTCTACCATAGCATTACTCCACACTTATACAATCAGACATATAAATAAATATATTTTTGCTAACCCAAGAAGTATGGTTCAGTGAGAGGAGAAAGCAACCAAATAATTTATCAAAAGATTGCAAGTTTGAATTTCACGAAAGCTAAATATTCTAAACCTTTGGACCACTAGAAAACCTTTGGACCAATAGAAGTTTGCATGGTCGTTAACTTCAGATCTCTGAGATTAGTCGACGTGCCTATAAGTTGGTCCGAACTCTCCATTATAAAAAAATAAATAAATATATTTTGGCTAAAATTTGAGTAAAAGGATGAAGATAAATTCTAGAGTGAGAATGACGGTGAAGAGATGGGACATATCGGTTGAGAGATAAAACAACGGGTTTGCACACAGAGAGAGTGAAACTGGAAATCACATTTTATTTTTTTTTTTTTTATTTTTTTATTTTTTTATTTTTTTGGTTCACCACCCGGTATCCGACCCTTAGGCCGACTAATCCGGATTCGGGGAATAGTTTTGGATGGTTAGACTCAAATCCCCTCCCAATTGGCGATGTGGGGAATCGAACCGTGGTCCTTCCTACCAAGTCAAGCTCCAATCGCCACTTGACCACCAACCAATTGGTAACTGGAAATCACATTCAACTGTGGTTATGTTCGATAGAATGTCCCATTTTTTCTTCCGTTTTTAAATGATGTGGCATCACATCCGTAGAACACAAAGTTAACGGAGGGTGTGTAAAACTCAGGTCCTATTTGGGGTGAAGTCTTTTATTTTTATTTAAATAGTTAAAAAATCAAAAAATTCAATCACACCATTCTTTCCTTAATCCCTTTTGATTTCTGTATTAATGAAAGTAGTTGAGTTTATTTAATGTATTTTTAACTAATACTCTTGAGAGTACTAGTTGACAAAATTTTTTATTATATAAACATATTCAGTCTTCGGTTTGGAAAGTGTGTTAACTTTTTGACTTTTTGACTATTTTAGCTTGGGGTTAAAAAGTTTGATTTGAGAAGGACTTTTAGCTTTTTTAACTTTTTTCTGAGAGAAAGAATATAATGATTATAAATTAAATGTAATGTTTTATCTTATTAAACTAAAAAATCTATTTTATTTTTTGAAATTATTTTAGACCCAAACCCACCCAAACCATCTTCCCAAACAACACCTCACGTTGTCTTTTATAAACCCATGTTCACTCACATTCTGAAAAAGTACTGCAATAGTAGAGTTTGAGAAATTATCACTTATGTTTTTTTTTTTTTTTTATCGGGAAAAGAAAAGACTTTATTGATGAAAGAAACGAATACAAAGTATGAAAAACTACATCAATAAAGAAGAGCTCAGAGCTAAAAAAGCTCCAAGCTTATGTTGTGCCGCTTCCTTCATACATTGATTCTCCCACTGCATACATACATACATTACTAGTAGTTTGTGTTACTACTGGTAATGGCTTAGAGCAGAGCCCTTATAATAATAATAATAATAATAAGTCCTTTATTTTACTTAGAGCTTCACTGATCTATTGAAAATCCAACTAAATGGTATAGCAAATCTTTCCTTGGATTTCAGTCGAGCTCTCTCCTCCAACCTTCGAATTTTGGGACCTAACCCGCAAACATAATCTTGAGCCTTTCGTCCCTCAGGAGAGAGTGGACTTAGCTTCTCTACATTCCATTTGTCCACCAAAAAATCCAATATATTAGCATAATCCGTGGCGGTGTACACACCAAGCCGCTGAGCAATAGTTGAGAAGTGCATGAACAGATCATCATCATGACCATCATACATGAAGTGAGCTGGCATAGTAATTTTCTTCTGCATCATGTCAGCAAATGCTATGACAGCAGCATCTGGATCAACCTCAAACAACTTCTTCATCAGCTTGGTGTACGCAGTTTCATGACGCTTCTCATCAGAGGCTATAGTACCACATATCTGTGCTAAGTTAATGTCACCATAATGTTTGGCAAGCCTGGCTGTGTTACCATGAGAAATAAATGTCGCCCTTTCTTGGAAAGATGCGTAAACCATTCCTAGATATGGATTGTTTTCCGTCTTAATATCCTGTATATGAAAATATTTGAAGAACACCATACCCAAAAAAATAATAAATTAAAAGTATAAACAGTAGCATGAATCAAAATTTTATATATAAAATTCTATGATGTCTTCACCAAGAAAAATCTCAATTCAAATTGCCAAAATTTCAAAATTTTATATCAATTAAAATTTCACGTCATTATATTGACTAAAATTACATTTATATAATACTTAGTGCACACAATTGAAATACAGAAAGAATACAAAAAATATATTGTGAGATATTATTTCAAGTGTGGCCCACATCTTACTCAAGGTGAATATCAATAATACAATACAGTTTTTGTATTCCAATTATTTATACCTAACATTACTATTTTTTATTTATATATTACTACACCGTTCATAACGAAGTGAAAGTAATGAATTTGTGAGATGCCAAGTTTGTGCAAGGAAAGGAATAAATAAGAAAGGTAAAGAACCTACCATTCCGGACCCAATCAGATACTGGACAGTCTTCTCGATTTGATTCATGTCAACACGGCCAGAAAGATAGAGGTACTTGTTGAGAAGATCTCCATGCCTGTTCTCTTCAGCACTCCATCCCCTTATCCAATCAGCCCAAGGACTGGGGCTTGACCCTGTTTCATCCCCAATTCCATCATACCCATTAAGCATGCTCTGGTAAGTTGGAAGAGCTTCTTCAGTGATCATGTCTCCGACCAATACTACAAAATAATCGTCTGGAAGCTCCATTGCTCTCTCTCTCAGTTCCACCACTTGTTCTAAGAATTCATCCGATGTCGGGTCTGGAAGAAAGTGTTGTGGTTGCCAGCATTTCTCCACTGGTTTTAGGTGAATCAACACATTTGTTGTAACCCAGTCTTCCAAGGATTTGAACAACTCTATCTTTTCTGGAGGCATTGAATGAGATACTGTTGATACGGAATGTTGTGGTTTCTTCAGCGCATGGCCGAGAGGCTTTTCCAAATTACCTGGCACTGCCTCCCTACAAAAATAAATAATGAGAGAGAGAGAGAGAGAGAGAGAGAGAGAGAGAGAGAGATGGTGGACTTACTACTCCAACAAGCTCTCATGGTTCAAGATAGTAGCACACGATAGTATATATATATACACACACGCTGGTGCTACATGTACCAAATTATTTAGGAGAGTACATGCACACTATATAGTACGTGCACACAATATATAAGGTGGTGCAATATATATATGGTAGATTAGGATTTTTTTTTTTTTTTTTTTTTTATCAGTAAAGAAAAATTTCATTAATCAACATGAAATTAAAGGTACAGGAGGATGAAATGCACTAAGAGAGATTCGGACAGTACAAAGTACCCCTACTACTGCTACTCACACTACAACAAAAACATACTTTAGTGGCACTACACTAGTGACATATTTTTAGAAAATGCTACAAAAAAATGATATTTAGTGACACGTTTTTGAAAAATGCCACAAAACGACAAACATAAAAGGTTCTAGTGACATTTCAATGAACAAGTGTCACAAAACTACAACAAAAACATACTTTAGTGGCACTACACTAGTGGCATATTTTTAGAAAATGTCACAAAAATGATATTTAGTGGCACATTTTTTAAAAATGCCACAAAACGACAAACATAAAAGGTTCTAGTGACATTTCAATGAACAAGTGTCACAAAACTATAACAAAAACACACTTTACTGACACTATATTAGTGACATATTTTTAGAAAATGTCACAAAAATAATATTTGGTGACACATTTATATAAATGCCACAAAGATATAAGGCTCTAGTGGCATTTCAATAAAGAAATGTCACATCAATTTTATGGCATTTTATAAAATAATGACACAAAAAATTATGTTCGTGACATTTACCAACAGATGCCACTAAACTTTAATAGTAATGGCATTTTTTAAAAAATGTCAGGACACTAGGTAGGTGCAAATTATTTTTTATGGCACTTAGGTGAAAAGTTTTATAAACAAATATTTTATAACATTTTGAGAAATGCCACTAAGTCAAAAACTTTCCAAGCTTATAATGACATTTTTGAAAAAACAAAAAATGCCAATATATTTTTAAAATTTTTACAATGCAGTAAATGATTAAAAATAAATAAATTAAACTCAATATACACTACAGGAAAAAGCATATTCGGTGACTAAATTTCTTGACCAAAAAAAATTTGGTCGCTGAAAGTATAGCTTTCAGCAACCAATACAGCATTAATAGCCAAAAGTACAACTTTTTGGCGACTAAACAATTTTAGTAGCCAAAAGTCTACAATTGGCGACCAAAACTAAGTTTGGTCGCTGATTATATGGGTTTTAGTGACAAAAAAATTTTAGTAGCCCAAAGTAAAGCTTTTTGGTAACAAAAAAAATTTTAGTAGCCAAAAGTCTATAATTGGCGACTATAAAATAAGTTTAGTCGCTAAAAGTGGTTATTTTTAGCGCGAGAGAACTAAAATCCTAAGGCTGGAATTAAATTTTTTGGCGACCAAAATTCTGGTAGCTGAGAGTGCATCTTCGGTGACCAAATCCGATTTTGGTCTGCAAAAGTTAAGTTTTTTAGCAACTAAAAAAATAATTAGTAGCCAAAAGTATAGAATTGGCAACCAAAAAATATTTTTAGTCGCCAAAAATGGTCTTTTTTTATTTTACTAGTAAATAGTTTATTTTATATAAATTATGTTTAATAAAATAATTATGTTTATACATATACTTTTATATTAATATAGATGTATGTAATATATAAATAATATATGTTGCATATATAATCATATGGTGCTATAGAGGTGTAGTGGGAAGAGTGTAGTGTATAAGATTTATGGTGCGGGAGGTTGGCGGTTCGAGTCACTAAAAGAGCAGATCAAATTGTTCTACAACAAATTATCGTCACGAATGGCACTTGATAGCGTCACGAATAGTGCTTACCATGACATTAAAGTGTCACTGAAAAGTTTTCGTCTTGATGGTGTAATGACACTTATAAGTGTCACTAACTCTTTTTTTAATGGCGCTTGATAGTGCCACAAATAATATCTACCATGATATTAAAATATCATTGAAAATTTTTAGCCATGATGGTGAATGGCACTTGCAAGTATCTACCGTGACATCGATAGAAATGACAGTTGTTCAAAATGCCACAAGACCAAAAAATGTCATTAGAAGAATAGTTTTATGGCACTTTCAAATGTCACTAAACTAAGAAAATGTTGTAGTGTCACAACCATACAACCAACCCTTTGGTCTCACGATTTTTTTTGGAGGAATCAAGTTTATTGGAGAAGAAAACTAACAAACGACCGCCGGAAAGAGTTAGGCCAGCCGATCATCATAGCCAAAGGCGGCGACTGGCCGACCCAAAAAGAGGCCTGGGAAGGAGATTTTTAGAGAGAGAGAGTAAGCCTGTTGTATTGGTAGATTAGGACTTACTACTTATATAATAGTTTCTATTTTTAGGAGAGTACGTGTTAAATTATTTTGTGCACACAATATACTCCCTCCGTCCCAAAATATTAGTCCCTTATTTCATTTTTCATTGTCCTAAAATATTAGTCACTCTTCTAAAATCAAGTACAAAAATAATATAAATTTCCTATTTTACCTTTCTTTTAAATTAATAAACAATATAAAAAGTACAATTATGCATTGATATTCTCAAAAATTGTACTATCAAAAGGGTTTTTTTGGAAAATTAACTTTTTTCAAATACAATAATTGTACTACCAAAAAAAGTTGGATTCCCCAAAAGGGATCATTATTTTGGGACGGAGGGAGTATAAGAGTTTTAATAATCAAACTCTTTAGTTTCTAAAAGTAAAAAATTTATTGTTAAAAATATTTGGCAATTAATTTCAGTCATTGCGAGGATAAGATTGTTTTAAAAACTTTAAAAAAAAATTAGTGATAAAATTTTAAAAATAGTACTAATAAATATATTTTCAAGAACAAAATAATTTATAGTAAAATATATTTAATTTTTGAGACAATTTGGTCCAAAATATATAGCAATTGATCATTAAATGCCCATTTTTCTCTGTTGGAAGTGCTTCTTTTGTGATCATGTCTCTGACCAAGAAGCTTGTTCAAATTACCCGCTTCCCTAAATTAAAAATATGTAATGAACTTCTATGAAACCGTTTGTTCCAGTCAACTATCTTGATCGTGGAATAGCATTGAAAAATAAGAATTCAACTATCTTGATCGTGGAATAGCATTGAAAAATAAGAATTCATGTTATCAAATGATTTAGGAAAATGATATACTTTGATACACTGTCATATCATTGAGTTTGAAAAGCCGTTCAAAAAAAAAAAAAATATCATTGAGTTTGAAAAAATTAATCTAATTTCTAAGCTTGAATAACATTACTCCATGATTTAAAATGAATCTACTTTTGGTATTTTATTGAATAAGGATGTTGTTCCTCCGGGGTGAAAAAACGATGTTTTTATAAGTTTTACGTATAAATTTTTGGATAAATTGATGAATTAGGAAGATGTGTTAAATTTGAAAATGTCCAATTTTTACCATATATCTTTTTTAGACATCACATACATACACATTATATATAGCACCAAACATTCTATATTATAGTTCAAAATATTTTATTCTTATTCTTATGTGTTTGGGAAATGTAATGGATAAGAATATATAGGCACTGCATTACAACAAATAAGAATTTTAAAAAGTAAATTTTTTTACTTTCAAAATAAAAATTTAAAAATATTTGAGGATCAATTCTTATCGTTGTAAGGATAACTATTAAAAGGTAATCTTGAAAAGTATCACTAATAAATGCGAGATAATACATGATGCCAAATAGATTGTAAATTCATCATTAAATATCTAATTTCATTGCTATAAATACAATAATGACACTTTGCCAACAAAAATATTTTATTCTTAAAAAGTGATAAATTTTTGTCTTTAAAATCTTAATTTTGTTGCAACTCCTAACGGTTGACTGAGTCATAAAATCTTGAGGATAAGTTCTAAAGTTTTGAATTCAAGTCACCCTAAGGGATCATGGAAGAATTGCCTAGTCCTTAACTTCAAACCTCTTAAATTAGTTGAGTTGCGCGCAAGCTAAATCAAGAGTTATAAAATAAAATAAAATAAACTTAATTTATTGAAAGGAGGACTAGGATTCTCTAAAATAAAATAAAATAACTATAATAATTTCCCAATGATTTGAATGAGAGTGACAAACCAAACCATTGCAAAATTATTGTTAGTCCTCAAATATAACAGATGAGCTCTAGTATAAGCATAATGCACAGCATGCTTTTGTTTTCTCTATCATTGACAACAAAAAAACAAAAGCAATAGCAAAAACGATATCAAAAGCATATATTCAGTCAATTTCAAACTTCCAAATATTAGAGGTAGAGAAGAAAATATTAGTGTATTAGTATATCTAACTAGTAACTATTAACAACAAACTCACCTGGAGCTGGTGGACCGGGTGGATACAAGATGGGCCTTTGGGCAGTGAACAAAAGAAGGTAATTTCAGAGTGTAAAAATCTTGATGACAACTAAGATTCAAAGTCATTTTTCTCTATTTTGAAGTGTACTACTCCTTTCGTCACTGAAACAAGATGGGATGGATTCAAAGGAAGCTGCAGGGCCTGATTTATAGATATGCAGAAGTGTACGAATGACCTCATAATTGCAAGCTCCCAACTACCACCCAAACATAATTTATATTTAGAGTAAATATCATTTTTCTCTCAAAGGATCACTCGTTTTTTACGTTGGTTCCTATGCTTTGATTTACTTCAATTTAGTACTTAAACTTTTCACAAATTGATCAATTAGATTTCTGCCGTTATCTTCCATCCACAATTGGACGGAATGTGTTGATGTGGGGGGCAAATTGATTTTTAAAGTATAGTTTGGAGAGTAAATTGATTTTTAATTTATGAGGTAAATTGACTTTTTAAGGTATAGTTTGGAAGGTAAATGAAATTTTAAATGCCACGTCAGCACATTCCGTCTAATTGTAGACGGAAGGTGATGGCAGGGGTCTAATTGACCAATTTGTGAAAAATTCAGATACTAAATTAAAATAAATCGAAGTATGAGAGTCAACGTGAAAAACACGTAATAGTTTGAGGGGCAAAATTATATTTCCTCTTATATTTACACTCAATTTAGATACACTACAATAAAAAAAATATTTTTTTTATAACATTCTTTTAAAAGTGCTATGAAATGTGATGCATTTGTGGCATTTTGTAATAAAATATAACATTTCAGTTTTTATAATATTTGATATAATTTTTCAAAAATATTTCGTAACTCGAATTTGTGTAGCCTAAATGGCTCGAATGTATCAAAGCGACGTTGTTTTACCCCTAAAACAACGTCATTTTGAAACATTCGAGCCATTCGGACTATGAAAATTCGGGCCACCAATCATTGTTAATAATTTTAATAGCTTTTCATACATGTTGTGAAATATTCCGTAAATTCAAGATTTTAATTACAATGTATAAATGTTATAAATAAAAATATAATGCTATCATAAATATTAAAATGAAAAGAATTAAAAATTTTAGCGCTAAACATATGGCGCCTTTATTTTTCAGCAAAACCCACTCCCAAATCAGTTACCTATTTTTTCTCTCATTGTGATGATCAACAATAGTACTTCTAGGACTGCTGCTTACTCTGCGATTCTGTGACACTTTGTGATTTTCAGTGTTTAGTTGTTTTAAATGTAATGTTCTCTCTACCTTACGATTTCCTTCATCAATTGTTATATATATATATATACATTGATTATAGTTTCTATTTTTTTCTTTTCTTTTCTTTTTTTGATATGAAATCCTCTAAATCATCAATTAATCTCAAGTACAGCAGAAAGAGATAATTTTGGGAAGAGATTGTAAGTATTGTTTCTCTAATTTTCTTATAATGATTGATACATGCATGTTGTTTTTTGTGTATAATTTATGGGTTGGATTGATTTTGCTTGTGCATATATATATATGGTTTCGGTTTTGATTTTGTTGATTGTATGGATTGGGTTTTGATTTATGGGTTGGATTGATTTTCTCGCTCTCTATATATATTCTAAAACAGGATACAAACCCGGATGACTCAACAACCAAAACAAATTACACTAGAGAACAACTCTACACTAAAAGCTCATAATTGCAATTGGAAGTTTATTCCATTCAGCGTACCCATACCCTACCCACTTCTTTGAGTCTCAACTATTACCTAAGTTGATAGCCCCCCACCATGATCTCATTTATTATCTAAGTTGGTGGCTCCCCACCATTAATCATGGTGCTTGCAACTTGCATAAATAATAAATAGTAAATCAAATAAATAAATACATTAATAAATAAAACATTTATTATACATTGTATGTAATTCAAATGGTAAGAGTGTGGTTTATCAAATTTACAGTCTTAAGTTCAAGTCACACCCTCTTTTCTATTGTTTTTCTTTTTCCTTTTGGAAATAGAAAATTAGACACTTGACATAAAGAAAAAAAAATTCAAGACACCAAATAGATACTCACATAGATAATGCTATATATATATTTTCTTTCAATCCTATTTATTAGACGAGCAATCACGGCTAAAGCTATTACTACTGCAATTCTTTGGATTGAAACGAGTAATGAATGTCGTATGAAATTTGGTTTTGTGTATTTGGATCATGGATTTTGATAGTAATTTGGGAAGAAAAAAGAAAAATATGAGTAAAATATAGATATATTTTATTTACATTTCACTCATATTTTTTTATTTTTAAATCTCTATCCAAATTTATGATTCATACACAACCTAAAAAATTGGACGTTGAAGTGATTTATGAGGGTTTTTTTTTTTTTTTTTTTTATGGGGGGATTTGCAAGGTGTTTAGATACAACTAATATTTAAAAATAAATAAATAAATAAAAAATACAACTTTGAAAGTTGTAGTATAATTCTTATTCTTAGATATGTATAATTAAAAATTCATATTAGGTTAACTACGACCAAAGTTTCCCAATCTAAAACATTAAAGCAATTTTAAATTATTTATTTATTTTTATCAAAGAGCTAGTAATAAACCTCTTTGTTTACTGGCCCATAAATAAAAATAATAAAAAAATAAAAAATAAAAAACTCTGCTATTTTGGTAGTTTCCCAATTGTAAATTATGGGTAATGCTATGTATCATAAACAAGTTATGATATTTGCATGATTAATTATCACAAATGCTATAACTGAACCCTTTTAAGTCATAACTAAAAAAAAAAAAAAAAGAATTATAACCAAACACAATAAAAGGTATAACTAAAGATTTTTTTTTTTTTTTTTATCATAATCAAACTAATGTCATAACTAACATCACAATGAATTATAACTAATAACACGATATGTATAACTAAGTCATAACCTGGTTATAACTAATATCACAATATGTTATAATCAAAAACTACAAAGGTCGTAAGTGGGACATATGGTATATACCCCAAAAAAATTTCTATATATTATTGTACATTTTTTTCTATAATAAAACCTATGATTAAGAAGTTTTCAGACCCAATATAGTCAGGTCTACAAAAATATTAGCCATCCATCTTTATATTCCTATACAAATAACTGATTGTGTTAGCCAAATAAACATATAAAGATACATACAACTTCTAATTTAAATATCAAGAGGAAAGTGAGAAATTTAAGTAGTAAATTATATCAGTTACTTATAACCGCATTTCATATATAAATTTAGTACATACAAAAAAAAAAAAAAAAAATTGTGGATGAAGAATGAGCTAGTAAAGGTTTTAAAAAAGAAAAATGCTCGGTGACCCAAATTTGTGTGGCTCGAATGGCTTAAATGTGTCAAAACGACGTCATTTTGGAACGACGTCATTTGACACCCAAAATGACGTTGTTTTAAGACATTTGAGCCATTCGAACCATGAAATTTCAGGTCACCTAGCATTTTTGAAAATTATTGACTATAAGATTGGTCCTTGTCAAGCATTTAATGTACTCCATGCACCCTAGAAGGTTTTTTTTTTTTCCTTTGGGAGGGGAGATGAGGGGTTGTTTGGCTTATTCAAATTTTGTGGTTGAAATTTCATTAAACTATATTAGTTTAGTTATTTATTATATGTATTTTTATTTAATTTGGATATTGCTTTGTTGTTTATTGGAACTATATTTGTTTTATGAAAATTCATGTATATTATGATTATCTTTCTTTATTGCATTCTTGTCTTTTTTACTCTAATAATATGATCTTCTCATTATATATGACCATTTATAGGTAATTTTATAGTTTTGCCTACTTATGAAAGTTAAAGCAATGGAATTGATGCTTATAATACACGTAGAAGGATCCTTAGTGAGGCTCAAGCTACAGTACAGATGGGGGCTTTGTTGGGTCTGCAGTATAATGGGAAAGAAGCTGAAGTTATCAACCAAATTGTGGAGCTTGAGAGGAAAGATAAGGGTCGAATTGGAGGAGCGCATGGGTCAGCTGCATAGAAAGCAACCATAAAGGAGTTAAAAGGTGTGCTGTCTGTTTTTTTTTTATGAAGATTTTAGTATGGAATTTAAGGGGTGTTGGTAGGAGGGTGAAACAAGGAAAGATTAGGAAGTTGCTTAAGGAGAGAAGTGTAGATGTGGCTTTGTTTCAAGAAACCAAGAAGGCAGATTTCACAGATCAAGAAGTCAGAGCAATCTGGGGAAGGGACTCAATGGAATTTATGGTAGTGGGTTCAGAAGGTTATGCGGGTGGGCTTCTTTGTATTTGGGATCCTCTGGTTTTCAGGTTAGTAGATTGCTGTAGCAGTAGGAGATTTATTCTACTGTCTGGTTTGCTGTTTAATTCCTTTGATTGTGTGATTGTAAATCTGTATGCACCTAATGATGTGGGTGATAGAAGGAAATTTTGGGAGTCTTTGTCTAAGCTAAAAAATGATTTTCCAAAACCATGGTGTTTATGTGGGGATTTTAACCAGATCAGATTCATGAGTGAAAGGAAAGGCTACAATAGGAGGGATAGGGGGATGTCAGACTTGAATGAATTTATTGAAAAGTGTGAGGTTAGTGATCTACCTTTATTGGGTAAAAAGTTCACCTGGTGTAACTCAGAAGTTGGGGAGAGATGGAGTAGAATTGATAGGGTCTTGGTGGATCCAAACTGGATGGAGATGTTCAAGTTTAAATTATGGGGCCTGCCTAGGCTCATCTCTGATCATTGCCCTCTGTTAGTGATGGAGGATGATAGGGACTGGGGCCCTAAGCCGTTTAGGTTTGTAAATGCATGGTGTTTGCATCCTTTTTGTGCTCCTCTTATAGATAAATCTTGGAAGGAGACTGTGGTTCAGGGATGGGCTGGGTTTGTATTACTCAAAAAACTGCAAGCCTTGAAGCAGAATCTCAGAATTTGGAATAAGGAGGTGTATGGTAATGTGTCTTTTAAATTGAAAGCTGCTGAGGAGGAGGTGAACAATCTTGATCTTCAAGCTGAAACCAGGGTTCTTAATCAAGCTGAGATAAGTAGAAGAAGGGTCCTTCAAGAGGAGGTATGGAGGTTGAGTAGGATGGTTGAATGGATGTGTCTACAAAACTCAAGGTTGAGTTGGTCATTGAAGGGGGATAGGAATACCAGATTTTTCCATGTCATGGCCAGGAGCCGTCAAAGTAGGAATGTGTTAGGATCCATTACTGTAGGGGATTCAGTGGTAGAGGATCCCTATAGTGTAAAAAGGGAAGTATTTGAGCATTTTAGGAAACATTTTACAGAGGAGTGGGTGGTTAGGCCTAAGCTAGGTGGTTAGGCCTAAGCTAGGTGGCTTGTTCAAATCTGTTCAGAGCAGTCCTCAGGCTGCACTACTTGAAGCTGAGTTCTCTGAGGCAGAGATTAAGGCAGCTGTGAAGAATTGTGATGGGAATAGGGCTCCTGGGCCTGATGGTTTCAACATGCTGTGCTTTCAAAAATTCTGGAAGGTGATGAAAGGGGATGCGATTAATTTTATGAAGGAGTTCCATGGTAATGGTAGATTGGTGAAGGGTTTGAATAACTCTTTTATCACCTTAGTCCCTAAAAAGGAGAATCCTGTGGGCTTATCTGACTATAGGCCCATTAGCCTGGTTGGTTCAGTGTATAAAATTTTAGCTAAGGTGTTGTCTACAAGGCTAAAAGCTGTGCTTCCTAGTGTCATTAGTGAAACCCAATCAGTCTTTCTTGGGGGGAGAAATATTCTTGATGGTGTACTTATTGCAAATGAAGTGGTGGATGGGTGGAAGAAGTCTAAAAAGAAGGGAGTGTTAATCAAACTTGATTTTGAAAAGGCTTATGAATCAATCAACTAGGGCTTTCTGTACTCAATGCTTCAGAATCTTGGGTTCGGTGTTAGATGGTCAGAATGGATTATGGAGTGTGTTACCACAGCTCGCGTCTCTGTCTTGGTAAATGGGTCTCCTACTAGTGAGTTTTGTCTGCAGAGGGGTCTTAGACAAGGTGATCCATTGTCTCCTTTCCTGTTTAACTTGGTGGCTGAGGGTTTGAATGTGCTCTTAAATAGGGCACTCCAGTTAGGTATTGTTAAAGGGGTGAAGATAGAGGGTGGGGATGTGGTGGTGTCTCATTTGCAATTTGCTGATGATTCCTTACTTTTGTGTGAAGCTGAAGTGGAGAAGGTTAGTAACCTAAAGAGGATATTACGGTGCTTTGAGGTTATGTCTGGGTTGAGAATTAATTACCATAAAAGTTAGGTTTGTGGAGTAGGTGTTGATGTTGGTGTCTTGAGCAGAATTGCTGCTATCTTAAATTGTAAAACCTCGAAGCTGCCTGTGAAGTATTTAGGGCTACCCTTAGGGGCTAATCCTAGCTGTAAAGCAACCTGGAAGCCAGTGGTGGAGAAAGTGAGAAGTAGACTTGCTAGTTGGAAGAGGAAGACTCTATCTCATGCTGGTAGACTCACTCTAATTAAATCCGCTCTTGTATCCTTGCCTGTGTATTATATGTCTTTGTTCAAAATGCCAGAAGGGGTAGCTAGAACTTTGGAGAGATTGCAAGCCTCATTTCTCTGGGGTGGAACAGAAGCTAGAAGAAAGGTGCATATGGTCAAATGGGAGGAGTTGACTAAAAGCTTTGAGCAAGGGGTTGTGGGGCTGAGAAAAGTGAGGGTGGTAAATTCTTGTTTACTAATTAAATGGTGGTGGAGATTTGGGATTGAAAAGGAAGCCTTGTAGAGAAGAGTTGTATGTAATAAGTATAAAATGGACTTCAGGGATTGGACTCCTCCCACTTCCACCTCTAGTAGAATGTCCAGTGTTTGGAAAGGTATTATTACTATTGCAGAGTTTAATAACACCCTTTCGGAGTTTTACATGAATAATTTTCAGCTCAAGATTGGGGATGGGAATAATGTTAGATTCTGGGTGGACAAATGGTGGAATAGGACAAGTCTTAGAGAGGAATTTCTGGGTCTGTATGGGCTGGTGGTGAATAAGGAAGAGTCACTTAGATCAATGCATGAACATAAGGTTGCTGAAGGTAATTGGGTGTGCTAGTTCAGAAGGAGGCTGTATGTGTGGGAGGCTAGTGAGGTTGTCAGACTCAGAAACTTCCTGGCAGCAGCACCTGCTCTTGTGCCGGACCAACTGGATTGGCCAATGTGGAATGCAACATCTTCAGGGGTTTTTTCTGTCTGCTCTATTTACTCAGGTTTGCTAGGTTCAGCTGGCCCTTTGTTAAGGTCTACTAAATTAGTGTGGATCCCTTATATGCCTCCTAAAGTCCAGTTCTTCACTTGGTTAGCTTGGCGTAATAGAGTTAAGACCGCAGTGTATTTACAAAGAATTGGTGCCCTTAACAACTCTGCTCCATCCCTGTGTCTATTTTGTTCTAGTGACTCAGAAACTGTGAATCATGTGTTGATTTCCTGCCCATTTGCTTGGAAGGTGTGGGTTGCAATGCTGCTGTGGTGGGATGTTGTGGGGGCCCTTCCTGAATCTGTTGATGGAATCTTATTATGGTGGGAAGGTCAAAGTGTTAGGAGTCAAGAGAGGAAGATCTGGAGAGGAGTACCCCTGGTGGTGCTTTGGTCTATCTGGCAACACAGGAATGCTATAGTGTTTAAGGCATCTACTCCAAACTTGGGGGAGCTGTGTGAAGTGATTAAGGTGAGAATTGCCCTATGGCTGAAACCAAGGTTCTCTAAGCACCATTTCTCTGTGCAGGATTTTCTGGTCAACCTTAGGCAAGTTAGATGCTGCATTACAGGGAGGACTTCTTAATGTATCTTGTTTGTCTGCTGCAATTTTTAGGAGTCTTCCTGTATCCCTCTGCCTCTGCCCTACTGTGTTGATTTTCTGTGTTGCAGGGCTGGTTTGCTGCCCTCTTGGTTGTCTGATATTTCAGTTGGTGTCTGCTGAGTCTGGTCTGGTTGGCGTATGATTCTGAGAGCTGGTGTGTGAGAGCTGCTGATCTGGGCTGCTGTGAGGTTCTGGCAGGGTTGGTTTACTGCCCTGCTGTGTTGATTTTCTGTGTGCAGGGCCGGTTTGCTGCCCTCTTGGCTGTCTGCTATTTCAGTTGGTGTCTGCTGAGTCTGGTCTGGTTGGGGTATGCTTCTGAGAGCTGGTGTGTTGTAGGTTTGCTGCCTCTCCTTTTCTCTTTCTGCCTGTGTTGTTGGTTTGCTGCCTTTTCTTGTTGTCCCCTGATCAGTTTGGTTTCTCTCCAAACCCTTCCCTCTCCTTTTTTGGTGTATCTTCATCTTGCATGTTTTGCTCATCAATAAAGGATTCTTGGCTGTTTCAAAAAAAAAATACACTTTCAAAATATTCATTATAGTTATCACAAAATGGCTCAAGCCTTAATATACCCTTGGTATAGCATTGCCTAAGACTAAAATTCATAAAGGTCATGTTCAAAGATCTGTATATTTATGTATCACAGTTTATTAAGGAATCCCTAAAAGGGCGTACTCAATGCACGAAACTCCCACTTAAACGGAATTTGAGGAAGGGTTGATGTACGTAGCCTTACTATGACAACCGCCTCCTTAATTAAGAAAATTAATTATATTAATTATATGCTCATTGTTAATTATGTGATTATGTGTTATTGATTTGCCATGTGATTATTTGGATGGTGTTATTAGGAACAGATAGGTTAAAGTGAAAATTAAACCTGTCTGATTCGTTAATTTTAACAAGTTAGATTTTCGTAATTGGATTAGATTATAGAATGATGAGATTAATTTAATTTGAGTTAATTAACTACAATTTAATCTACTAAATGAATTATTATTATTATTATAGAGTATTCTATTCATCTAATAAGAAACAAAAGAAGTAAAATGGACTTTGGTGGCCTTTAGAGAGTTACACGTAGAGAGAGAGAGAGAGAGAGAGAGAAAGAGAGAGAGAGAGAGAGAGAGAATTTAACAAGAAAGGTAGGTAATGAGAAGGATTTAGGAAGAAGAAACAAGAATGTCTTGAATTCACTCTAATCATCAAAGCAAAGTAGGTTTTTCTTTCTAATTTCTTGATATAAAGACTTGTATATCCATCATCTTTAAAGATTTAAGCTTAAATTAAGATGAATTGATGACTAATTAGAAGGTTTGCTCATGTTATTAGGAGTTTAACACATACATGTCTTGGTATGGAAGAATTGACTTAGTTAACTCCTAAATTCACCATGCATGGCATAATTCTTGAACAATCATGATCATACATTCAATTTCTTGCATAGATTTTCAAATTGATGAGAACCTCCACAGGAGATGAGAGTTTGGGCTCAAATTTTGCAAGTTTCATGATTATACATAACTATATATCTCAATTCAAAGGTTTGATTATTTTTACATGGAAATGGAGGTTGCTTTACAATCATGATTTGTGTTTGATGTTCAAACATTCTAGTTCTAAGTTATTTTATGGATTTTTGGGTTGAATGATATGAAAATGAGGTTAGTTTTACAAAAGTATTACATTGCCAAAACAGAGCAAATTTCGGACTGTTTTGGACCAGCATCGCACGTGTGGCTTAGGGCCCCGCATGTGTACAGGGCAAATTTGAGGAACATTATGCTTAAATTGTAGGCGCGGGAGGCAAGTGTGGAGATGGTCCCGCACGTGTGGTAGAGACCCCCGCACGTGTGGCAGTTAGAGTGGTCCTGGTTTTGTTTTTGCTCCTCTTTTCTATCTTCTAGGCCGCCATTTGCATGGTTTTGACGTGCTTTCATGTGCATTTACATGTCATGAACACAAATGAATATAGAACGAAAGTTAGAACCGAATAATTGAACAATGAATACAAATCAATCAAGTAAACCATGAACTGAATAGAAATAGAAATGATTGAATAACAAAATGGAATGATTGTAATTGAGTTATGCTTAAATCTTTTTGTTTAGGTCGGATGCTGCACCATTAGTGCATTGTAGCATGAGTTTTGAGGAGCCCACTGTGAGTAACAATGTTGTAAAGTTATGTTCAATTATAATTATTTTATGAATGATTAACTATACTGCTTTCTGAAATGGTATTGTTTACTGAATGAATGTTTGTCCTAATTTATGAACTGTAATCGTGGCATCCATAGCAACTGACTGTTACTGTTACTGCTACTGTTACAGAGATCTCTATCAGTTCCAATCTTTGGAACTACTGTTACTATATTGATGGCCATTAACTAACTGTTCAGCCTATTAAGACCTACTGTACCGTTCTGCTATTGGATATACCACGTATGACTGTTATGATTTCTAAATGACTGATATGACATGAATTATGCGGCATTGATTCAATAACTGATCTACAGATGCAATTGACTGTTTTAATTGCTAAAAGGACATTCATTCTTAACCCCTTTACACATTTGTTATTCACTAGGCTTTAATTCACAGTTTATTATATATATGTAGGTGGCCAGGCACTGGAGCAAAGTTAGCAGCACCAACCTGATCCCATTTTGTCAAGCCAACCTATGGTGCCTCACTATGAGATTCCGAACCGTTATAGTCAAGGCTTTTTTGGGGTGATCTAAATCCATCCTTTTTGAATGAGTTTTGGAGTCAATGAATGTTTTAAGACTTTTGTTGCTACTGTTTTTGATAATGGGATTTAAATCCCTAACTTGTGTTTTGGCTTGTAAGTATATGTTTCTCAAACATAAATGTTTGAGTATATAACTAAGTATATTAAAGTTTATTTCCATTCAGGTCTTCACAGCTCATTGGACGATGTATGTATATTTTGATTGGTTTCCGCCAGCCCCATTATTGTGTTATTGTCATTATTATTAAGTAGGCCTTTGGTAATCACGGATTACTTGCTAGTTACGGCGCTAAACCTTTAGGGGCGAGTTTGGGTCATGACACTTACCCTTATTAAGGAATCCGTATTTTCACTATTTAGATGCACTTCTATTTGTATGGAATTTCTCCACCTTTTTTATCTAAGCAACTTGGCTGTAGATTATTCACCAAAAAAAAAAACTTGGCTGTAGACACCCCATTTTTGATCGACCTTAAGACTCAGACGTCATTGATTGAGCGCTCGGTGATTATGCATGTTTGAGCTCGTTTCGATTTTCCGGAGTTTTTGGCCGAGAGCCTTGCCTCTAGGCCTCTGAACTCTTTGTGCTTTGGCTCGGTTTGTGGACCGAACCTTGTTTTCTCTTCCCTGGAGGGAGGGAGAGGTCTTGTAGACCATCCTTTTGTGATCGTAGACCACTTTTCCGGCTTGGAGACTAGTTTCTGGTTTTTAGAACCTTCGGCCGCGCGCCTTGTCTCGAGACCGCTTAACGTTCTCTGGTTGGCTTGGTTTTCGAACCAGGCCTTGTCGCCTTGGCCTAGAGGGCCACTGTGGTCTGGGAGACCACTTTTGTGGTTGTAGACCACTTTTGGTGCCCGTAGACCAGTTTTCGGGGCTCCCAGCCGCGCGCCTTGCCTCCCGATCTTTCGTCTTGCATCCTTTTTGGTTTGTTTTCGGTACAAATCTTGTTTTCCTTGTTTGGAAGGTGCTATAAGGGTGGGAGACTAGTTTTTCCCCTTGGAGACCACTTTCCCTCCTGCCAGCCAGTTTTCTGGTCGAGCAACTGGTTTTCTTAGTGTTTGGACCACCTTTTCTGGTCGGCCACCACAGCACTAGCTTGTTTTCAGTGTGCAGACTACCTCCCACCATGGCCGACCAGTTTTATTTTTGGAAGAACACTTGTGGTGGTTGGTCGACCACTACAAGTAGCTGGCCAACCACTTCAAGTGGTCGGCAGCTTTTCATCACCTTTTTTGAGATATTTTTAAGCCAGCTGTTACAGCTAGAAGGCACAGAAGCCATCCTCCATACACGTGTATGGAGGGATGGCTTTAGGCTAAAAGTTTGTCCAACAAGCTTGTTGCTTGTTCTCTATAAGAGAGAACCTCTCCCCTCATTCTCCTGGTTCAAATTTTGGGGCTTGAGAGTTATACATACATCTTTGTATCTATCTTGCATCTTCTCTTCATTTTTGTGTTCAAAAGTGCATATTTATCATACTATTGCACACAAACACACACTCAAACACCATACTCTTGTTGCTGAGGCTCTTTGAGGTTGGTTTTGGAGTCTTTGGACTGGTTTTGAACAAGGAAAGTTGCTGGAGTTGCTGCTTTAAAGGGGTTCTACAAGGGTGAGCCTTTAACCTCTTGAACCTTGCTTTTTGCTTAAGCTTTTAGCCTTATTTGCATGGTGTTTTAGGCTTAACTTCCTACTGGAAAAAGTTCTGATTTTTCATGCTTATAATGGTTGTTTAAGGTCACTTTTGTATTGGGGGTGGTCTACCCCCTCTTAGGCCTTGTTTGGCCTTGTTCTTGTGCCTTCTTTTTAAGCTATTGGGACCACCTTGTTTTGGCCTTCTCACCATTGAAACTCAAAGGAATTTCAGTGGTGGGAATGGTGTTTTAAGGTCCCAAATAGGAGAGGGTCATCCCCTCTCCTTGTGTTTTGAATACTTGCTTTGAATGCTTCATGTTTGAGCATGTTTATTAACTTATGTTGGCTTTATCTTAGCATGTATTTGGGATTATTTTGGCATGGCATACCACTATTTTGGTTTGGTTTTGTCATCCCTTGCATGCCTTATACAGTTGTAGTGTAAATTTCCTAAACTAGTCTTGTATGCTTCATGAAGTAGCATGTCATTCTAGCTTGTTTTGCATGACCATGCTTGTTAATGTGAGTACTAAGCAGGATCCCGGCTTGATCTAGATCGATTTCGCATTGTCTTCGGCACGAGCGACTAGTTGCTTTCTTAAAAGATTTGAAAAAATATTTTGCATCGTCCTGCGAAGACCTGTGTGGAATCGCTCTTGTGATTGTGCAACATAGGATTGCTCTCAGCCTCGAGACTCAACCCCTTTTGCTTTCAAACTTTGAACCTGGATTCAGAATATTCAAAGGTCAATCACAATGTGAGGCCTGTGTGGCCAAATTTGAAGCAGCCCACGAACTAGGGGCAAGGAAGTCAGATCAAGTAGATCAGATATTATTAGAGGAAGCTTGCGAAGCTAGGTCAGAATCCCCCCCTCAAACTAGGGGCAAAAATGTCAGATGTGCTCGAAGGGTAAAAAATTGGAACATTTCTCAAGCTAACGAAGATAGGCAAGAATGCCAATTCCCGGAATGGAGGAAAGAAGAAAGTATTGCTGAAGGACCATTGAGTTCATATCCACAACACTGGGGGCAAATTCAGCCCCCATTGGACGGACTTCTACATCATCAGCAAACAGCAACCATTCTCCTGGATTCAAATGGCTTCGAGATCTCAAACTGATCAACATGGACAAAGCTACACTTTTACCCTTGAGAGGCTCGCTGGGCCGAAAACCTAGAAGGGTGACCCAGGCAAAAGTTAGAGCAAGAAAAAGAAAAGAAAAGATTGGAAAATGAAGAAAATGAAAAGAAAAGATGAAAAAAAAATTGAAAATTTTTGAAAAGAAATGAACAAAGAAAAGAAGAAAAAAAAGATGAAAAGAATTAAAAAGAAAAGAAAAACATAGCTCGCTAGGCCGAAAACCCGGAAGGGCGGCCTTGGCAAAAGTTAGAGTGTAAAAGGAGAAGTTAAATACCCGAGTGTACCTTAACCCTAAACTACGTAAGGCTTGATTCCCATGTTTGGGATACGTAGGCAACTTCATTATGAAGTCCAGCCATAAACACTTCCAAATTGATTGTGTCCATGTAATGGTTCTGATCATCTTTGTCTTCTCTGTATCCGAGAGTTTGGTTGTGATCGTGACTTTGAGGACTGATTATAATGCGTTGTGGTGCCATTCAGACAAGGGGCAACTTTCCATTGCCGTGCAGTGCCGTTCAGACAAGGGGCAATTTTCCATTGTTAGGGATCTGAGGTTGTGCATCTCAAGGGTAAATTCCGTGTTGGTCAAGTAGTGGCCATTTGCAAAAATAGTTTTGAGGATTTTTAATGAAGTTGACTAATTCTCTCGAAAATTATTCCATTTTTCCAAAACTGGACCATTTCTTGGACCCAAAAAATGAAAATTTTCAGTGCTCATAGTCTAACTTGCATGATTTTAAATCAGAAAGTTGAACAAATATGTTAATCTAACTTTCATATTGGTCAAAATTGTTTTAGTAGAAAGCCAAAACAAAAAATGGTCAAAATGATGAACTAGGGGCACAGTTGAGTCAGGTGTTCTGTCTTTTCCCCATTGTCAACATACTTGCCAAGAAAGGTACTCTACCTGCCAGAAAAAGGCACAACTGAAGTTAACAGCAAAGGGCCGAAAGCTCTCTCATCCTCCAAGCAGCGAGGTATCAAGTCAAGTGCGAAGCACAAACTGGAAAAGGAGTAGGATATTCCAGTCCCTTATTCGAAAAGGTTTGGTCACATCCAAACTGGCCAAGGGCATCGTCAACTGATGTCAATTGTAGATCTGCTGCGCATCTGGTCGCACCGCAGCCCCTCTGTGGGAAAGCTCACTGTTGTGAGCGGGAGAAGGAGAATCTAGTAGAATACTAGGGGCATGGGCCCACAACTTCCTATTTATCTATCAACCACCCAGGGGAAGGATAAAAAGAAGAGAGATTAAAAAATAGAGAGATATGCGTGAAGAGAAAAGTGAGAAAATGGCTTTTTAGAAAAATAGAGATTGAGTGCTAGAGTGATGTGAGAATCACAAATGAGAAAGGGTAGGAAACAATATCCGAAGAAACTGGACTCCCCGTCAACCATGAGGTCTCTCGCCTTTGGAACACATCCGAGTGTTGTGTTATTTTTTTGTTTGTCTCGATTCTTGTTTTGAGTCGTTTTGAGTGTCAACGGATGTGTTTAGGTTGTTTTACTTTTTTTTTTCCTTTGTCGAGTCGTTTTGGCTGTGGTCAGTCGTCGGCTCAATACCCGGTTAAGAACTCGTTTCTCAATTTCAAATTCAAAAATAAAATCGTTTTGTGCTCGGAGTGCTGTGCCGTTCTCCACATTTGTGCAAAACAGAATTTGTTCTCTCATAAACTGCAGGGTTCAACCCAGGTCATGTCAGAACAGTAAAACCAGGACCTATCTGAAGCTATATGGGTTCCAGACTGCAAAGCAAAGGAAAAGAGCGAAAATCGAAGCATCTGAGTTTGTTTCGACTTCAGCAAATTCCGAGATTGTATTCCGGATGTACCTTTTCAGGCTTTGTTAATGCTTCGAAGTATGAGTGTGCCTCTACCTCAAGCTTAAGATCAAGCTTGCTTCAAGCCAGGATGGCGATCAAAAGTGCTTTCCTTGAGTACCATTCCCTGCCAGGGGCATCTTGGTCGTGTTTGCAATGAGTTCCTACGAGACCAACTGCGACAGTGGAAACTAGAGTTCGAATGGCTGATGCCTAGAACGCAAAGGTTTGGGATTTCTGAGACTAAAGTCTGGTTTAAATACCCAAGGGTGTATCCCCGGCTTGAAATCTGTATGGAAGCCCCATAGGTGGAGATAGCGTACGCGCCTTAATTCTAGATACTGAATCAACCTAGTCTGTCACCCTGTTGAAAAATAGTGAAAGTTGTGAATATGGTCAGGCAGAAAAGTGGCATCCAAAGTATTCTATGTGAAGAATTCTTGTCAGCATTTCAGAGCCTTTATATTGTGAGTTGAAGGTAAGTGTTTGAAGAACACAATGGGAGATCCCCGTCAGAGTAGAGCGGTTCACCGCCACTCGCCCCATGAGGTGCTTTCTAAAGTGCCGTTGTGTTTGTTTATTGCATTCTTTAAACATCATGCATTATATTGCATTGTACCTATCAATTTTTTTTCTCATTCATGCATGATATTGTATGTACGGTTCATTCAAAGAAGTTTCGTTTAAGATTGTTCACTTAGTGCATCTATCATACTTTGTGTTCACCTTTAGTGTATCCATCACACTTTGTTCACTTAGTGCATCTATCACACTTTGTGTTCACCTTTAGTGTATCCATCACACTTTTTTCACTTAGTGCATCTATCACACTTTGTGTTCACCTTTTGTGTATCTATCACACTCTCTTCACTTAGTGTATCTATCACACTCTCTTCACTTAGTGTATCTATCACGCTCTCTTCACTTAGTGTATCTATCACACTCTCTTCACTTTGTGTATCTATCACACTCTCTTCACTTTGTGTATCTATCACACATGCTCATTTAGTGTATCTATCACACTCTCTTCACTTTGTGTATCTATCACACTTCATTCACTTTGTGTATCTATCACACATGCTCATTTAGTGTATCTATCACATTCTCTTCACTTTGTGTATCTATCACACTTCATTCACTTTGTGTATCTATCACACATGCTCATTTAGTGTATCTATCACACTTTCTTCACTTAGTGTATCTATCACACTTTGTTCATATAGTGTATCTATCACACTTTCGCTTTAGTGTATCTATCACACTCAGTTTGCTTCATGTATCTACCACATGTTTGCTTAGTGTATCTATCACACTCCATTTGCTTCATGTATCTATCACATGTTTGCTTAGTGTATCTATCACACGTTCACTTTGTGTATCTATCACACCATGCTCACTTTGTGTATCTATCACACTATTGCTCACTTTGTGTATCTATCACATGTTCGCTTTGTGTATCTATCACACTTTGCTCACTTTGTGTATCTATCACACGTTCGTTTTGTGTATCTATCGCACTTTGCTCGCTTTGTGTATCTATCACACGTTCGCTTTGTGTATCTATCACACACGTTCATTTTGTGTATCTATCACACACTTGCTTTGTGTATCTATTGCACATGTTCGCCGAGATTGCATAATTTTCTTACATCCTTTCTACATGAAATGTAGTTCGGTCTGTAATTCCCACGCGTGGCTTGTTTACTTATTTGCTTCTGTACGAGTTTGCTGTAGCATTTCTTTGCATAACATTTGCATCTAGTTGCTTCATCACAGCTCTCTTTACATGATCATAAGTTATGTTCGGCATTGTGCATGTCATTTGCATTTTTACCCCTGCCAGCGGGCGCATCTCTTTGTCATCTTGCCTGTTTGCCTAAGTTTTCGGCCTTGTCAAAAATGGGTCGTCTCTAGGCTTTGACATTCACTCCCATCACTTCTTGACTTCCGAGTTCTGTCAAAGAGAGGCAACTGTAAACACCCTATTTTTGACCGACCTTAAGACTCAGACGTCATCGATTGAGCGCTCAGTGATTATGCATGTTTGAACTCATTTTGAGTTTCCGGAGTTTTTGGCTGAGAGCCTTGCCTCCGGGCCTCTGAACTCTTTGTGCTTTGGCTCGGTTTGTGGACCGAACTTTGTTTTCTCTTCCTTGGAGGGAGGGAGAGGTCTTGTAGGCCATCCTTTTGTGATCGTAGACCACTTTTTGCAGTCGTAGACCACTTTTCCCGCTTGGAGACTAGTTTCTAGTTTTCAGAGCCTTCAGCCGCACGCCTTGTCTCGGGACCGCTTAACGTTTTCCGGTTAGCTTGGTTTTCGAACCATGCCTTGTTGCCTTGGCCTAGAGGGCCACTGTGGTCTGGGAGACCACTTTTGTGGTTGTAGACCACTTTTGGTGCCTGTAGACCAGTTTTCGGGGCTCCCGGCCGCGCGTCTTGCCTCCCAATCTTTCGTCTTGCATCCTTTTTGGTTTGTTTTCGGTACAAACCTTGTTTTCCTTGTTTGGAAGGTGGTATAAGGGTGGGAGACTAGTTTTTTCCCTTGGAGACCACTTTCCCTCCTGCCAGCCAGTTTTCTGGTCGAGCAACTGGTTTTCTTAATGTTTGGACCACCTTTTCTGGTCGGCCACCACAGCACTAGCTTGTTTTCAGTGTGCAGACTACCTCCCACCATGGCCGACCAGTTTTATTTTTGGCCGACCACTACAAGTAGCTGGCCGACCACTTCAAGTGGTCAGCAGCTTTTCATTACCTTTTTGGAGATATTTTTAGGCCAGCTGTTACAGCTAGAAGGCACAGAAGCCATCCTCCATACACGTGTATGGAGGGATGGCTTTAGGCTAAAAGTTTGTCCAACAAGCTTTTTGCTTGTTCTCTATAAGAGAGAACCTCCCCCCTCATTCTCCTGGTTCAGATTTTGGGGCTTGAGAGTTATACATACATCTTTGTATCTATCTTGCATCTTCTCTTCATTTTTGTGTTCAAAAGTGCATATTTATCATACTATTGCACACAAACACACACTCAAACACCATACTCTTGTTGCTGAGGCTCTTTGAGGTTGGTTTTGGAGTCTTTGGACTGGTTTTGAACAAGGAAAGTTGCTGGAGTTGCTGCTTTAAAGGGGTTCTACAAGGGTGAGCCTTTAACTCCTTGAACCTTACTTTTTGCTTAAGCTTTTAGCCTTATTTGCATGGTGTTTTAGGCTTAACTTCCTACTGGAAAAAAGTTCTGATTTTTCATGCTTACAATGGTTGTTTAAGGTCACTTTTGTATTGGGGGTAGTCTACCCCCTCTTAGGCCTTGTTTGGCCTTGTTCTTGTGCCTTCTTTTTAAGCTATTGGGACCACCTTGTTTTGGCCTTCTCACCATTGAAACTCAAAGGAATTTTAGTGGTGGGAATGGTGTTTTAAGGTCCCAAATGGGAGAGGGTCATCTCATCTCCTTGTGTTTTGAATACTTGCTTTGAATGCTTCATGTTTGAGCATGTTTATTAACTTATGTTGGCTCTATCTTAGCATGTATTTGGGATTATTTTGGCATGGCATACCATTGTTTTGGTTTGGTTTTGTCGTCCCTTGCATGCCTTATACACTTGTAGTGTAAATTTCCTAAACTAGTCTTGTATGCTTCATGAAGTATCATGTCATTCTAGCTTGTTTTGAGTCCATCTCAGCATGTTCTTGGTGTTGTTTTGTCATGATATACCTCTGTTAAGGTTTGGTTTGATGGCCCCTTGCATGCTCCTTGTACTTGTAGTGCAATTCTATTTACTAAGCCTAATGTGTATCATGTTTTAGACCATCATTCTAGCATGATTTTGGCTTAACTCTAAGAAGCTTTTGTCCATGTTTTAGCATTCTATAGCTCTGATTCGTGTTGTTTTGGTCATGCATACCATGCTTTGTGTAGCTATAATGCATCCTAGCTTGTTAGCTTTGTGTATCAAGTCCACTGGCATGCATTGCTTGGCCTATTAGAATGATTTGGCATCATTTGTTATGAGATTTCAGTGCATGTTTCATGGTCATGCACTCACATCTTTCACTTATTCCATGCTTTGAAGGGTTGGTTTTTTATGCCTTAAACATGAGCCATTGTGTATGCCTTCATGCATAAGCTTGTGAGCTATTATTTCAATGTGTTTTGGGGGTTATTTTACCATGATATAACTCTAATTTTGGTTGGTGAAGCCATCTCATGCTTGGTCTTGGTAAGTGTAGTGTAATCCTCCCTTTTGGCCTTGCATATCTCATGTTTCATGCTTACCATGCTAAAATATTTTGGCTTCCTTCCATGCATGTTTTAGCATCATTTTGACATGTTCTAGGACTATTTTGGGTTGCCTTGGCCATATGCTTCATGTATTGCATAGCTATAGTGCAATTGGCCTTGCTAGCTTTAAGTTTTGGGCACCACAGCATACTTCATTTGTATCATGTACATGATTTGGCATCATTTACCATGACATTTCAGAGCAGTAGCATTGCCATGTTTCCACTTCATTTACCCTTTGAGTGCCTCTAAGGGTTGTGTATTTGTTGCCTTGTTTGTGGCCTAGCATGCATGCCATCTTGCTTAGGTCCTTGAGCTCCTATCTCAGCATGTTTTGGTCTTTGTTTTGACCTATTTGAGCTCTGTCCATGATTAGTTCATGCATTTGTGCCATGTATTACATGCCCCCTTTATAGTCCTCTTTACTACCTTTATGCTTTAAGGACCCTAGCATGCCATGCTTGCGTTGTTTGAATGATTTGGCATCATTTCATATCTTATTTCAGAGCTTATAGTGTTGTTACACTTCCATGTTTACCATTCCTTGAGCACTCTTGAGAGTTGTGCTCTTATGCCTAGTCAATGGGCCATTGCATCGAGCATGCTTGTCTTGATCTTCATGCCTTAGTTTCATCACCATGGCCACTGATTTGGGCATGATTGAGGTCTGTCCATTTTTGGTTTAAGTCCATTGAGCATATTTGTTTTCATGTTGTTTGCATGCTTATGTTGCATTGCATTGTGTATGCATGCCATTAGTATCGATAGGTTGCTTCTGATGCTTTGCATTGAGGATGCATGCCATTAGCATTGATAGCATGCTAATGTTACATTGCATTGTGTATGCTATGTTGTTGTTTGCATTGTGTATGCTATGTTACATTGCATTGAGTATGCCATGTTATTGCTTGCATTTTGTTTGGATAGGGTGTTAGTCCAAACATGAGAAACGAGGGACGTTTTGTAATAACCCTCACCACTGATTACTGATTAAGCACTGATTACTGCTAAACTGAGACTGATTGTTTGACTATAACTGTTTAAATGCATTTTCTATCTGTCGATTGTTAATCGACCTGTCCATGTTCTGTAATTTAAACTGCAAATTGAAGGCCTTATCAGCGGCCGAATCGGAAATGGATCAATGTTTTATGATCATTGGAATTTATGTGAATTAATAGTATATTTAATTGAAAATCGATTTGGTATGATTAAATTAGATTAAAATAAACTAAATCAAAGAGTTACCTTATTTATATTAATGCTATTGTTAGTGGACCCTTTTTGTTATAACACATTTGAGCCTTCAATTCACTCCAACACAAACATTTCTTCAGCTCTTTACCTTGTTATTGCCGAACTAGAGAGAGGGAAAGGAATTAGCTTGAGTTCTTCACACTTTGGCTTGGGGACTTGTAGAAATTGAAGGATAATTGTTTAATTGAGCTTTTAGTCTTGTGATTGAAGACCCAAGGTAGATCATTGACCTTCTTTATTGTGCAATTGAGTTTATTCTTGCATGATTCATGGGTCTTTAGTGATCAAAGGCATGAATTGGTTCAATAGTGTTGAGTTGAAGCTCATTTCTTGCATGCATGCTTGTATTGATAAGTTTGAAGTTGTTTTCATGGCAAATGTTACATGCATGCTCATATTTATGTTTAAGCCCATGATTTCACTATGTTTTAAGAAGAATTAACTCATCAAAGGCATGAAATAGCTTCATATGTTGAGTTGAGTTAGAATTCATGCATGCATGTGTTTATCCTTGCATTGTGAGGTTTGAATTCATGGATATTGCATGTTCATCATGTTTATGAAAATTGTTTTGAAAATGAGTTTAATTGAACTACCCTTGGGCTTTGATTTTATAAATTGAGCTTGGAATCATGTAATATTATGAGTTTATAAGAGTTTTCCAAAAATTCAGCCCAAGATGATCGATTTTGATGCTTTGAAACTTGGTTTTGATCTTGGAGTTCAAATTTGGAATTTCCAGATTTTGGTCGTACGCTCGAGCGGGGGAAGTGCCGCTCGAGCGTGGAAATCAAGCTCCCAGCATCTCTCACTGTTTTACAGTCCGCTCGAGCGGGGTATTGTACGCTCGAGCGAAGGCTTGTGTCACACGCTCGAGTGGGAGAGTTGACGCTCGAGCGGGGACCTTTGTTACATGTCCGCTCGAGTGGGGAAACCTGCACTCGAGCGGGGAACTATTTTTCTAAAAATTCTGAAACTATTTTCTGAGTGCATCTTTGCATCCTCATTCTATTCTAGGAATTCTTAGGCCTAGTTTAAGACATCTTAATGAGGATATGAATGTAGAACACACCAAGGCAAATTTAGGGATTTAGTTATTATCTTTCCCAACTGTGAAACTCAGTGTGTGTTCAATCTGTTAACTGTATAGGGTTGGCATTCCGAGGAGACGCTCTAGTTCACTGTAGCCCAGAACTCTGTGAGTAACAATTGTGTAAAGATATGTTCAAATGATTATCTTTTGAATACTGAACTGAACTGTTTACTGAACTGGTATTATTTACTGAATGAATGTATGTCCTTTATTTCTGAACTGTACTCTGGCATCCTTAGCACCTACTGTTTACTGTTACTGTTACAGAAATCTCTGTCGGTTCCCTCGTTGGAACCACTACTGTTTACTGATTGATGGCCATCGACTGACTGTTCGGTCTTTTAAGACCTACTGTTTACTGTACTACTACTGTCACAGATACCTCTGGAGCAAAGTGCTGCACAGACCTAAGTGCTACAGTGTGAGCCACCTCTAGAATCTGTGTGAGACACCTCTTGAATCCATACTGGGCTTTAAGCCAATCTGTGAAATCTGGAGCAAAGTGCTGCACAGACCTAAGTGCTACAGTGTGAGCCACCTCTAGAATCTGTGCGAGACACCTCTTGAGTCCATAAGAACTGTACTGTTACTGTTACTGTTACCGTTACCGTTACCGTTACTGTTACTGTTACTGTTACCGTTACCGTTACCGTTACCGTTACCGTTACTGTTACTGTTACCGCTACCGTTACTGTTACTGTTACCGTTACCGTTACTGTTATTTTTACCGTTACTGTTACTGTACTGTTACCGTTACTACTACTGTACTGACACTGCTACTACCACCGTACTATTTTACTATCGGATGTGCCACGTATGATTATTATGATTTCTAAATGACTGATATGACATAAAGTATAAGCCACCGACTATATAACTGATTTACCGAGGCAAACGACTGTTTAAAATACTGAAAGGACATTCTTTCTTAACCCCCTTTACGCATTATGTTATTCACTGGGCTTCAGCTCACTGCTCATATATATATGTAGATATACAGGCACCGGACCGTTGCTAGAAGCGTCGGGGTAAACTCCATTTTTGTCAAGCCAACCTTTGTGCCTCACTTTGAGGTTTCAGTACTGTTCAAGCTATGGCTTAGGGGTGTTTTAATCTCCCCGCCTGTCTCTGTATCTGTGATGCACTACTGTATAGACTGAATATTTTGCACTGTACCGTACTGTTTAATAGGGATTAAGTCCCTATACTGAATGACTGTAAATATTGTGCATACTGTTCTGTACTGTGTATATATCTATGTATGTATGAAAAATCTTTTTGCATATAGACTGTCACAGCTCATTGGACACTGTTTATTTACTGTAATGGCTTCCTCCACGCCCCTGTACTCTGTATTACTGTTTTACTGTTAAGCAGGCCTTCGGTAATCTCGGATTACTGGCCGGTTACAGTGCTAAACCCATAGGGGCGGGTTTGGGTCGTGACAAGTTTCATACTTAAAGTGATGAAACGTGCCTCATTTCTCGGTCGCCTATGCTCTTGATCATGGATGATAGAGTTTAAGGCATTTATGTGTTATGTGTGCATTCATTTACATTGATTGGTGCAATCTTGGCTTCTTGGCCATTGTGCATTGAGATGCGTGATTGGTGGCCCGAGGGTCGAAAACCACACTCCCTTCAGCTTATGAAATGATAGGGAGGGTGGTTGTGCACACATATCTTGCAAATACATTGCCATGCCCTTTTTTGCTCTACATTGTAGCAAACTGGAAAAGTGCAGCAAAAACTTGTCGGTCAACCAGGAAAACTAGTTGGCCGACCACTTTTTCTGGTCTGCAACAAAGATAGGTGGTCGGTAGGTGGTTGGGAACTCCAGAATGGTCGGCCATGTTCCTACAGGTTCCCATGGTGGAGTTGAAGCTTTGTGGAGCTTTGTGCAATGTTCTGAGGTCAAATGAAAAATAAAGGCAAATTGGGGCATCGCGATGGATTTCCGAACGAGATGACCGAGCATGCATACACTCTTCTCCCTCTAAGGGCATCTTTTTACTACTTTACTTAGTTGCTTAGCTTAGTTAGCTATTTAGTTTTGTACTTAATTAGTTAATGAGTTTAGCTATTCAATTTGTGTTGTAATAACTAGTTAGTTAATTAGCTTGTTTTATAATAATTAGTTAACTAGGATTAGTTAATTAATTTCGTTTTGTAATAATTAGTTTAATTAGCTTAGATTAGCTAGTTAGCTCATTATTTAGACCCTCTGTCGAGAGGACCAATTGTTGTAATAAGCGTGCGTGTGTGCAATACATGTCTTCTAACCCCTATTTCTTTCTCCCTTTTACTTATCCGCTTCCAGTGGTTAGTTTTAGGGCATATTTCGATTAGCATACCTTATGCTCGTATGCGTGCACCCATTCATCTGTCTTACATGCACCGAGCTTGGCGCATCATACTAACTGCATTGTATTTCAATACATTTACTTGAATACGTGTTCAACAGCATGTTATCAAGTTGCATTCACATGACATCTTAGAATAGCCGAGCCTATCTTAATTGCATTCTTGCATGTGTTGCATTAGCCATCTTAACATGAACTAGGATCATGCATGATTTCTAACTAGTTCTCTGTTTTGGCTCGGAGTACACTGTGAGTGTTTACGCTTTAGCATACTGCATGAGATGTGTATGTTGCCATGTATAGCATGCTTGCCATGAGGCTAATTGCTTAAGTGATTAACTACTTAAATGCTTGTGGGTGAAGGTTGGATTGCTTGAATTGGAACAATTCATTGAAATCCGCAACTTAGCCTACTTGCGAGTAGCAAACTTCAAACTGTTTTCAAACAAACGAACATGCAATGTTTTGTTCCAACTTAGGTGATCTAGTCTATACTTGTATACTGTGCGCATCACATAGTAATTCTAGGTTAATAACCGGAATAAGAATACATGTGTTTTAAAAAACAACATATCATGTTAGTAGTGGCCGATCTTTGATCGGGCGAGCGGGGGTACTCATTGCATGACCTTCCCCTCTCGTACCCAAGTTCCCGAGTCGAGGCAACTTTGGAGATAACGAACACGTGGTCTTAGGCACGAGTCAGGATTTCCTAAATTTCCCAAAAGTAAAACATTTAGGTGGCAACTTTGTATCTGGCAAAGCAGTCCATGTTTGGCACTTCTTTATAAAAATCAGTTTTCCAAAATGATTTGTTGGATTTGGACTCTTTGGTGATTTATCGGTCTCACATTGCACTTTGTGAGACTAGATTCAGAACCGTGACATTGAGTCCGAATTGTAGTAGCTAAAGAACAAACGAATTCGCGCCCTCGCGCGCGGAGCCGGGAGTTCCCAGGCGGTCAACATTGGCCATGTTAGGATAAAAGTTACGTCATTGTTAATAATGGAGAAAGATTGGGTGCATCTTAATAGGTAATGAAAATTATATTTGGAACCTGCTGTGCTTGAAATATTCATTCTCAAATGTCTTGATAAATTTGGATTTTGAATGGTAAAATAGAACTACAGATGAATACATGAAAGAAACATGGAATTTTGTGGACATGGCTAAAAGGAATGCATGTATCCAGAGAAGATTATATGTCCTTGCAAAGATTGTCGAAACTTAAGTCACCATTGTGTTGAGGTTGTGTATAAGGATTTGGTCATAAAAGGAATGGATGAAACTTATACAAATTGGTTTCATCATGGAGAACAACCAAATGTGAGTGACAAACCTGACATGGAAATATTAGGCTCATACAATTTATTTAGGGCTAGGTCTCCCTCTAGTTCGTGATCAGACTAAAGGGACTGTTGGGCCCGTAGGAGCCCACCACGGGTCCCGTTTCGATAATCCAAACTGTTCAGTGTAGAGAATTCGTCGAGTGTTATATGCTTGTAAAAAATCACATTGATTGGATATCGATAGCTATCTCATCGGATCAGGTTTCTATAAACCATTTATTTTTTCACGTCCATTTTTTTAATTATACAAAATTGATTTGATCACGTAGTTATTGATATTTGATCAACATGATTTTTTTACAAAAATATAGTACTCGACGAGTTCTACAGATTAAATGATTCAGATTATCAAAACAGGACTAGTGATGGGCCCCAATGGGCCCAATAGTACCCTCTAGTCCGTGATCACACTGGAGGGAAGCCAATCCCATTTATTTAAAGCTAAATGTGCGCAAGATGACGATTATGAAAAATCTATTGACGAAAGTAGGGATGAGAAATTCTTCAAATTACTGGAAGATGCAGAAACCCGATTGTATTTAGGTTGTAAAAAATACACAAAGTTGTTAGCAATTGTAGCTCTTTACAAGCTCAAAGCTGTAAGTGAATGGTCTAATAACAGTTTTAATAAACTCCTGGAGATATTACATGACATGTTATCAATAGAAAATGTCATTCTGAAGTTTGTATACTCTGTGAAAAAATTTGTCAAAGCATTTGATTTAGGATTGAGAAGATTCATGCTATGTGAATGATTGTTGTTTGTTTAGAAAAAAAAAGAATGTTGAAATGGAGGGTTGTCCCAAATGTAGTTTTTCACGATGGAAGGTTGATGAACGCACTGGTAAAATTAAAAAGGGTGTTCCTGTTAAAGTGCTAAGATATTTTCATATAATCCCAAGGTTTAGGATGATGTTTAGGTCATCACAAATGGCTGAAGATTTAAGATAGCATTTCACTAATAAAAGTGAAGAGAGTAAGATACGACACACAATTGATTCTTGCTCATGGGACTTGGTTAATAATAAGTGGCTACTTTTTTCAATAGATCCTCACAAACTTAGACTACGTCTATATCTTAAAAGAAAAAAATTAAAAAAATATATTGAAAATATTAAAAAAATTCAGTAAAAATTAAAAAAAAAACACGAAAAATAAAAAATATATATATTATTTTATTATGTGAGTTAAACCAAAGAAGATGATTGTTATTTCTCTTAAACTGACATGAACAAAATGTCAATATTATTTTATTATTTTATAAGTATAAAGGCTAAGGAACTATATTAAATATAAAAGGAGGATAAGTGTAATTTTTGAAATATGAGGAGAAAATCTATATTAAATAGAAATCTCACAAAATGTCAGGATAATTTACCCTTTGCATTTATAGTGACAAAAAAAATCTAATGTGAAATTCATTTAGTATTTGGAGTATATAGGGCTTTGACAAAATAAAAAGGGTACTTACCAATAAATTTTATTAACTATACTTATGTAATTATAGGTTCTGACTAATAAATTTATCACTATCAATTTATTTATAAAAATAAGAGAAACTAATAAATTAGAGTTAATTACCTAAAAATTCTATTTACAAATGTTATAGTAGCTTAGGTCCTATTTAAGATTTTTTGAACCAATAAGTTCTATTTAGTAAAACTGAGAATATTATCATTTTTTTTCTAATTTTTAAAACTGAGAACATTATCAATTTTAAATGATAATGTTCCAGATAATTGTTTCACTAACTGATAAAAAAAAAAAAAACAGAACATGAGATTATACATCTTTGCCCTTCTACTTATTAGATTGATTTAACTATCTAATAAAATTGAGAACATTATCAATTTTTTTCAGCTTTAAAATTAAGAACATTGTCATTTCTTTTCATTTTAATTTTTTTTTTTCTAATTTTGCACATTAATGTTCTATCATCATGCTCTTTTATAGACACAAAATTTTCAGTTTTGCACAAAAAAATAATTCAATTTTTTCAAAAAAAAATTAGATTTTTTTTTTTTTTGCACATAATTTTTTTTTTTTTTAGTTTGTTCAATTTGAAAGTTGATATTTTAAAGTTTTAAAAATTAAAATAAATGTCAAATCATCATAATTCTTTATAGATAATCATAAATGATGAAAAATCATTATTTGAAGAAATTCTGACTATTAAAAATTTAATGGGATTTGAAAGTCTAAAAAATCTTAGTTAGGATTTAATGGAGTATAAGTTTATAAAATAGGACTTGTGTATAAATACCCCATAAATTTATCATTTAATAAATTTATTTAATGAGTAATAAGTTCTTAAAAAAACCTATTAATATTCACATTAAATAAAAATCTTGGGTCTATCTTCACAGCCAAACCTAACTAACATGGCCCAATCACTTTCGAAAAAGAGGACGTATTGTAAAAGTTAAGTTGGCGTGTAAGTGATAATATTAGATTCTTGTTTCTTAATACACAGGCACATGTACTTCTATATGAGAGGGTTCAAGAATGTTGTCAAAATATTTGAAGGCTCGCTGGAAAATTTGAAGATTTTCGAAGATCGTTGGAAAATTCGAATTCTCTAGAAATGATGAGAGGCTTAAATTCTTTAATCTCGCAACTAAAAAAACACAATAGCAAAGAGATGATGGAGATAAGAGATTGGGTGAAGAAGAATGCAAAGTAATTAGAGAGAGAATAATGACAAGGCTCTCCCATGGATCTCCTACTTTCACTCGCAAGGTAGATAATGGAGAAGGGAAATTGGTTCTCTTCCAAGAATTGTTTTTCCAAAATCCATCCCTTATAAAGTTATGGATGGATGTTATTTATAGGCACCTCATGATGTAGGATAGAATCCATATGCAAGGCATATGGGAAATATTCTCTCTAACTACCTTGTTCGAGGAGGTGACCTCTCCGAGGATACGGAAAACTCCGAAGAAGAGATCAGCCACTCGGCGAACCCTATTTCTTAGCCACGCCTAATCAATGATCTCCAATCATCCCAAAGGGTCAAGAGTAGTCTCAGAGGACACCCTACAGTAGAAGGGTCAATGGTAGTTCAAGAGAACACCCTACCGCAAATATTGCCGAGTTTCAAGGACCCCCTAGATCGTGTCACCTCGACCCGGGTATAGGCTAGTTTAACCGAAGAGTGAATTTATCTCCACACACCGTCCTCGAGATCGGGTCCTTTGTTCGGACTCTATTACACCCATGGTTCTGGTGCGTAAATCGCGAAAAACTCTAAGCCCGAAAGTGTTCTAGAACTCATTAACGGAGCGACTTCTGGATTACGTTCGAATCTGTTGGAAGTCAAGCGCTTCAAATCTCTAGGTTTGTAGATTCGAACCCTTTCGAGTTCGAGCTCAAATAGGCCTCTATATTCGTGATTTCGAACCCTTTTAAAACTAAGCCAATACCTCGGAGAATAGATCTCTTCCGAGGGTTTAATCTCTTCTGAAAACAACGGTTAACCTCCTCAGACGCCTGTATGATCTGAGCTTCCTTGGATGGACTTGTTGGACTCTTTTTAGAGATATATGCTTGATGGGTCTTCCTCGGCCCAATTTGTTTGTTTTCTTGTGGGCCCGTTCAATAAAATCCACTTGAGCCCATTTGGCAATAATTTGTCAGCTCACCAATTTTTTTGGACTTTCCGATTAGGCTTTGATTAGGCCTAATTAATTTAGTGAGTCTAAGTTAACCCCTCTTACAACTTCCATGGAGACTAGGGTGGAGTGAAGGATAAACCAAGGGTGCAGAAGTGGCTCAACTGTTAGGCGATTTAATTTGTCACTTAAGATGCATCAAAAAAAAAAAAAAAAAAATTAATTAATTGTCACTTAAGATGCATCAAAAAAAAAAAAAAAAAAATTCATTGTCAAAGGTTCCAATTTTTTAGAAAATAATAAGGTAAGGTCTCATTTTAATATTTAATCTAAGGTCTTTGGAAAACTTGAGCCGCCATTATAATTTAACAGTGGGAAATCTTAGAATATTGTGACTAATCTTTGTTAGATAATTGAGAAATAAGAAGATAATTTACTTATAAGTTATAATTTTTAATTTATCAAGAGTATCACGTTAAAAACTCATGATAGTTTAGGACTATCTAATAATTTTTCAACTAAAAATTCATCATATTACATTTATTTAAAATTTATTTAAACTTGCCCAAATCCCTAAAGAAGTTTTAAATTGTTTAATTGAGTTGAACGTGAGAACTCATTTCAACCCATTTAACTGAGGCTAACATCCTCTACCACTACTCCTCCACTAATTCAACACATATTATATTCAATTCAATTCAATTCAATTCAATTCAAGTTATTTAAATTCTTGAGTATTGCTATTTAAACCTAAAAGTTAGATTCAATGATATGTGAAGAATATAATTAGTTGATGATTAAATATTTTTTAATTATCAATCAATTATCTTCTTGATTTATCACTGGGTCTAAAAAATAAATCTAAAAAGTAGATTTCTATATTATTTTCCTAAATTCTTTTATTACAAGAATGGATTTGAATTAAATTATTTTAAATGTATAATTTATTTTGACTAGTCTAAATCCGTCACAAACTCCCAGTTTAGACTCCTAGAAGATACTTAAAAGTAGAGAGCAATTGATTTTCCAGCATTACGATAGTTTGAAAGCCATCATGATAATCACCACATGCATCTTGAGTTCATTGTTAGTAAATACACATATGATTGAAATATGAGAGAGAGCACATTATTAATTGTGTTATATTTAATTAAGGGTAAAATTATGGTTTAATTCATACATTTAATTTCACTTCCTAATGCCGCAATCAGAATCACATGATTGGTTGTATTCCATTCTATATTAAAATTAACAAAAATATTTTATAGTTTTAATTTGTGAGTTCTAATAGCTCTAATGTGTATGTAGGGCCCATCTGATGTGATGTTTTGGTCTTAACTCTTTTTTTTTTTTTTTTTCCTTTTCACCTTATTAGAGCTCAATTAGAATTCTAATTTTAGAAGAATGTATCATTGTTGTAAAATTAAACTAAATGGCTAAGCTCTTTGACTTCTATCTCTCTCCCTCTTAAACCAAGTATCTCTCTCTCAGCCTCTTTCTCACTTATCATTTCATATTTTCTCTATCTTGTGGGAGAGCAAAGCTGACAAGGAAGCAAAAAAGATGGCAATGATGAAATTTAGGCCTTGTTTGGCATATACTAAAAAAGTCAAAAAGTCACTATTCTATTTAAGTCACATCATCTTATTTAAGTCACATCACCTCTCTATCACATCACTTCAAACCCAACCCATATTTAACAAAAAGTCAAAAAGTACACTTATTTAGAACATCCCAAATCACCCCTTATCATTCAATCTCGACAGCTAGGAATAGGACCGCCAAAAGATGTCATGGCTTCCACTCTTCCCTCAACCTCTTCTAAGTGAGTTCGTTTCCTTCTTCATTTTATTGGTTAATTGTATTTTCAGTTGTAATTGTATTCGATCTTTTATTTTAGTGAAATTATGAGTTTTTAGATGTAAATCCAACCATAATTATGCCTTGCAGAGATGTTTCAGAAGTTAATTCTTTCAAGTTTGCCACTTCGCTGATTATGTCGGGGATCTTTGGTTTGCTCGAGCGAAGGAATATGCACTTGAGCGAAGAATTTTTGGTTCCAGAAGTTTGCACTGATTGTAAAAATACTGAGACTATGCTTTTCTCGCTTGAACAACACTTTGGTGGCTCGAGCGAATACTCTTAGAAAAACACACGTTTTAGTCTCTCGCTCGAGCGACCTTCACGGATTGATTTTCTATAAATATGTGTTTTAGTCAGATTTTAGGGTTACGGATTCTAGATCTTCTTCTTGGATATTAGGGTTTATATTTGGAGTTTCTTTGCTAGTTTCTTTGATATTTGTTTGAATTTAAATCTGATTTGAAAAGTATATATCAAAGGATTATTTGTTTTGTTCAATACAAAATAGAGTGTTGTTCTTCGCTGAATTTCATGAAATTCGAGCCTGAAGCTTTGATGGATTCCGGAGTGGCTCATCGTCGTGATTTGACATCGGCGTTATGGATTCAATGTTGGGCAAGATGATTCCGAGGTGATTACCATGGTGGATGAGGCATATAGCAGTCAGTTCACTTTGGGCATAGAGTCGTTAGGTAATTAAGAGTACACTTGTGTAATTCTTTTTGTCTTCTTAATGGATTGTTTTGTAGCTTTGACCAGTGATTTTTTTTTTAATCACAATTGGAGGCGTTCCAATTGTGGTTTTTCCATGTTAAAATCATTGTGTTGATTTGTCTTGATTGTTTGATTGGGATGTTATTTACTGCTTAAAATTGATACATAATCACAAATCAATATCTAGGGGATTTCTAGATTTTTCAAGTGAGTTTTTGTTATGAATTTAATAGTATTTTTGTTATGTCTCATTATGGTTTAAAGTGGATATGGGATTACTTATATGTCAAATTAAAATGGATTATGAAACTAGTGGTGTTTGATTTTTAATTTTCACCCTTTGGTTTATTTTGATAACTCAATATTCGGCTAATTGGATATACTAATCTGGAAGATCGATCATGCCATTCACTAGCAAGGATTCCAATTAAAATGGATTATGAGACTGTAGTTTGCTTCTTGGCAGACCAAGAAACAAGATTAGAACCTAAGAAAACACAATAACCAGAAGTAGACTTCCGATCAACCAAATCTCCTGCTCACTTGGTGTCAGAGAAGGCATGGACATCAAAAGAACTTGGGGTATAGGTCAAACCATGAGCAATAGTACCTTTAACAAATTGGAGTAGCAGTTTGACAGAAGAAAAATCACCATTGGTAGGCTGATACATATGTTGGTAGGCCTGATTAACTGCAAATGACAAATCAGGACGGGTGATGGTGAGGTATTGAACTGCTTCAACAATAGACTGATAAAGAGATGGATTGGAGAAGGGTGTGTAGAATCTGGAGAAACACAAGGTTTAACTGAGATAGGAGAAGCACATGGTTTACAATCATCTAAACCAGTCTTGTGAATGATATCTTGGGCATATTCACTACAAAAAAAAGTGTCTTTGGAGACGAAAACTAATGACGAAAATAAATTTTGTCACGAAAGACGTACCTTTTAGTGAAGAAAATAATTTTTCGTCTCCAAATGTACCATTTTTAGAGACAAAAATAAAATTTCGTCACCAATCTGCATACATAATAAAAAAATTAGGTGATGAAATTTCTTTTCGTCATTATTTATATTTTTTTTGTCACTAAAGATTTTCCCGCTAATTTTTCGGATGGTGCCAAAATTTTCAGACTTTTGATGAGGAAAAAATTGGTCACCAATAATAAAATTATTAATGACGAATATATTTTCGTCACCAATAACTTTAAATATTTTAATATTACTTAGTGAGAAAACTATTTTCGTGGCTAATATTTTTATTATCTTTTAGCGAGGAAATAATTTTGTTACCAAATAAATGATTTAGTTGCTAAAGGTTTTTAGGGGGAAATGAATATATTGGCGCCTTAGATATATCAGTTCTCTTCTCTCATGCCTCACGCCTCTGTGTCTCTTCTCTCTTACGCTTCACGCCTCTACCTTCCTCTCTGTTACTGGAGCATCACCGCGAGGGTTAGACAAGCACAACGTAAGGGTTAGATGAGCACACTGTAAGGGTTAGCACCACCGTCGCTTTGTCTCAGGTAGGTATGTCCTCTATTTCGCCCTCTCTCTTTTTCTCTCTCTGTGCGTGTGTGTGTGTGTGTGTGTCTCTGTCTTCCTCTCTATGTCTTCTTTGATTCACATATACCTTCACACCCAACCCTAAAGTCGACCCAGTCCCAAATCAACCCACCTTGCTCGAGTGGTGATTGGACTGCTCTTTGGATTTCACCGCTTGTACACCCGTAATCAGTTAGAACAATGCTTTCAACCGTGCTTGTTCCCACTCTTTGGACTTTCACCTCTTGAACACCATTACAACAGTCCAAACATGCCTTTTTTTGAATTGATTCCTATCAATAGGGTGATTGGGAAAGATCCAAATCAATTTTATTTTCTCAATAAAATAAAGAACAAGAATTTAATGACATCTTCAAATGATTGATATGAAGAATAGCTATTCTCATATGTAACTATCTATCTCATTGGAAATCAGGCATATTAATTAAAATGGCGAGTGAATGAAAATGAAATGGTATTTTTTTCCTATTGGTTTTTGGTGCAAAAGCGACTAATATTAATGTTGATTGAGTTAGACATGAGTTAATAGGATTGATGAGGTTTTGATGTCTCAATTTCAGGTTTGAACATAAGAGTTAAGGTGTCAAGTTCAAGCCTCTCCTAATGGGTCATTAGAGGTTTGCTTTTGCCTCTCCTCCTTACTCTCTGTTTTTGCTGATGGCTGTGTTTGTGTTTCTAAGATTTGGGAATGTCCCATTGTATTTTCAGTGTGTTGGGTTAGTTTTGTTTGGGTTTTCTATGCCATTTGTGGAATACTTGATAGTTAGTTTAAATATTTTATTTTTCCCTTACTGCACTTGCTGCAAAAAATTTTATTTTTAAACTTTCAACCTGCTAAATAGAAATTTGATTAGAAAACTCAACCTGCTAAACATAAATGAATTGTGAAAAAAAAACTGGTTTGTCTATGACACCCATGACACCAAATGATAGTATGCTTAATTGCATGCAAGTTCTTTTCTTGGATGAATGTAATATATATATGGTCGTGGTGATAGTGTATGAAGATCATTTAGCATGATTTGAGGAAGATATTTGACATTCATCATATTGGTTTCCAATTTTGTGTAGAACACCATTGAGTGTTATTCTTTATTACATTCTTGCCGAGTTGTTGGCTGGGAAGCCTATCATGCCTGGTCGAACAAAGGTAACTTTGAAACTTTTTGACTTTACCCCTTTCGCATTTGGAGAGTACTAGGTTATGTTGTTTGCTCTAAGTAATTCACTATTCTACTCCCAGGCCTAGTTGACAAATGAATGAAATGACAATTTGTTTTGATTATTTGAGAAGTTTGATGATATTGAAAAGTGTCTTTTGTATGTCTTATCTCCATTTGTATTAATGCAAAAAGAATAATTGCAAGAGGTGTTTTTGTTGTTTTATGATGTTTGTCATTGTGAAGATGATATTTTTGAGCCTCGCCTGACATCAATTTAGTCAAATAAGGTATATTGAATCTTCACCAATGTTGGTTAGAACATGAAATGGAACATTAGGAATACATGCTCATAAGCATTATGGTTAGTGCTTACTTTTTATTTTATTTTATTAAGAGTTAGTTTTTTATAATACCGTGATATTCCTCTAGATGCTCATGCTTTTAACCATTTGATGTTGTTGCTTCTCACAGTTTAAGAAATATACAGTGGCTTTATATGGATATGGATATGCTTATGAAGCTGGCTGTATATTTAGCAATTAAAAAACGACAGGGTTTTAACAACATTATACACCTTGATTTAGTTGTTGAATGTTAAAATCGACGATTAAATGGTTTTTGTGAGTCCTACTGGGTATGATTAAAATTGACGATTAAATGGTTGCTGATATGGGTATGATTATACCCATAGTTGCTAATATGGTTGTTGATATCGGTATGATTATAACATTACACCCATAGTTGCTGATATGGGTATGATTATACCGATAGTTGCTAATATGGTTGCTGATATCGGTATGATTATAACATTACACCCATAGTTGCTGATATGGGTATGATTAAAATCGACGATTAAATGGTTTTTGTGATTAAAATCGACGATTAAAGACTTTCCACCGTCATCACTGCCATTAATTAAGACACTTCTCACAATTGACCCTCCTGAATGTCAAACTGCCACAGCTGCATTGAGGAGTGAAGTGAGCTTTTATATTATTGCCCCTCTTTATTTGCTGTATTTGCAATATATAGGCTCTTGTTTGGGTGGTTTCTGCTTGTTTTTCCTCTGCTTTAACTGGTTTATGGTCAAATAACTTTCAAATTTATTTTTTCATGTTAATCACTTATCAAAATATGTAAGGTTCTCCTTTTAGGATATGACTAATAGATTAGTAAAATGAATTAATTCAATTACTGAGGCCCGGGATTGCCAAATAGTTTCTGAAGTCATCGCTAAGTCTTTTTGATAAAACTGAAATTTATGTACTGAAAAGTTTACTACTGAATAAAACAATGGCCTAGAATATGGTTATACTAGGATGCTAGTGCTATCAATGAATATATTTGTGGGGTTAGATATTAATTAATTTATTTTTTCATCCTCAATTACAATAATGACTTAAGTGAGTTGGTTATTTGGGTTAGTAATTTGATTTTTTGAAATCATAGGAAATGGTTACAAAAGGCTTCACTATGTACTAGGTGCATGTGCTCTATGTGCTGACTTGAACTCCAAACAAATCTTAAGATTTAGTTGGGGCTTTGTAGGCTTCACTATGCACAACAACTGTTTTCTGCTTGTCAAAAGCTTGTGAAAGAAAAGTGCTAGCATTCCAAGCAGGACTTGATGTCAGTAAATGAACAAGTTCATAGTGTGAAAGAGTATGCAATGAAGATGGAAAGTGTTAGCGTTTCGTGGAAGAAACAAACTTTGTCACTGATTCGCTGGTATGTTTCTTAGACTCCAAAATATTACGAGCTAGATGCAAACTTCTTGTGTCAAATCGATGTAACCAATCTATGTATCTGACAATATTTATCAATCTTTTTTGTTCTTTTGTCTTGAATTTTATTTATGAAATTACACGTGTCTATACAAATGGAGATTGATAGTACACTTGCATGTATTGTCAAGATTATAAAATCAACTCTACAATTATCAAATCTTGATCTTGATGCTTTATATGCTAGAGAAATCTGTTCTAATGCCTTCCTCCTCAATTACTCAAAATGATATTAGTGAATTCTACCAATGTAGTTTAAATTTAATTCATTGAAATAGAAGTAAATTTAATATCTAATTAAACATATGTATTTTATTTAAGTTGAATAACATGTGTCAACAACCTACAATTAAATAAGTTGGTTTGGTTGTTGTCTTTGGGTGCTAATATAGCAGGTTTGATGTTGTTGGTTTAGGTCTTAAGTATTGTTTGGTGCTTTTAACTTGGCTCTAGAATAGAGGCAGCAGGGTTTAAGGCCTTACACATTGTAAAACATAACACCTTAAGCTTGAAAATAGGCGTTTTAAGGGCATAGTTGTGAAATAGCCATCTTTTTTAACACTTAATCTTGAAAATTAGCATCCGAAGGGTAAAATTGTGAATTAGCCATAAGAACTGGTTCAAACACCTTAATAAGGAGAAAAGTAACTCATGGAAACTCACAGAACAAGCATGAGAGTCCTAGTTTCAAAATTAAGCTCAAACTTGTATTTTTTGAACACTTAGACTTAAAAATAGGCATTTGAAAGGAAAATTTGTCTAATAGCTATGAAAATGCCTAGGAATTGGTTTGAGCACCTTATTAAGGCTATAAATGACTTGTAGAAACTTATGGAATAAGCACAAAACTCTTAGTTTCAAAATTAATCTCAAACTTACGTGTATGAACACTTGACACTTAGAAATGAAATAAGTTTAGCTAATTCAATTAATTTTAACTATATTTGTATATTATTTGTGAAGTTAATGTATTGATAAAATATTCATGTTTTTATCTTTCAATCCATTGTGAACAACAACCTGAGAATTATTATTGAGAAATTTAGTTATCAGAGTTGCTAGATTATATTTTTGGAAAATGTTTAGTCAAAAGTCTCTCGCTAGCTTCAAGGTAAAATGTTTTATATATGTTGATTGTCAAAAATTAAGTTTCTTCTTAATAATGTTATCTTTTCTTGTTTTTATTGGTGTTTCAATTGTGTAGGAACAATCACTAGCTAATGTGAATAATATGATGCAAATGAAGACAAAACATCGATGTGGATAAAAATCAATCACGGTCAGGGTATACAACTCAGTGCGTTCTACTAATTTATTTTATTGGATTAGTAGGCTTTGTTAGTATATTATGTTTCTAAGTTAATTTAGTAGAAATTTCTTAATCAACTAGGGTAGAATAAAAAAAACTTTGACATTTAGGGGCGAAAGGTCATGGGAAAATAGTGAATTATGCATGTAAAGATCCGAGAAACATCACAAACACCTTGAGACAGAGCAACATAAGTTGTGCAAACTTACGAAAGAAGCGCGTGGCTCCCAATTTGAAAACTACTTTGAAATTTACACTGTTTCAACACGTAGGCATGAAACCTAGTAAAAAAATGAACTTTTCTAACGCTTAAGCTTGAAAATAAGCCATCGGAGGGCTAAATCGTGCAACAGCCACGAGACAGCCCGAGTAACACCTCAAATACCTCGGGAGGAACCAAACTAAGTTGTGGAAACTTACGGAACTAGCACGGGACTCCCGGTTTGAAAATTAAGTTCAAAATTGCACTTTTTCACACTTAAGCTTGAAAATAGACCTTCGAAGGCCAAAATTGTGCAACTGGCATGGGATGGCCCGGCGAACACCTCAAACACCTCGGGAGGAACCAATGTGAGTTGTGGAAACTTACGGAACTAGCATGGGACTCCCAGTTTGAAAACTAAATCGAAAAATGTACTTTTTCACACTTAAGCTTGAAAATAGGCCATCGAGGCCAAAATCATGCAACAGCCATGAGACGGCCTGGGGAACACCTCAAACACCTCGAGAGAGACCAATGCGAGTTGTGAAAACTTACGGAACTAGCACGGGACTCCCGGTTTGAAAACTAAGTCGAAAAATGTACTTTTTCACACTAAAGCTTAAAATAGGCCACCGGAGGCCAAAATCGTGCAACAGCCATGAGACGGCCCAAGGAACACCTCAAACACCTCGGGAGGGACAAATGTGAGTTATGGAAATTTACGGAACTAGCACGGGACTCCCAATTTGTAAACTAAGTCCAAAATTGCACTTTTTCACACTTAAGCTTGAAAATAAACCTTCGGGGGCCAAAATCGTGCAACAAGCACGGGACGGCCTAGGAAACACCTCAAACACCTCAAGAGGGACCAATGTGAGTTGTGGAAACTTACAAAATTGGCACGGGACTCCCGGTTTGAAAACTAAGTCGAAAAATGCACTTTTTCACACTTAAGCTTGAAAATAGGCCATCGGAGGCCAAAATCGTGCAACAGCCACGAGACGGCCTAGGGAACACCTAAAATATCTCGGAAGGGACCAATGTGAGTTGTGGAAACTTACGGAACTAGCACGGGACTCCCGCTTTGAAAATTAAGTCGAAAAATGCATTTTTTCACACTTAAGCTTGAAAATAGGCCATCGGGGGCCAAAATCGTGCAATAGCCATGAGACGGCCTCGGGAACACCTCAAATACCTCGGGAGGGACCAATGTGAGTTGTGAAAACTTACAGAACTAGCACGGGACTCCCAGGTTGAAAACTAAGTCCAAAATTACACTTTTTCACACTTAAGCTTGAAAATAGACCCTTCGGGGGCCAAATCGTGCAACAGGCACGGGACAGCCTGCGGAACACCTCAAACACTTCGGGAGGGACAAATGTGAGTTTTGGAAACTTAAAGAACTGGCACGAGACTCCCGGTTTGAAAACTGAGTTGAAAAATGCACTTTTTCACACTTAAGCTTGAAAATAAGCCATCGGAAGCCAAAATCGTACAACAGCCACGAGACGGCCCGGGGAACACCTCAAACACCTCGGGAGGGACCAATGTGAGTTGTGGAAACTTAAGGAACTAGCACGGGACTCCCGGTTTGAAAACTAAGTCGAAAAATTCACTTTTCACATTTAAGCTTGAAAATAGGCCATCGGAGCCCAAAATCGTGCAACAGCCACGAGACGACCCGGGAAATATTTCAAACACCTCGGAAGGGACAAATGTGAGTTGTGGAAACTTGTGGAACTAACACGGGACTCTCAGTTTGAAAACTAAGTCAAAAATTGCACTTTTTCACACTTAAGCTTGAAAATAGACCTTTGGGGGCCAAAATCGTGCAACAGGCACGGGATAGCCTAGGGAACACCTCAAACACCTCGGGAGGGACCAATATGAGTTGTGAAAACTTACGGAACTAGCACGGGACTCCCGGTTTGAAAACTAAGTCAAAAAATGCACTTTTTCACACTTATGCTAGAAAATAGACCATCGGAGGCCAAAATCGTGCAACAGGCATGAGACAACCCGGGGAACACCTCAAAGACCTCGGGAGGGACCAATATGAGTTGTGGAAACTTACGAAACTAGCACGGGACTCCCGGTTTGTAAACTAAGTCGAAAAATTCACTTTTTCACACTTAAGCTTGAAAATAGGCCATCGGAGGCCAAAATCGTGCAACAGCCATGAGACGGCTCGGGGAACACCTCAAACACCTTGGGACGGACAAATGTGAGTTGTGAAAACTTATGGAACTAGCACGGGACTCCCGGTTTGAAAACTAAGTCCAAAATTGCGTTTTTTCACACTTAAGCTTGAAAATAGACCTTCAGGGGGCCAAAATCGTGCAACAAGCACGGGACAGCCTAGGGAACACCTCATACACCTCCGGAGGGACCAATGTGAGTTGTCAAAACTTACGAAACTAGCACGGGGCTCCCAGTTTGAAAACTAAGTCGAAAAATGCAGTTTTTCACACTTAAACTTGAAAATAGACCATCAAAGGCCAAAATTGCGGAACAGCCACAAGACGGCCCAGGGAACACCTCAAACATCTCGGGAGGGACAAATGTGAGTTGTGTAAATTTACGGAACTAGCACGGGACTCCCGGTTTGTAAACTAAGTCCAAAATTGCACTTTTTCACATTTAAGCTTGAAAATAGACCTTCGGGGGCCAAAATCGTGCAACAGGCACGAGACGGCCTGGGGAACACCTCAAACACCTCAAGAGAGACCAATGTGAGTTGTGGAAACTTACAAAACTGGCACAGGACTCTCGGTTTGAAAACTAAGTCGAAAAATGCACTTTTTCACACTTAAGCTTGAAAATAGGCCATCGGAGGCCAAAATCGTGCAACAACCACAAGACGGCCTAAAAAACACCTCAAACATCTCGGGAGGGACTAATGTGACTTGTGGAAACTTACGGAACTAGCACGGGACTCCCACTTTAAAAATTAAGTCAAAAAATGCACTTTTTCACACTTAAGCTTTAAAATAGGCCATCAGGGGCCAAAATCGTGCAACAGCCACGAGACGGCCTGGGGAACACCTCAAATAGCTCGGGAGGGACTAATGTGAGTTGTGGAAACTTATAGAACTTGCACAGGACTCCCGGTTTGACAACTAAGTCCGAAATTGTACTTTTTCACACTTAAACTTGAAAATAGACCTTTAGGGGCCAAAATCGTGCAACAGCCACGGGACGGCCCGGGGAACACCTCAAACACGTTGGGAGGGACCAATGTAAGTTGTGGAAACTTACGAAACTTGCACCGGACTCCTGATTTGAAAACTAATTCGAAAAATGCATGTTAAATTGTATAACTTATGGATAAGATAATAATTGTCTAACTTACATTTTTTTTTTTTGTGTTTCATTTTTTTGTAGATTCGAGATTTGATATGAACATGTTTGGTAATTTGGAGGGCAGATGGTAGCTCATTTTGTGTTTTTGTTCATATTACCTTACATGTATTTTGGTTGCATTGTAAATTTTATATTTTTGTTGGTATTACAGGGCATATTGTGTAATCCGCCCTTGATATTTTATTTTTCTTGATATTAGTAGACATGTTTTTTGTTGGATATTAGGAGATGTGTTTGGTAATCCGCATGCGGTTGATATTATGTGGGTGTTTGGGAAGTGGATTTTTATGTAGGTTTTTTTAGTTGTAGGATATTATTGGAGAAAAAAATTTTGGTGTTTGGGAAGATAGTTGGGTTTTTTTGTAGTTGGATGTGATATTTTGTTTGGATTTGTTTTTTTTTATTTTGCAAAAACTTTGTCTTTTAGTGAAAAAAATCAAAAAAAAAACCCACAAAAAATTTTCCCCAAACACCACCTATATTTTTGTGGATATTAGTAAACGTTTTTTGTGGATATTAGGAGACATGTTTATAATTTGCATACAGTTCATATTGTATTTTTGTGGATAGTGTTGAAATTCGATTGTGATGTTTATGAAAATGAACAAATTTTTGTATTGATCTGTAATAGATATTTTATTGAACAGGTTATTGAAATGTGCAAGGAATTATTACTGAAAAGAAAAAATTTCAGAAGAAAATAGTACCCCCATTTTAAAAAATTTTAATTTTTATTAGTAGCGAAATAAAAAATAGCGCTATTAGTTTTCAAAAAACATGACAAATAATTTTGTCACTAATGATATAGTACCAACAAATAATTTCGTCACATTTGCTAAATATTTCGCCGTTAAATTGAAATATTTGGTGACAAAATGTTTTTTGTCATTGAAGAATTTTCTTTTCTTTTCATTTTAGTGACGATTTTTTTTTTGTCACCTTAATCCATATCATTGGTGAGGAAAATGTTCGTCACTAAAATCTATTTGGTGATGAAATATTTCATCGCCAAAAACAATTAAAAAAAATTATTTAGTTTTGGTGACGAAATTGATGTTATAGAGGACAAAAAATTCAACATTCGAAGACGAAACATTTCGTCGCCAAAAATCAAAAATAGGCTACGAAACTGTTTTTCGTCACCAAGTACTTTCAGCAACAACGTATAGGCCACGAACATGGTGACAAATTTTTTTCGTCGCAAATCACTTTAGTGACGAAAATTTGATGTTTTGAGACAAAATCAGTCTGTCACTAAAGGCCTTTTTTGTTGTAATGATTTTTGTTGAAAAAGAAAATAATGAGACCCAGTAGTATGAATAGAAATACCAAGAAAATAGGAAAGATTTCTCAATTCCTTCAATGAAAAAGCCAAATGCATTTGTGTTACTAATGATTGAATACGAGAAAGGGCCACTCCTAGTCAAGAAAATGTCATCCAGATAGACCAGCAGAATGGTAGTGGAGGTGGTGGTTTTATGAATGAATAAAGAGGTATCACAAGAGCTATTGTGAAACCCTTGAGAGAAAAGATAGGCTGAAAATGTAGAGAACCAAGCACAAGGAGCTTGTTTAAGACCATAGAGTGCTTTATGTAATTTGCAAACATGAGAGTGTTGGGGAACGAGGGCACACCACAAACAAGCAATAACACAAGAGTTTTAACGTGGTTCAGCAAATCGCCTACGTCCATGGGCAGCGAATTTCACTATATGGAGAGAAATGGAAGAATTACAAAGATTACAACACTCTGATAATTCTCTCTCTCTCTCTATATATTCTCTCTCTCAACTCACCACACCCTCACACACTTCTCCTTTCTCACCCTCGCCATTTATACACATAATGGTAGGTGAGAGAGTCTTCCATATGAGCTGGCTACAAGCCCTCTTTTTCTCCTTTCGGTGGCCGTCCACCTTTGCAGCTTGTCGGTTGGCAGCCGCATTCCTTGACATGCTGCAGCTGACTTCACATGGAGAAGAAAATCACCCCTCACATGGGGTGATATCAACAAATCACCCCCTCAACCCAGGTGAGGTGATCTACTACACACACTGCTACTAATCTTGTCACGCTCAAATTTCAACATAGTTTGCATCTCCTCACTAATCTTGGCGAGGATTCTCTATCCAACATAGTGATCGATCAACACTGCCATTCACCCGAAAGTGCTTAGTTCTGAGAGATGTTGACCAAGTCCAAACAGTGTTGGAACTTGATCCCAGAAACCACTTTTGTGAGCATATCGGCCGGATTATCTACAGTGCTAATCTTTTGAAGCAGAATATCCCCTTCATTCACAATTTCTCGGACGAAATGGAAACAGACATCAATGTGCTTGGTGCAGGAATGATGAACTTGGTTCTTGCCAAACAAATGGCACTCTAACTATCGCAGTACACCTCAACGTGCTTCTGAACAATACCCAAGTCCTCAATCAACCCATGTAGCCAAATAGCTTCCTTAAAGGCTTCTGTCACTGCCATATACTCTGCCTTTGTAGTAGACAAAGCCACCATTGACTAAAGCGTTGACCTCCAACTTACTAGCCCTTTAGCAAGCGTAAATAAATACCCTGTTGTTGACCGGTGTTTGTCCAAGTCACTAGCATAATCTGAGTCCACATATCCAACCAAATTCTGCCCAAGTTGGTTATCTCTCTCGAACTTTAATCCCAGATTAACCATGCCATGTATGTACCTTAGGATCCATTTCACTGCCTGCCAGTGATCTTTTCCTGGATCATGCATATACCTGCTTACCATACTCACAGCATGTGAGATGTCAGGCCTTGTACAAACCATAGCATACATTAATGCACCAATTGCATTTGCATATGGAACTTGTGCCATATGCTTCTGTTCTTCTTCTGTGAGTGGAGACATCGAAGCACTAAGCTTGAAATGAGAGGCCAATGGTGTACTCACAGCTTTTGTTTTCCCATTTGTGCCAAATCTGTCTAACACCTTTTTTAAGTATTGAGTTTGTGTCAGATGAACCGTGCCCTTCTTCTTGTCTCTCTTGATCTCCATGCCAAGAATTTTCTTTGCTTCTCCCAAATCCTTCATTTCAAACTCTCTTGCTAGCTGTGCCTTGAGTTTGTCAATCTCCTTATTGCTCTTTGATACAATTAACATATCATCTACATATAAGAGCAAATAGATGAAGGACCCATCTGAAAGCTTATGGAAATATACACAATGATCAAATTGATTTCTTGTGTATTCTTTCTCTATCATGAACCGATCAAATCTTTTGTACCACTGTCTCGGGGATTGCTTCAATCCGTACAATGATTTGTTCAGCTTACAGGCCCAATTCTCTTTTCCAGCAACTTTGAAACCATCTAGCTGGGACATGTATATCTCCTCTTCAAGATCTCCATGTAAAAAGGCAGTTTTGACATCGAGTTGGGCGAGCTTGAGATCAAACTGTGCAACCAAAGCTAACAAGATTCGAATAGATGTGTGCTTCACAACAGGTGAGAATACCTCATTGTAGTCTATTCCTTCCTTCTGAGCATAGCCTTTAGCTACCACTCTAGCTTTGAATCTGATGTTGTCTCTGCTTGGGATGCCTTCTTTCTTAGTGTAAACCCACTTACACCCAATTGCTTTCTTGCCTTTTGGAAGTTGCACCAACTCCCATGTCTGGTTCTTGTGAAGTGACCCGATCTCTTCATCCATAGCCTCCTTTCATTTGACACTTTCTGGATTCTGCACAGCTTCTTTGAAAGTGCAAAGAATATTATCTTCAATGATTGGAAGTGCATAGGCCACCATATCGGTCATCCAATTGGGTTTCTTAGTAATTCTTTTTCCTTTTCTGATTGCAATGGGTTCTGACTGTTGTGGGGCCTCTGGATCTTCATTTTCATTTGAACTCTCTTCAGACTCTTCTTCAGAGCTGTCAACTGAAACTTCTTCAGGATTATTGTCTGTCTGAACAGTCTTCGCTAGAGTCTCTAACTCCACCTGCACTGACTTCTTCAATGCTTCCTTATTCTGTTGAGGATTTAGCTGCGTTAGCATTATAGACTCATCAAAGGTAACGTCTCTTCTAGTGACAACTTTCTTTGATTCAGAGCACCAGAGTCTATATCCCTTGACACCGTCACTGAAGCCCAAGAAGATAGCTTTCTTGGCTCTAGGATCCAACTTAGATTCTATAACATGAAAATAAGCTGGACAGCCAAAGATACATAGCTGATCATAATCACTAGCTGGTGCTCCTGACCATTCTTCCATGGGAGTCTTGCCATCAAGTGCTGCAGTAGGTAGTCGGTTAACAAGATGACGAGCATAGTTCAATGCCTCGCCCCAAAATGCCTTGCTCAATCCAGAATGTGACAGCATACACCAGACTTTCTCCACCAAAGTGCGGTTCATGCGTTCTGCAACTCCATTTTGCTGCGGTGTTCCAAGAACTGTGAAATGTCTCACTATCCCTTCCTTCTGGCAAACCTCAAAGAAGGGATTTGATGTGTATTCCCCGCTATTGTCAGATCTGAGCTTTTTGATCTTTATGCCTGTCTGGGTCTCAATCATTTTCATCCACATAAAAAAGATTTCTAATACTTCATCTTTATGCTTCATTGTGTAAACCCAAACTCTTCTTGAGAAATCATCAATGAACGACACAAAGTAGTGTTTACCTCCCAATGAAGCATTCTTGGAAGGACCCCATACATTGGTGTGAACGTAGTCTAGAATCCCTTTGGTACAATGAATAGCAGTACCAAACTTGATTCTTGTTTGCTTGCTCAGTACACAATGCTCGCAGAACTCAAGCTTCCTTGTTTTGGCACTTTTCAACAGGCCTTGCTTTACCAACCCTTGTAAAGCCTTCTCACCGACATGCCCTAGGCGCATGTGCCAAAGTCTGGAAGTGCCTGATACATCATCTTCTGAGCTAGTGGAGACAGCCACTCTCCCTGTGACTGTAGAGCCGTCTAGGAAATATAAATTTCCTTGTCGAGTACCCTTCATTGCAACAAATGCTCCTCGAACAACTTTGAGGACTTCACCTTCCATAGTTACTCTGTAACCTTTGGAGTCTAAAACTCCCACTGAGATGAGATTCTTTGTCAAATCTGGTACATACCGAACATCTTCAAGAATTCTGATTGTTCCATCATGTATCTTCAGTCGAATTGTTCCAATCCCCTTTGTCTGGCAAGCTTGGTCGTTGCCCATCAGTACAACTCCTCCATCGAACTCTCGTAAGCTTGAGAACCACTGTTTGTTAGGACACATGTGGTAGGAACATCCGGAATCTAGAATCCATTCATCAGACTGGCCATATGACGAAACTGTAAAGGCTGATCCTTCACCATTATCTCTATCTCGTTCAACGTTCACCTTTTCTTCTTTCTTGTCTTTATTGGGACAATCTTTTGCCCAATGCCCCTTCTGGCGACAAACAGCACACTCGTCTTTTGCAAGACGTCTTCTATCTGATGATTTCCCTCTGGATTTTGAACGAGACTTTTCTCGCCCTGTATATCTTCTATTATTTGTTCTGCCTTTGATTGTCAATGCTTCGGATGCTGAGTCCCTGTTTGCAGATTTATCTTTCCTTCTGAACTCATTATTTACCAAGGCATTTGCAACATCAACATGCTTGATCTTTTCTTTACCGTACAGTAAAGTGGTTATGAGATGATCATATGAGTCAGGCAAGGAATTCAACAGCAACAGTGCTTTATCTTCATCACCAATGTGATCATCCAAGTTTTTCAAGTCGGTAAGAATTTTGTTGAAATTGTTTAGGTGTTCGTTCATCGACATACCTTTCTTGTAGTCGAAACGAAACAACCTCTTCTTCAAGTAGAGTTAGTTCTCAATGCTCTTTGTTATGAACTTGTCTTCCAGCGCGTTCCAAAGGCCCTTCGCAATATCATATTCTGTGAAGGTGTACTTCTCCTCTTTTGCAAGGCAAAGTCGGATGGAACTGCAGGTCAGGAGATTCACTTTCTCCCATTCTATCACGTCCAGGTCATCTGGTTTGTCTTCTAGAGTGAAGTGTAGGTTCATCTGGACAAACATATCTTTAACTTCGCTTCTCCATATACCGAAGTTGCTGCTTCCATGAAACTTTTCTACCTCGAACTTAGCATAGGACACCGGGTCCAATGCCTAGAGTTGCTTGTAGTCGCTGGATTACTAATGGACTCGGTTGATCTCGTCTCTGTAGATTCTGCCATTTAGACTGGTTTTTTTTTTTAGAAACTCCAATTCAAAAAACTGACCGTACAGATGTGTCCGAAATACTCCAAATAGTTGGGAAGTACTATTAGATTGTCAGAAACAGACTCCGAATGACTCAGATCAGGCCAAAACAGTTTGGACGCCTCAGATCTGCAAAATCTGGTGCATCTGAGATGCGCTGGATAAGTACTCCGGTACGGCTGGTCAACTGGCATAGTCAACGGTGCGGTCAATGGTGTGGCTTCTGGCGTGGCGCGGCTCAGCGACGCAGCTTGACTAGCTGGTCAACGCGGCTCCGAACTGGTCAACGGCTCGAGCACAGGCGGCTTGGTGGGTTGACTCTGGCGTGGCTTGGTCAGCGGCAGTCAACGGCTCCTCGTCAGCTTGACGGCTCGGCGCAGGATGACGTCAGGCTGACGTTAGAAACACGCGCGCTCCACACGTCCGCTCGACGACGCGTGGGGCGTGTATTGCGCGTGGGATTCATACGCTGACTTCTAGAGGCGCATGAAGCCGCATGAGTGGTCCTCTTGGCCTATTCTTTGCAGTTCTGGACTCCTCTTCTCAAGGCCTTCCTCCTGGTATGCTCAAAAGTGGATTTCAATCACTTCAAAATCTGGGCACTTTAGGAAAAAATTCAATTTTTCACCACCCGAGCTCTGATACCAATTGTTGGGGATCGAGGGCACACTAGGAAACACAAACAAGCAATAACACAAGAGTTTTAACATGGTTCGGCAAATCGCCTACGTCCACGGGCAGCGGATTTCACTATATGGAGAGAAATGAAAGAATTACAAAGATTACAACACTCTGATAATTCTCTCTCTCTCTTTGTATTCTCTTTCTCAACTCACCACACACTCACATACTTCTCCTCTCTCACCTTCTCCATTTATACACATAATGGTAGGTGAGAGAGTGTTCCATGTGAGCTGGCTACAAGCCCTCTTCTTCTCCTTTCGGTGGCCGTCCACCTTTGCAGCTTGTCGGTTGGCAGCCGCATTCCTTGACATGCTGCAGCTGACTTCACATAGAGAAGAAAATCACCCTTCACATGGGGTGATATCAACAGAGAGGACTGAGAGGAAGAAACAAAACTAGGAGGTTGAATCATATACACTTCTTCCTCAAGCTTGCCTTGAAGAAAAGCATTGGAGATGCCCAATTGCCTTAAAGTCCTATGATGATGTAAAGCAAGACAAAGAAGCACTCTAATACTTGGAAACTTTGCAACAGGACTAAAGGTTTTCTGAAAATCCACACCTTCCTCCTGAAGATACCCTTTAGCCACCAATCTTGTTTTATACCGACCAATGGTGCCATCAGAATTTCTTTTAATTTGGAAAACCCATTAGTAGCCTATATCATTTTTGTGAGAATGCAAAGGAACCAGGGACCAAGTGTGTTGTTGTTGTAAGACACCATATTCTTGTTGCATAGCTTTGAACCAAACAGGAGAAGCAGAGCTTGCTTATAAGTAGAAGATTCAGAGTCAAGAAATAAGGATGAAAATTTTGGACTAAGAGAGACAGTTGGAGAGGAAGTGGTTATGCTAAGAGAAATAGATAGAGTAGACCTGGTTTTAGATCTGGTCAACATATGATGCTGGTTAGAAGAAAGAGATAAGAGAGGTAAATCAATGGAAATGGAATGGATGGGTATGCTAGATGGACAAGATTGATCAGTAGAAGGAATCAGAGAAGCAGTCGGAGTTGTAGAGTGAATAGCTGCAGCTGATTATAACCTGTGCTGGGAGGCAAATGGCAGATCAGATTAATAAGCAAGGGACTGAGCATGCTGCAAAGAAGTAGGCAGAGGAGGCTACAGAACAGTTGCCTGAGGAGGAAGCAGAACAGTTGACTGAGAAGGCTGCAGAACAAGTGAGACAACAAACTGAGGCTGAGGCTGAAGCAAGTTGTAGCTGACTGAAAAGCACCCACAGCTGCAGTAGGATGGAGTGGTGCAGAAGAAAATTTACCCAAAGCTGACTGTGGCATTGGCGAAACAGAGACCAAAAGAAAGAGATGAGAGAAAACAAAGAAGAAAATGAGGTGTTAGTCATAGAAAAAGGGAAAACAGATTTATTAAAAATACATGCCATGAAAGATATAATTTCCCAATTAAGGGATCAAGACATCTATAACCCTTAACAAAGGGATGATAGCCTAAAAAAATACAAGACAATGACTTGGGTTGAAATTTAGAGTTAATATAGGGTCTAAGCCACGGAAAGCACTGGCAACCAAACACCCTTAAAACGGTTAAATCAGGAGGGGTATGAAACAACACTTCAAAATGAGATTTATTTGAAAGAACAGAAGAAGGCATTCTATTAATTAAGAAGGTAGTAATGCCAACTGCATCAAACCAATAGTGAAGAGGAAGAGAAGCATGATGAATTAAAGCAATAACTATGTTAATGACATGCCTGTGTTTTCTTTCTGCAATGCCATTTTAAGAAGTATGTTTTATTAGTAAAATACTCAGTGCCACCGTCTGTTCGAAGCACCTGAAGAGGAGTGGAAAATTGTTCCTTAACACAGATTTTAAACTCCACAAACTTTATATAAAAAAAATTTTAAAAATAAAAAATAAAAAAATTCACTCTTACAAGCCCAGGATATAACCAAGTAAATCGACTAAAATCATCCACAAATAATACATAATACTTGAATCCAAAAGTAGATTTATTAAAAGGACTCTAAACATCATTGTGGATCACTGACAAATGTTGATTTACAGTTGAATTGGACAAATGAAAAGGAAATCTTTGACTTTTGGATACACATCAATAAGCAACACAAGTACTATTGTCATGAGACTTAGAAGAATTACAAAAAAATACTCTTCTTGAGATGAGCAAACTTCTGTAAACAAGGATGTCATAGCCTATAATGCCAGATATTTGATGAAACAAATTTGGAGTTTTCTTAAGTGTGCAAGTGCACACCATGTGCCACTTACACAAAAAGTGTAAGTGTAAAGTGTAAGTACAAGTATAAGGTATAAGTGTAAGGTGTAAGTGTAAGGTGTAAGGTGTAAGTGGGTTGCATATGGTGTGCAACCTCAAAAAAGGTGGAAGTGTAAGGTTTAATTTTTCACAAAAGGTGTAAGTGTAAGGTGTAAGTGTAAGGTATAAGGTGTAAGGTGTAAGTTGCACACCATAACCAAACCCAACAAATTTATTCCTTTTGGACTAAAATTTGTCTAAAAAACAAAATTTTTTAGACCAAATTATTTTATCCTCAAAGTGCATTTATTAGTAATTTTTTTTAGGATTTTGTCATTAATTAAATTTTTTTTTTTTTTGAGACAATTTTTAGCATCCTCGTTATGATAAAATTAATCACTAAATGTTTTTTTTTTTCAACAATTTTTTTAATTTCAAAGGCAAAAGCAATTAATCCTTAAAATTTGTGTATATAAAAAACAGGGTAAATTACACTGACACCCCCTTAGATTTCTTTTTAATATAGATTTTGCCTCACGTTTGAAAAATTACACTTATCCCCCTATCAAATTAAAATGATACATTTGTTCCTTACTCTTTCTACATATAAAATAAAACAATACTGATATTTTACTTATGTCATTTCAAAAGAAATAACAATCATCTTCTTTGATTTAATTTACACAAAAAAAATTGAATTTCTTTATTTTTTGTGTTTCTTGATTTTTACTGATATTTTTTAATATTCTAAGTAATTTTTTTATTTTTTAGATATACCTAATCTAGATATATTTAAAAAGTATAATGTTTTGTAATTTTTTTTAAATTCACCAAATACAAATATATATATATATATATAAATACGAAAAAATCAATAATATTGTAATAAATGTGAATGACGGTGTTTGGTAATACCGTAATAAATATGGGTGAATAGATGATAAAGAAAAATTATGGTGGAAATAAAAATAAAAAATTCTATTCATATATAAAAATTTATACAAAAAATATCGTAAAAATATTGTAATAGTGATATTGTTGTAAATATAAATCATGTTTGTGGGTGTTTTGTTTTAAAATGAAAGATCACCAATAAGTTATATCATTATGTTTGAAAATTTTATATAAAATTTATGTTTGTATATCATCACATATTAAGAATATGTTTAGGTAGAATTTGATGATGAAAAATTGTAAAATGCAATTATAATGATAGGGAAAAGAAATTGTAGAAAAAATGGGCAAAATAATCATATAGAAAATTTTAGGGCATGACATCAGCTATCTAGGAGAAATTTATAATGAGATTATTAACTTCAGGAGGAGGAATATAATTTTTTAAACGTGAAAAAAGAATCTGTATTAAATAAAAATTTTAGAAAGTGTCAGTATAATTTATCCTAAAAAAATACTAAAAATTTCAAATGCGATACCCAATATTTTACACAATGGTAATTCATAATAACGTTGTTTGAAAGTGTACGAGTCATCACCATCTTTTGATCCATGTCAAAGCATTTTTTTTTTTTTTTTTGATTCAAAAAATGGATATGCAGATAGGCTACTCCAACATATCCGCCAGGGAGTATTGCCCCTTAGCACCTACAGCATATCTGCAGGGAGCCCCACCGCACCTACGTCGGGGCCGAAGCTTAGGCCCCCGCGTGCTCCAGGCGCTAAAGAGTATGTTTAACCCCAACAAGGGGCTATGGAGACTCGAACCCAAGCCTTGAGCGAGGGATTCGAAGGTCTTACCACTGAACCAACCCCCTGTTGGTATGTCAAAGCATTAATGACTCATGTATAAGTCATTTTTATCATGTTTTCATTTTCATCATTTTGATCATGTTCTCATTTTCATTATGTTTTTATTGTCTTCATATTATTATTATTATTATTATTATTATTATTATTATCATCATCATGTTCTTCTATTTTATTTTCTCCGTTGGTGTTATTAACTCTTTAGACACATTCGTGAAGTTAGTCGAAGTATCTGTAAATTCATCCGGATACATGACCATTAAAAAAATATAATAATTGAGAATCCATCTGTGGGTCCTACTTAAATAGTAATTAGTATTTATCCACTGATGAATATTAAGGCTGTAATCCCAAATAAAATTGCTTAATTATTTTAACAGTAGTGTTACATGCACTAATTAGTGTACTAATTAGTGTACCAACACTAGTTACAATATTATTATTGACTTCACTTATTATACAAAAAATATCAAAAACCTCTTAAAGTTTCGTTTGGCATTGGCTAATATAGCTAACTTTTTTTTGTTGAGACTTTTTTAGCTTCGTTTGGTTTGAATTTTTGACTTTTGTGAAAGAAAAAGTGTAATGATTATAGTTTGGATGTAACATTTTGTCTTATTAGCTTATGTTGCCTATTTTAGACTTTTGTGTTTTTTTAGGCCCAAAATGAAAACCAAACGATGGTTAAATTATGTCACATCATCAATTGGTACACTAATTAGTACACTAATTGATTCATATAACATTATTCTTGTTTTAATTCAGATATTATCAATTCATTGTTTTCATAAAATTTTCATTTAATATTTTTACTAATAATAATAAAGATAATAGCAAGTGAAATGGTTAATGATAGTGATGATGAAATTTCAATATTTAAATACTAAAATTACATAGTAAAATTTTGTTGTCCATGTTAACAGAGTAAAATTTTACTTGTTAATGCTATCATTGTTTTGGTAAAAAAAATTATTTAATGTTTTTAATAATAATGATAAAGATCATAGTAAATATGGTGATTAATGATAGTAATGGTAAAATTTCATTGCTTAATACATTAAATTTATATAGTAAATTTTTTCTGTGTTTTATTTGTATATGTTGTTTTCAAAATTTTATGACTAATATAGATCTTATTCAATAAATTTTGATGAGAAACTTTCACAATAACATTTGAGAGCTCTAATTTAAGAACTCTAATGTAACTCTAACAATATGGAGAGTATTCATGTAAAGTTGGAGCCCACACCCCTCTCTCTATCTCTCTCTACTCTCTCTCTCTCTCTCTTCTACCTTATTAGAACTCTATTTAAAACTCTTAAATTAGAGGTATATATCATTACTCAAACTGTGTGCACGCTATGTGCACTTAGTCGTTAGAGCAGTAGGCATGTCCTGTCCTGTTGTTGACATGAAATTTTTTACGAGGAATGAATCTTTATCAAAATTTCCTCAATTTTTTGTGTATTTATTTTTTCTTTTATGTGGTGTTAGTTGGAGAATTTAAGGAGGAATTTAAAAAAAAAAAAATAGTAATGATAGGTGAAATGTGAATAAAATATACTTAAATTTTATCTAATTTTACACTCTTTTTTCCTTTCTCTTTTCAAATCTCTTAACCAAACACAGCGACTACTCAATTTACACAAGTGGTTGAGATCATAAAAACTGTAACTATCAGCAGCTTTAAAAAAACGTGGCGACACATTTATTATTTATGTGTACGTTATCTTCACGAACATGGATAGTCTCTCATCAATGAGCAATTATTCATTGCCCAAAGAATGTGGAATCAATCCAAATGAATGATTTGGATTGAATTGTAGCAATGCCATATAGGACATGAAATAATTTTTCCTCATCGTAATAAAAGGATTAGACCATTCACTCCAGGGATTTGAGCCATGGCATGACTCATTTTGATAATTTTATCTGTTTCTTTATTATTTAAATTTGTGTAAATTATTAATGTAAAAAAATTATATTGGTTTGATAATGATAACCACATGATTTATCATATTTGTTTTGTAATGTTTGAATGATAATATAATTTTTAAAATATACCGTTAATTTTTTTAAAAGGCTTAAGAATTTTCAAAACCAGTTTTCGGGTTTTGATTTTGTATTTTTTGGTCATATTGTTTTTTTTAATATTTTAATTATTTTTTTACTTTTTAAATTATTGTAATCTATATACATTTAAAAGTATGAAATTTGTCATTTTTTAAAAATTTATTAAATAAAAAATTCAGTGTATTTTTTTTTTTGTATTTATTATTATTATTATTTTTTATTTCTTCACAAATCTTTACTTTTTAAGTACATTTAGATCAAGTGCACTTAAAAAAAATTAGACTAAAATATGAAAAATATTTATTAAAAATAACAAAATACAAAAATAAAAAAACTCAAAAATTGTTTTTAAAAACTCAAAACCAAACAGATATGATTAACTCATGTGACTATGTATTTCATCAATCTAATTTTTTTCACGAATAATCGACACATAATTATATAAATTGTAAACTGGTTGGATAACTGAAATGGTCTTCTAATTGGCCCAATGTGCTGAAGTGACAAGTTTAGTTTTTATTAATGTGGACTCCAATACATTTGTATTTATAGTGACAAAAGAATTTAATATGAAATTCGTTTAGTATATAGAGCTGTGATAAAATAAAAGGGACACTTATTAATAAGTTTTATTAATTAGATTTATTTATCTATAAATCTTGATTGATAAATTTATTACTGTAGATTTATTCATAAAAATAAAAGAGGCTGATAAATTTATTTAATAAATAATAAATCTAAATGTATGATCTATTGATATTCACATTATTGAATGAAAATCATGGTCCATATCTTTTCAACCAAGCCTAAGTAATATGGCCCAATCACTTTGGACGAAGTTAAATATAATTTGAGAAAGAACGTATTGTGAAAGTTAAGTTGGCGTGTAAGTGATAATATTCGATTCTTGTTTCTTAATCCAAAGGCACATGTACTTCCATGGAGACTAGGGTGGAGGATAAACCAAGGGTGCAAAAGTGGCTCAATTATTAGGTGATTTAATTTGTCGCTTAAAATGCATTAAAAAAATATTTTTTTAATTATGGAAGGTTCAAAATTTATATATATATATATATATAAAAGAATAATAAGGTAAGGTCTCACTTTAATATTTAATCCAAGATCTTTAAAAAATTTGAGCCGCCATTGTAATTTAATAGTGAAAAATCTTAGAATAATATGACTTTAGTTAGATAATCGAAAGATAAGAAGATGAGTCACTTATAAGTTATAGTTTTTTATTTGTCGAGAGCAATCATGTTAGGGTAATTCAAAATTATCTAATTATTTTTCAATTGGTCCAATTACATTTATATAAAATTTGTTTAAACTTGTCCAAATTTCTAATGTTGTGCTTGGTTGAAAGATTTGAGAAAGAATTTGAAAATAGAAAAGAAAAAGGTATGTAAAACTAGATGAAATATAAATATATTTTATTCACATTTCACCTTTCTTTTCTATTTTTCTTTCCAAATCCTTTCTTAAAATTTCTAACTGAAGACAGCGTAAACAAGTTTTAAATTGTTTAATTGAGTTGAACGTGAGAACTCATTGCAACCCATTTAAATGAGTATCACTTCCTCTACCACTACTCCTCCACTAATTCAACACATATCCAATTCAATTCAAGTCATTTAAATTTTTGAGCTATTTAAACCTAAACGTTAAACTGAGTGATATTGTCAATAATATGATTGGTTGATAATTAAATATTTTTTAATTATTAATCAATCTTCTTCTTGATACATTACTGGGTCTCAAAAATTAATCCAAAAAGTAGATTTGTATATTATTTTCCTAAATTCTTTTATTACATGAATGGATTTGAATTAAACTATTTTAAATGTAGAATTCATTTTGACTTGTCCAAATCCGTCATAAACTCCCCGTTTGATACTTAAAAGTAGAGAGCAATTGATTTTCCAGCATTACGGTAGTTTGAAAGCCATCACGATAATCACCACATGCATCTTGAGTTCATTGTTAGCAAATACATGATTGTGATATGAGAGAGAGCACATTATTAATTGTGTTATCGTTAATTAAGGGTAAAATTATGGTTTAATTCATACATTTAATTTCACTTCCTAATGCAGCAAACAGAATCACATGATTTGTTGTATTCCATTCTATATTAATGGCTAAGCTCTTTGACTTCTCTCTCTCCCTCTTAAGCCAAGTCTCTCTCTCTCTCAGCCTTTTTCTCACTTATCATTTCATCTTTTCTCTGTCCTGTGAGGAGAGCAAAGCTGACAAGAAAGCTGACAAGGATGTATTAAGTAAGTGTATTTTTTGTCTTTTTAAATTAAAAAGTTGAAAAAAAAAATATAGATATTTATGTTAATTTTTTTACTTTTTATAGAAAAATATGTATTAAAAAATTGTATAAAGAAGTGTGTAGAGGAAGATTGGAGAGGTGTGGGCCACAGCCGTACAATCTGCACAAGTGAAATGGGTGTAAGAAATTATTGACTATTTTTTGGGCATTACATTGGACGGTTTTGTTCGGTCCGTGAGGGTCATCACGGGTCCCATTTTGATAATTTGAACCATTCAATGTGTAGAACTCGTCAAGTATTATATGTTTAGTAAAAATCACGTTGATCAGATATCGATAACTATCTGATCAGATTTTTTTTTTTTCAATCGTTAATTATAACATCATCCATTTGTTGTACATAACTGATTTGATCATGCAGTTATCGATATCCGATCAATGTGATTTTCGACAGACATATAGTACTCGACAAGTTCTATACATTCAACGGTTTAGATTATCAAAATGGGACCTATCATGGCCCTCACGAGCCGAACAGTAACCATCTAAAATTACACCCAATCATTTCATTTTTGTCAACAAACGCAGCACAGCAGCTGCACAAAACTCAAACCAATGTTGTACTTTTGTTTAGAAAATTAATTTTTTAATTTTTTTTTTTATAATTAGTGATAACTTTTTAATTTTTTAAATAAATTTTTTATTTTTTATCTTTTTTAAGTTATGCCAAATCAATCCTTAGTCCCCTTACCATTCAATCTGGACAGTTAGGAATAGAACCTCCCAAAGATTTCATGACTTCCACTCTTCCCTCAACCACGTCTAATTGAGTTCGTTTCCTTCTTTATTTTATGGGTTAATTATATTTTTAGTGAGTTTTTGTTATGAATTTAATAGTATTTTTTGTTAGGTCTCATTATGGTTTAAAGTGGATGCGGGATTACTTGTATGTCAAATTAAAATGGATTATGAAACTATTGGTGTTTGATTTTTAATTTTTACCCTTTGATTTATTTTAGCCTCAACCTAAAATAACCATAAACCTAAAAAATTAAAAAGTCAATTCATATCCCAAACGAAAACTTATTGCAGGTCACCACCTATGGCGCATAAATTACATAAATTCACACGATTCTAAATTTCTTTATTTTAGTAATTGACAACCTGATAATCTTTTTAAATTATTTATTTATTTTTTTAATTATTTCTTTTTTAAAAATGTGGGTTATTTGGTTTTTTTTTTTTTTATATATATATTTCAACTGAGACTGGATTTATGGTTCCCAGTTCTCTGTTTCTGAATTTCTTTTCATTTTTTATTTTTTTATTATGATGAGGGAGTTCTCTTTCTCTCAAATTTTTTATTATTTTATCTAGAAAACCAAACCTATCTCAGTCTCGAACTCTTTATTTTCTATTGGATCAATTTAATATCTTTTATTTATTTATTTATTTATTTTATGTGACTTTTTTAGTCTTGTTCATGAATTTTGTTTTGTTTTGTTCATGAATCTCATTTTGTTTGGTGGATGGAGATTTATTATTTTTTAGTGACCTCTTGTCTTGTTCATGAATAGAGATTAATTAGAAGTTCATGCCCTTGGTGGTGAGTTAATATTTGGAGACTCTTCATTTTCTCTAATTTAATGGTTATTATTATTTTTTAATGTAAATTGTAAAGTCTTAGTGGCCTATAAATAGCTACTCTCATCTACTATTTTCTACACCAACTTTTGTTTATACTTGAGATATTACTAGTAAAGAATGGTATTTTTCTTAGTAGAGTTTTAAGTTCACCATCTTGTGTAGATTGGCTTGAATCATACGACAAGTGGCTAGGCTGTTGTATCTTGGAGGGGACAAGTCATAGTTTTGTAGCTGCTACATCGATATTTGGGTTCTTCCTACCGCAGTGGGCTTGATCTCCTTAAAAAAATTGAGATATCCGTGTCTCAACTTAATCTATTTGTATCTCATTTTCTTTGCATTATTTTTCAATAAAATATAATTTTCTGGTATTTTCACCAACAATTTTAAGGAGATCAATCATGGAACAAGTACCAAAAAAAAAAAAAAAGGAAAAATTATGCAAATAGTCCATGTACTTTACACGATGTGTCAATTTAGTCCCTGTAGTTTCAATTTGCTCGATTTTGCCCCTTAATTTAACGGATTGTGTCATTTTAGTCCAATAAATAACGGTTGTTAAGTTAATTTAATGGAAAGTCAATCAATGTGTCAATTTGGTCCCTGTCAAAATCGAAAAAATTGAAACTACAGGGACCAGATTGACACTTCATATAAAGTGCAGGTGTGGGGATACATTTTTTGAGTACCAACACGTGGCAAGGTGACGCCGACGTGTCTGCCGAGGTGCCACGTGTCTTGGCCGTTGTGCCGAGGTCATCTCGGATAGGCCGAGGTTACCTCCGAAGATATCGGAATCCGAGATAAGCGAATCGAGGACAAGATTCCTAGAATGAAGAGGGAACTCAACCTGGATATGGACAAGAGTCCTAGATATAGAGAAGACTTCAGTTTGGGTAAAGATAAGACTCTTAGAGAGTTTATCCTAATCCCACTGGGAGTCCCAGATTAGTAGTAATCCTGAGTCCATTGGAGTTAGGCTCTCATTGGGACTGGGATTGAGTTGGCTATAAATAAGAGGCACCCCCATGGGTCTAAGGTATGTTTTTTATACTCAAGCTTGTGAGTTGAATACTTGATTATCTTTGAGAGATATACTGACTTGATCGTCGGAGTGCCCCCGGGTGGAAAAACCACCATCGGAAACTTCTCTTTCTGTGCAGGACGGCAGGGTGCCATCTATTCTGCCTGTGTTCTACTGCTGAATCACTAAGGAGGGCAGTGTGGTCAGAAAATCACTCACACAATTTGGCGCCGTCTGTGGGAAAGGAAGAAGAATAGATGGCCAATAACGGACAGAAGGATCAGATTAAAGACAACACTCCTGCTGGGAGTAGGAGACCTATCGACCTTGACGTTGAAGGGGACGACCGCAACACAGAAACTCATGACTAGAGTCACGGAGTGAAAGACGCCGGCCAGGAAGGTGACGCATCAAAGACAACAGATTGAAGCGGATACTACAACAAAGATAACCTCCAGGTATGGAAGGATAAATACCTGCGGAAGAACGAAGACCCTTCCAGAAATGATGCAAAGACAGGGGGCATGAGTGCTCCCAAGGAGATGACATTCAAGTATAGAAGAGCTCAGCCTAACTGAGCAGATCCTGGATTCTAGATCCCAGATCCGAGAAGACATCATCTCGGCCTAGATGAGTGGGCCCGAGAAGACGAGAACTCAGCCTAAGTGAGCAGATCCTGGATTCTAGATCCCGGATCCGAGAAGACATCATCTCGGCCTAGATGAGTGGGCTCGACAAGACGAGAACTCAGCCTAAGTGAGCAGATTCCGGATTCCAGATCCCGGATCCTAGAAGACATGATCTCGGCCTAGATGAGTAGGCCCGGGAAAAGAAGAGCTCAACCCGAGTGAGCAGATCTAAGAAGATAAGATCTCGGCGCTTAAGTCCGAGAAGAGAAGAGCACAGCAAACAGATCTAAGATCCCAGAGGATAAAAAGGAAACACAGAAGATCAGACTAAAGTTGGCCGGGTTGAAAACCCCGGCTTGAATCCAAGAAGATGCTTAACCGTAGTTAAGCCAAGAAGATTCTTAACCCGAAGTTAAGACCAAGAAGATTCTTAACCCGAAGTTAAGACCAAGAAGATGCTTAACCGTAGTTAAGCCGAGAAGATTCTTAACCCGAAGTTAAGACCAAAAAGATGCTTAACCGTAGTTAAGCCGAGAAGATGCTTAACCGTAGTTAAGCCGAGAAGATGCTTAACCCGAAGTTAAGACCAAGAAGATGCTTAACCGTAGTTAAGCCAAGAAGATGCTTAACCCGAAGTTAAGACCAAGAAGATGCTTAACCGTAGTTAAGCCAAGAAGATGCTTAACCGTAGTTAAGCCGAGAATATTCTTAACCCGAAGTTAAGATCAAGAAGATGCTTAACCGTAGTTATACCAAGAAGATGCTTAACCGTAGTTAGGCCGAGAAGATTCTTAACCGAAGTTAAGACCAAAGATTCCTTAACTCTTGTGGAAATTTGTAGCAATTTACAAGTTGTTAAGCTGACAAAGATTCCTTGACACTTGTTGAAATTTGTAGCAATTTACAAGTTGTTGAGCTGAAACCATTCCTTAACACTTGTTGAAATTTGTAGCAATTTACAAGTTGTTAAGCTGACAAAGATTCCTTATCACTTGTTGAAATTTGTAGCAATTTACAAGTTGTTGAGCTGAAACCATTCCTTAACACTTGTTGAAATTTGTAGCAATTTACAAGTTTTTAAGCTGACAAAGATTCCTTATCACTTGTTGAAATTTGTAGCAATTTACAAGCTGTTGAGCTGAAACCAGTCCTTAACACTTGTTGAAATTTGTAGCGATTTACAAGTTGGAGGTAAGCCGAGATCATTCCTTGTCTATCGCTTGTTGAAATTTGTATCAATTTACAAGATGAAGATAGATCGAGTTCATTGAGTAACACTTGTTGAAGTTCTGTATGAATTTACAAGTTGGTTAAAACGAGATGATGCTTAACCGAAGTTAAGCCGAGCAATTTACAAGTTAAAGATAAGCTGAGATTATTGTTTCTCTTCGCTTGTTGAAATTTGTAGCAATTTACAAGTCGAAGTGAAGCCGATGTTATTGCTTTACAGACTTATAGCAATCTACTGGTTGGTTAAACCAAAGAAGATGCTTAACACTTGTTGAAATTTGTAGCAATTTACAAGTTGAAGTTAAGCCGACATGAAATCATATGTTGAAATTTGCAGCAATTTACAGGTTGAAGTAAAATCTAAGTAGATCATTGTTTAACACTTGTTATAACTTGAGAAAAGTTTACTGTATATGTTAATCCTTGTTGAAATTTGTAGCAATTTACAAGTAGATAGACTGAGATTACTGTTTAAACACTCGTTGAAACTTGAGAAAAGTTTGCAAAGTTAACATTGAATAGTATATGTCTTATGCTTGTTGAAATATATGAAAAGTTTGCAGGTCAGTATCTTGCCGAAGTAAAGTTTGTAGTTATTATACCCGAGGTATGTAACCCCGAGAAGATTGCATAAAGAAGGCAAAGAATGAAAGGCACGCAGAATATTCTAAGTATAGAATCATGCAAAGGCAGTCAAGAAAAGACAAAGGCACAAGCATTCAGAGAAGGAAAGTTAAATTGGACATTCAAGAACAATGGGGCACATCGGCCATATGCAGAGCTTATATTGTCTGAAAAGCAAAAAGGTACAAGAGTACAAGCGACAAAAAAGGAAGAACGTCAAAAGCCGAGATGACGTTTAACCGAAGTTAAACTGAGATGATACTTAACCGAAGTTAAGCTGAGATGATGTTTAACCGAAGTTAAACTGAGATGATGCTTAACTGAAGTTAAGCCGAGATGATATTTAACCGAAGTTAAGCCGAGATGATGTTTAACCGAAGTTAAACTGAGATGATGCTTAACCGAAGTTAAGCCGAGATGATGTTGAAACCCGAGAAAAGTTTACAAGCAGAGTTAAAATCGAGAATGAAGAATGGCTTAAACACTTGTTGAAATTTAAAGCAATTTACAAGTTTGGTATAGCCGAGATGAACTGAAAGACGTTTCCAAGATATGATAACCATGTTACCAAGACTTGGAAGATAATGGAAGACAGAAGTCTTGAAGAAACACTTGTGAAAATATTTGTTAAAATATTTTCAAGTGTTAAGCCGAGGCTGAAATAAATCAATAGGTACAACCAACGTGTGACACCCCAAGGAAATTGCACAGTTAAGGTATACTTTGGAAAGACATGTACATTTTTTCTAAAGTATAGAATCATACGAGAACCAGAGAAGGCAGAGATCGGACACGAGGACGTGCAAGTCCTCGAGGACATCGGCAAGGAGCCAGCCGAGAAGAATGAGGAAGCAGCACTTGAAAGCCTCTGAACACACTTGTAGAAATAAAGTACCAAGGTTATGTTGATCCAAGATGTCTACTTGATGATAATTCCGAAGAGATGCTTATCCAAGGTGTACTACCTCGAAGTGATTTGCAGAATATATTCCAAATATGGGGAAGCATACAGGCAGTAAACAAAAGAAAGCATTCAACACTCAGGAAAGAAACAAACATTTCTTGTTCAGATACAAAGCAATGACGCATCGGCCAACAACAGACATTTTTCAGAGGAAAAAAATTACATATGCAAAAAAGACAAAAGTACAAAGAATGAAGACCTTAAAGAACTAGGGACTGAAAGCAAGAACGTCGGACTGATCTGCTTCGACGAACGACGATGGTTCAACCTCGAAGAAGCTTCTCTACCGTTACCTCGGCATCAATTTCAAGAAGGAAGCAAACTACTCCGCATCAACGGCAGGTTGTGTCTCGCCCCCAGAAGACAGTTTAAAGGAACTTCTCAGTAGCCATCTCAGCCACGAGCTCAGCATCAATCTCCTGAAGAGTTTGATCAACGCTCTTCTCGGCGATTAGCACCTCGGAGTTTTGAAGGCAGGATTGAAAGCAAAAACCTGGAAAAAGACACAAAAATACAGACTCAAGAACAATTGCAAGAAAGTGGTAAAACAGTGCAAGTGTGCAAGACAAAAAGATTGCATAGGTGTGTCAAGCCAAAAACAGTGGCAGAAATCAACAGATATGTGAACAGTGTGTATTCAAGAAGATGATTTGGAAACAACGGGTAAAACAGTAATGGTGGGTAACAATGAAGCAGAACTTCTTAGAAAGAGCATAGAAGAATTGAGAATGAAAGGAACAGAGGCTTACCAGGAAAAGGGGAGCCGGTATGAAGGTCACCAAGGTCAGGCAACGGTTGCAGACACGACGGAACGGCGAAAGCTTCACCGGATGAGAGGAACGAAAGCAATGGCAGAGCTTGAAAGCTTGGAACAATGACAGATTTAAGCAAAAGAGCTAGAAAGGAAAAAAGCCAGAGGATTGAATGAAAAAAGAGAAAAATCAAAGTCAAGAAGACGACAAAGTTCAAGAATAAAGCTAAGTGCACAGGCACTAAGTAAGTATGTGAAGAACAAGAAAGCAATGGCCCAAACACGATGCTAGCAACAGAAAGCGGATATGACAAGAACAATGCCAGGCATTCAAACAATTCAAAACTTAAAAACAAACGAAAATAGAAGGCAACAGAGGGCAAGTAAACGGATTCAGAAGGGTTATGAAAGATTGAGCTTAATAAAAGAGTTTATGAACCTACCAAGATAAGTGAACGCCGATATGAAGATCGCCAAAGTCAAATTGATGACTTGAAATCAAGAACTCACCAGAAAATGTGAATAGAACGGATGCAAAGCTCTTTGAGTTTATGAAATTAATGAAACCAGAAATCTCGGCTAGGAGGTATGATCTCGAATAGCTTAAAAAACATGAAGCTTGATACTTGACAGAAGTGGACAGTAAAGTCCAGGAAACTTTGAGGTCGGCGAGTTTGATCTCGGACAGAGGGGCACAGATGAACGAACAGTATAGGTTCCCTCACCTCAGAATGCCGAGGTAATAGAACCTAGGGGGCAGTTGTGGGGATATATTTTCTGAGTACCAACACGTGGCAAGGTGACGCCGACGTGTCAGCCGAGGTGCCACATGTCTTGGCCGTTGTGCCGAGGTCATCTCGGATAGGCCGAGGTTACCTCCGAAGATATCGGAATCCGAGATAAGCGAATCGGGGACAAGAGTCCTAGAATGAAGAGGGAACTCAACCTGGATATGGACAAGAGTCCTAGATATGGAGAAGACTTCAGTTTGGGTAAAGATAAGACTCTTAGAGAGTTTATCCTAATCCCACTGGGAGTCCCAGATTAGCAGTAATCCTGAGTCCATTGGAGTTAGGCTCTCATTGGGACTGGGATTGAGTTGGCTATAAATACGAGGCACCCCCATGGGTCTAAGGTATGTTTTTTATACTCAAGCTTGTGAGTTGAATACTTGATTATCTTTGAGAGATATACTGACTTGATCGTCGGAGTGCCCCCGGGTGAAAGAACCACCATCGGAAACTTCTCTTTCTGTGCAGGACGGCAGGGTGCCATCTATTCTGCCTGTGTTCTACCGCTGAATCACTAAGGAGGGCAGTGTGGTCAGAAAATCACTCACACAGCAGGGACCAAATTGACACATTATTTGACCTTCCGTTAAATTAATTTAACAACCGTTATTTATTGGACTAAAATAACACAATCCGTTAAATTAAAGGGCAAAATCGAGCAAATTGAAACTGCAGGGACCAAATTGACACATCGTGTAAAGTACAGGAATTATTTGCATAATTTACCCAAAAGAAAACCAATGATGGAATTGGAGATCTTAACAAATCTTTCAAGTTCAAGGGAGTTCATTTTAAAAGGTATAAATGAAAGGTTTTTTTTTACCTCAGCCTTTTAAAAGTTGTTTATGTTCTTACTAAGAAGAACCCAAACAAAATCCTAACTGATGAGATGAATGATGAAGACTACGAGGCATATGAAGCAAAAGTGGCTTCCTACAACACAGATGAGTATAAATGTCACTTTTATCTATTAAATTGCCTTATTGATTAATTCTATGATTATTACTATGACACCACTTACACTTTGTCTTCTATTAATTTTTGGCATACTCGCTTATGTCATATTAACAGTAAATATGTGGGAATCATAAGTAGTTTAGGATTAATTTCTAAAGTGACAAAAAAATTTGAGAAATGTGAAATTTGCAATAAAGCAAAAATTGCCAAGATGTCTCATAAAAGTGTTGAAAAAAAATTCCGAATTGCTAGAATTATTTCATACTAATTTGTGTGAGTTTGAAAGAATTTTAACTCGTGGTGATAACCGATATTTTATCACTTTTATTGATGATTCTTCAAAATACACAAACGTATATTTATTACAAAAATAAAAGTTATACTTTTGAGAAATTTAAAGAATTCATTCTTGAAGTGGAAAATCAATTCGGTAAAAAGATTAAGAGAATTAGAAGTGATAGAGGTCGGGAATATGAATCTCTTGAATTCAACTCTTTTGTTCAGTCATTGGGAATTATTCATGAGACTACTCCATTATATTCACCTTTATCTAATTGGCGTAGCTAAAACAAAAAATAGAACGTTAATTGACTGGACGAATGCTATACTTATTGATTCAGGTGCTCCCTCAAATCTTTGGGGCGATGCTATTTTGAGAGCTTGCCATGTGATAAATAGAGTGTCACACAAAAAGACTAAAATTATACCTCAACAGTTGCGGCGGGGACATAAACCAAATCTAAGTTATTTGAGGGTTTGGGGTTGTTTAGTTTTTGTGAGGCTTGCAGATCCTAAACAACCTAAATTGGGTAAACGAGTTACCACCTATGCTTTTCTTGTATATACGTTGCACAATACAGCCTATAGATTTTTTGATATGGAAAATAATATTATTTTTGAATCAGGTGATGCTATTTTTCATGACAATAAATTTCCTTTCAAAACTAGAAATAGTGGGGGTCAAATAATTTCTAAAAATATTTTATCCATGCCTAGCTCTTCTACTCCATCTCAAGTTTTTCAAGAACAAGAAAATTTTCAAATCCAACCAAGAAGGAGTAAACGAGCTAGAGTTGAAAAAGATTTTGGCCATGACTATTATCTTTACAATGTGGAATAAATTCCTTTTACGGTGAAAGAAGCTTTATCATCACCTGATGCTATTTTCTAGAGAGAGACTGTAAATGATGAGATAGATTCACTACTTTCAAATAAAACATGGAAACTAGTGGATTTACCTCCAAGTTGTAAAACTATTGGGTGTAAATGGGTTATTCGCAAAAAAATTTAAACCGGATGGAACTATAGATAAATATAAAGCGAGGCTTGTCGCTAAAGGTTTTAAGTAACAAGTTGATTTTGATTCTTTGATAATTTTTCTTCGGTTACTAGAGTTACATCCATTAGACTGTTGATAGCAGTGGCTGCAATTTATGATTTAAAAATTCATCAAATGGATGTGAAAACAGCATTTTTAAAATGGAGATCTAGATGAGGAGATTACATAGACCAACCCAAGAGCTTTGTTGTCACGACCCAAACATGCCCCTATAGGTTTAGTGTTGCAACCGGCCAGTAATCCTTAAATTACCAAAGGCCTCTTAACAGAATAGCACATGATAAGGGGCTGCGAAAGCAATTATAGAATTACACATTGTCCATAGAGCTATGATAACGTATATGAGACAAAAATTTTCTTAACAAACTTATATATACATATATGTGACGTCGTAAATACATTAGTCTTATGTCACCCGTATGCACAGATGTAATAAAAAAGGAAACTTATCCCTACATACAGATAAGCAAAAACAAACTACAAAACATCTTTCTCAGGTTCACAAAACTTGACTTCTTCAAAAAGGAAACCTCTCCGGGAGGCATAGTAGTTGGCTAACTCAACACTCCAGGCAGTAGCTTAGGCCTGATCACGCGCTTGCTCACCTACATTCATAAAATAAATAGTGAGTAGGAGCCTAGTGAATAATAACAGAGTGAAGGTTTTAATGAAAGATGTTCATGACAGATTCAAAAATCAGAGTTCATATCAGATATAGATTTATAATCATGTTCTTGTTCAAACTACATACAGAAATTAGAGTTCATGCTTAATTATTCATGGTACATCCATTAGCGTTAACATGCTTGTTAGTTCCTTTAAAGAACCTTCGACACCGGGAACTTATAACTTGTTTGAACCACGGTATTATTATCCCCGAGCAAGGGCCTTGTGCTAAGGATGCCACGAATACATTTTAGAAATTTGGACAATCATTTATTCATGCAAAACATCGTATTTCAGAAAATTGATCATTTCATAATATCAGAAAATAATAAAAGTTAAACATAACTTTACAGAGTTATTACTCACAAATGGCTCCACTTGCAGAACAGACAAATCAGATAACTTGTGATGCGTGACCCACACGCACATAGCAGAAACATATAATGAAACACACACTTGGTTGATACTTAACTTTTTTCATTTTATTCTTAGTGTGTTCCTATGTCTTAACCTCTTATTGAGTCTTACTCATGGCCTAGGAATGCCTAGGATGCAATGTGGATGCCAAAATGCATTCTAGAACCCTTAACATAACTTGTTGAAAACAGGGGTCCAGCTCGACCGTAACATCCCTCACTCAAGCGGACATGCAAATATGTGAGGGGCCGCTCGAGCACAACTTCATTCGCTTGAGCGGTCTACAAACTTTGAAAAAGTACTGGTTATATGATTTTCACGCTTGACGGACGCTTAACGGTTGCTTGAGCATGAGACTCAAGACCTCACTCAAGCGCAAATCTTGTTGCTCGAGCGGTTTGCAAAAATATGAAAGTTCTGGGAGCTCGCATTTCACGCTCAAGCGGACTTCGGGTTGCTCAAGCGGAAATGTAAAATCACAGAGTGGTCGCTCAAGCGCAGCTTCTGCCGTTCGAGCGGAAGTGCAAAATCTGGAATTTCCAGATTGCACTCCCAAGCTCCAAGCTCGAATTACACACTTCAAAACTCATCTTTTTGGGCCAAATTTCCAAAAAAACATTTAGCAACTTGTAAATTATTATGATTTGAAAATCATTTCACTAAATCAAGGCCCCAAAGCATGCCAATTGACCAAAACTCCAACTTGAAATTTATGAATATGCCATGAACATGACATGCATGAATTACTTTGAACTTAAGCTTTCCAAAACATGATCAATTAGGGTCAAAAGGTAAGAAACGTGATGAATTCTCAAAACCAAGTTAAGATAGAAACATGCATATGAAAATTCTTTAAAATTCTACTCAAAACACTATGATATATGCATGCATGCATGATATGGTTCAATTCTCTTCATTCCTAGTTCAATTCTTGCATTACCCATCATAATTCTCTAGAGTTCATGTCTTACATTTCATAATTGTTCAATCTAAGGGTTAAATTCTTACCTAGGCTTGTGAAGATGAGAGCTAGAAGCTTGATTCTTGAGTTTGTAAGTCCAATTTCTTCAATTCTTAGCAAGTTCTTTGGTTAAGCTCAAATCTCTCATTTCTCTCCCTCTCTCACGTTTGTTTGCTTGTGTAGGCTCAAAGTGTATTGAAATGAAGGAAAAAGGTTGAGTGGTGGTACAATTGGTGCCTTATATAGGCTTGGATAATAGTGTAATTAAATTGTTGATCAACCTAATCAAGTAGACATTAAATTATTCTAATTTAATCATTCTGAATCGAATTCTAATTAAACTTACCATAATGTTCTAAAAATTCCAACTAACACATAAATCAAGCCAATTTCATGATCAGATGCCGATAGGGCCTTCAATTTACAAAACAAAACAGGAATTCAAACAGATATTTCTATATTAGACAGATATGAGCACAAATAATGTGACACACATGCAATTTCTTCAGGATTTCACCTTAATTACTTATTAGGCATATTTGATCATGAATTAATGTTAATTAAAGGACGGGGTTGTTACATTTGTGGAGCCTGGCCAAGAAAACAAGGTGTGTAAGCTAACTAAATTCCTTTATGGTTTAAAACAAGCTGTTAAACAGTGGCATGAGAAATTTGATTCCTCAATGCTTGCGAATGGCTATAAGACTAATGAATGTGATAAGTGCATATATTATAAAACTTGTGAGAATGCATATGTGATTATTAGCCTGTATGTGGATGATCTACTTATCTTGGCTCTAATTTGCATATTATAAATAAGACTAAAAATATGCTTAATAGTCACTTTGATATGAAAGATCTTGATGAAGCCAATTTTATTTTAGGAATTAAAATTACCAAGATAAATGATGGCATTTTTCTTGATCAATCACATTATGTTTAGAAACTTTTAAAGAAATATAATTTTTATGGTTTGTTTTATAACAAGTATCATGCGGTACTTTAGGGATATAGTGATGCAGATTGGAACATTTTGTCAGGTGATTCTCTCTCTACCTCGAGTTTTATTTTTACCTTAGGTGGTGGTGCTATATGTTGGAAGTCTAAAAAACAGACTATAATTGCTAATTTTACAATAGAAGCTGAGCTTATAGCATTAGTTTTAGCATGTGAGGAAGCGAATTGGTTGAGAGATTTGTTACATGAAATCTCTTTTTGGGAAAAACCAATTCCTCTTGTGTTAATTTGTTATGATAGCACTGCTGTTATTGGTAGAGTGAACAACCATTTTTATAATGGTAAATCTAGACCTATTCGAAGGAAACACAATAATGTGAGATCCTATTTAAATAATAGCATCATAACTGTGAATTATGTAAAATCTTGTGACAATCTTGCGAATCCGTTAACCAAGGCCTTGGCGAGAGATAGGGTCTGGAATACATCGAGGGGAATGGTTTTGAAGCCTATAAAATCATAAACCATGTATGAGGATACCTAATATGGGGACCAAAGATCCTGTAGCTAGGTTTAATGGGAAGAACGAATCATATGTTGATTGTAAAAAATGTACTCCTTAATATTTTGTTTTCCATCCCTATGATGTAAGTGCATTTGTCCTGTAATATTAAAGGGTTGAGTTTTTATACTCTTAATGAAATTCTATAGCTCTTGTTGAGTGGGGTGTGTAAATTACAGAAACATCCTTGACAGATTTCACCTATGTGAGCATGAAAGTGGGGCCACTTTCTATGAGAACAAGGCTTATTCTCAAATATGCTCATGAAAATTGGGATAGGCACAAGGTCGTAATGTGCTGGCTATTAAAAGCTCGTGTCAACACCTAGATTATTATATGTGAGCAATAATACTTTATTTCCCCTAAGTAGTCATAGTTCAAGTCTGAGACCATTACTAACTTTGGAGTAGAGGTTGTTGTTTCACTAATGAAGGTTCAATGTAGAGCACACCTTCATGATGCATACTGTCTATCTTTGGTTAGTAATCTCTCTTGTCCTTTGTTGATATTAAAATGAGTGGGAAATTGTTGGACCATTTTAATATCTTTTATTTATTTATTTATTTTATTTATTTATTTTTTTGTGATTTTTTTGGTCTTGTTCAAGAATGTTATTTTGTCTTGTTCATGAATCTTATTTTATTTGGTGAATGGAGATTTATTGCTTTTTGGTGACCTTTTGTCTTGTTCATGAATAGAGATCAACTAGAAGTTTATGGACTTGGTGGTGAGTTAATATTTGGAGACTCTTCCTTTTCTCTAGTTTAATGGTCATTATTATTTTTTAATGTAAATTGTAAGGTCCTAGTAGCCTATAAATAGTTCATCTTATCTACTATTTTCTATACCAACTATTGTTTATACTTGAGAGATTACTAACAAAGAAGGGTGTTTTTCTTGGTGGGGCTTTGGGATCACCATCTTGTGCAGAGTTGGCCTAAACCATATGACAAGTGGTCGGACTGTTGTATCCTGGAAGGGACAAGTCATAGTTTTATGACTGCTGCATCGGTATTTGGGTTCTTCCTACCGCAGTGGGCTTAATCTCTTTAAAGAAAACGAGATATCCGTGCATCAACCTAATCTATTTGTATCTCATTTTCTTTCTGTTATTTTTCAATAAAATATAATTTTTTCATATTTTCGCCAACAATTTCTTTATTTGGATTTATTTTATTATTTTATGTATCGTTCTTTAATTGTGCTTACGCATACAATTTTTTAAAAATCTTCAAATTGTACAATTATATGTAGAATTTTAAATGTTGTTAAATGTCACTAATTTTTCGCTTACTACATGATGTTGTTAAATATTATGAAACTCTTTAATTTTAATTTATTTCGTTCATTTAAATATTTTTACATCATTGAATTGGGATTCATTTTAACCTGTGTAATAAATATTTATTTTAAGAGTTACTTTAATTTTTCTTTGCTTTCAACCATTGTTTGCTTTTGCTTTCAACCTTAGTCATTTTGGCAACTTTGGAACCAACTCTATACTTTAACCGCGACACTACTATATTTATATATATAGATAGGGACCGCGAAACTACTTAATTCTCGTAGATTTTGACTAAGGGAAAATTAGCCTAGAATCCTTCTTCCATTTTTAGTAATGGAAGAGATCCACAATATTAATTTTTAATGTCTAAGGTCCCTAAACCCACACTCATATATCATATCAGAGAAATTTGACTCTCTCTCTCTTTTCGATCTTCATTCTATCCAAACCAAACCCTCTCTCTTTGTGCACATTCTGATCTTTACATTCACCTCTGTCTCTACCACGCCATCGCCAGAATGTTGCGATCTAAGCTGAACCACCGCGATATGAGCTACGAAGGTTCGTGAATATTGTACTTTTTACTACTCCACCGATGAGTCAGTTCGAGGTGACTCCGAACTCCAGTCGTGGTGGACAGAGCTCCGAAATAAGGGCCATGGTGACAAAAAAGACGAGCCATAGTGGCCAAAGATGCAGACACGAGATGACGTCATCAAAACATGCACCATTGTAATATGGGTGGCTTCCACACAGTAGTTTTGTAAGCTTCCCTGGCTACATTAAAGACAATGATAGTCTTTGGAGTTTTAGAAGGAAAAATGATCAAGTGTCTTCAATTAAATTCCATATGTCTTCAATGTAATAAATATGCTATGAATGAGTTATACATAATTCACATCTTTCCATATTGTGAATGTTGCTTTCAATTCATGGATTTCTTACCCTCAAAATAATTTTGTTATATTCTTTTCCAAATTTGAACAAATGATCATATTTCATCAAAGAAAATACTTGATTCTGATTCTGCACAAGCTTGTTTTGAAAATATGCAAAACATGCATAGAGCTGGGGACATGGATTTAGCAAAGAAGGTGTTTGATGAAATGCCAAGAAGAAAATGTCTAAGGTCTCTCAAATCAATCCAGAGAAATTTCAATCCAAACCAGAGAATTTCTCTGGACTAAACCAGAGAAAATTCAGTCCAAACCAGAGAATTTCTCAAGACCAACTCTCTGAAGCAGAGCACTAGTCCTCATTGTTGTCTAGAGAAATTTGGAATTTTCTCTGTGATATGTCTAGAGAAATTTGGAATTTTCTTTGTGATTTGTCCAGAGAAATTTTTTGGATCGAATATTCTCTGGATCGAATTTTCTCTGATCAATGTTGAGGGACCTTAGACATTATAAAGATATTAAGTGCCTTTTACGCTATAAAATTTGAATACCAGGGACCTTAAAAAAAACTCCTAATCAAGTTCATTTATTTTCTTTACAAAAATTTATTATGAAAGTTGAAGTGTGATTAAATTTTAATTGATATATTATGGATCTAAGTATAGAATTAATGTGAAACATACTGGTGTTGAGTATGAGTGATGCTAAGTACCCCAAATAATCTATCACTACAACATATGAGAGTTTTAGAGACCAATTTTTTTTTTTGTTTTTAAAAGTGAAAATTTTGTTGCAAAAGATATTTAGGGACCAATTTCTATCGTCGTGATGATAGTCGCTAAAAGGTCGTCCCAAAAAGTCAAAAATATGATTTTTAGTGACAAAATTTTGAAAATGTCACTAATAAATACACTTTGAGGGACAAAATAATTTGGTCTCGAAACGATATATTTTTGAGACAAAAATTTGGTCCTAAAAAAGATAATAATTCATCATTAATGTCTAATTTTCGTTGCTAAAAATATAATAACAACACTTTTCACAACAAAATTATTTGGTTCCTAAAAAATAATTTTGTCCCTAAATTTTGATCTCAAAAATCTTAATTTTTTGTAATGTATCAAATAATTTACCAAACCTTTCACATGGGTGTGGGACCCACACATATATGGGTTTGTGTGGATCCCACACCAATGTGAGGGGTTTGATAGAAAATTTGATAGATTATTTGGGATTCATAGCATTTTCCTTTGAGTATTAAGTATTACTATTTATTATTTCTCTTACTTTTCTTTTCTTATTCAAACTTTAAACTTTCAGTGCATTGTATACCTAAGATTCATTTGATTGCCAAGTAAGAACATAAACTACTTAATATTTATTGTTCTCACACTTCCAAATCACACTACAAGAAATTAGTGATTTATAGATTAATATTTAGAGACCAATTGAATTTGGTCTCTAAAACCCATCATTTAGGGACAAAAATAAATTTGAAGAGAAAGCCATAAAACACTCCATATTCCTTTTATGATATGGATATACACCATATTTGACCAGTTGATCCGTGCGTGTTGTTAAGAACTGGAGACCAATATATTTGGTTGCTAATGTGTGAAGACTTTTAGAGACCACTACAAAAAAATTGATTTTTTGCGACGGCCCCCAAACGCCGTCTCAAAAGGTTTTTTGCGACGGTAAGTGGCTTTTTGCAACGGCAAGGGGAGGTCGCAACAACGGGAGTTGCAAAAGGTTTTTAGCGACGGCATAATGCCGTCGCCTTTTTTTTTGAGACGGCAAAATGCATTTTTTGCAACGGAAAAATACTGTCGCAAATAACGGATGAAAATCTGACTTTTTTGAGACGGCATTGTGTTGCCGTCGCAAAAAACCCTTTTAATGACGGCAAAAAAAACCGTCGCTAAAAATGTATTTGAGACAGCACTTGAGCCGTCGCTAAAGGAGTATTGGCGACGACAGTAACACCGTCGCTAAAGGCCTTATTTTATAATCAATTTCCTACCTTTTGCGACAGTAAAGGTGCCATCACAAAAACCCCTGGTTCACTTTACTTTTTGAGACGGTGTGTGCTGCCGTCTTAAAAAAAAAAATTTGTATTAAAATTATTAAAAATATAAAAATAACCTGTATTAAACGAAAAATAACTAAAAACAAACCGATAATTACATAATAATATAAATACATACATAAACAAAAGTTGGCACACAATAAAAATTCATAATGTTGTTCCATTCATAACAATACATAAATAAAAATTCATAACAATAAAAATTATCCCACTACATAATGTCGCATAATACATACATAATGTTGTTCACAAATTTAAATAACGTAAATCAAAATTAAAACAAAAAGTTTTCGTCTTGATTCTTCCGTAGGTTACAAAACAAAAGTTGGTCATAATCTTTATACGCCCGCATTCCACAAGAAGCAAACAGCTACTCAGGAAATATCTGAAAATAACAAAATAAAAATAATTAATGACAATATAATGGTGTTAATATTTTAATTACAGAAAAACATAAAAAATTAACTACTATATAATTACATAGATAGTTTAGTAAATAATTTTGGCTAGAAAGAAATCCGGCCCTAACTCCCAAACCGGAAACCCGATTGGAGTCTCGTCTTCTCCAACAAGTCTCTCGTGCCTAGGCGGTCGTGTGTGCCAAGTTTCGTGCTAAACCGACGCCGTTTGGTGATTTTGGGAAGTCAACATCTCGAATTCAAGTTTCTTAAGGAACTAGTTTGCCTAGACCGAAATCCGACCTTAACTCCTAAACTGGGAACCCGATTCTAGCCCCGTCTTCTCCCACAAGTCTCTCGTGCCTAGGCTATCGTGTGTGCCAAGTTTCTTGCTAAACCGACGCCGTTTGGTGATTTTGGGGCGTTAATAACTCGAATTCAAATTTCGCAAGGAACTAGTTTGCCTAAACCGAAATCCGGCTCTAACTCCCAAACCGGGAACTCGATTCCAGCCCCGTCTTCTCCTACAAGTCTCTCATGCCTAGGCGGTCGTGTGTGCCAAGTTTCGTGCTAAACCGACGCCGTTTGTTGATTTTGGGGCGTCAACACCTCGAATTCAAGTTTCTTAAAAAACTAGTTTGCCTAGAACGAAATCTAACTCTAACTCCCAAACCGGGAACCCTATTTGAGTCCCGTCTTCTCTTACAAGTCCCTCATGCCTAGGCGGTCGTGTGTGCCAAGTTTCGTGCTAAACCGACGCCTTTTGGTGATTTTAGGGCGTTAACACCTCGAATTCAAGTTTCTTAAGGAACTAGTTTGCCTAGACCAAAATCCGACTCTAACTCCCAAACTGGGAACCCTATTCGAGTCCCGTCTTCTCCCACAAGTCTCTCGTGCCTAGGCTGTCGTGTGTGCCAAGTTTCATGCTAAACTGACGCCGTTTGGTGATTTTGGGGCATTAACACCTCAAATTTAAATTTCTTAAGGAACTAGTTTGCCTAGACCGAAATCCGACTCTAACTCCCAAATCGGGAACCCTATTCGAGTCCCGTCTTCTCCCACAAGTCCCTCGTGCCTAGGCAATCGTTTGTGCCAAGTTTCGTGCTAAACCGACGCCGTTTGGTGATTTTGGGGCGTTAACACCTCGAATTCAAGTTTCTTAAGGAACTAGTTTGCCTAGACCGAAATCCGACTCCAACTCCCAAACCGGGAACCCGATTCGAGTCCCATCTTCTCCCACAAGCCTCTCGTGCCTAGGCGGTCGTGTGTGCCAAGTTTCGTGCTAAACCAACGCCGTTTGGTGATTTTGGGGCATTAACACCTTGAATTCAAGTTTCTTAACGAACTAGTTTGCCTAAACCGAAATCCGACTCTAACTCTCAAACCGGGAACCCGATTCAAGCCCCGTCTTCTCCCACAAGTCTCTCATGCCTAAGCGGTCATGTGTGCCAAGTTTCGTGCTAAACTGACGCCGTTTGGTATTTTGGAGCGTCAAGACCTCGAATTCAAGTTTCTTGAGGAACTAGTTTGCCTAGACTGAAATCTGACTCTAACTCCCAAACCGAGAACCTGATTCGAGCCCCATCTTCTTCCACAAGTCTCTCTTGCCTAGGCGGTCATGTGTGCTAAGTTTCATGCTAAACCGACGCCGTTTGGTGATTTTGGGACGTTAACACCTCGAATTCAAGTTTCTTAAGGAACTAGTTTGCCTAGACCGAAATCTGACTCTAACTCCCAAACCGGGAACCCGATTCGAGTCCCGTCTTCTCTCATAAGTCTCTCGTGCCTAGGCTACCATGTGTGCCATGTTTCGTGCTAAACCGACACCGTTTGGTGATTTTGGAGCGTTAACACCTCGAATTTAAGTTTCTTAAGGAACTAGTTTGCCTAGACCAAAATCCGACTCTAACTCCCAAATCGGGAACCCGATTCGAGTCCTGTCTTCTCCCATAAGTCTCTCGTGCCTAGGCTATCGTCTGTGCCAAGTTTCGTGCTAAACCAACACCGTTTGGTGATTTTGGGGCGTTAACACCTCGAATTTAAGTTTCTTAAGGAACTAGTTTGCCTAGACCGAAATCCGACTCTAACTCCCAAACCGGGAACCCGATTCGAGTCCCGTCTTCTCCCACAAGTCTCTCGTGCCTAGGCGGTCGTGTGTGCCAAGTTTCGTGCTAAATCTGGCTCTAACTCCCAATCCGAGAACCCAATTTGAGTCCCGTTTTCTCCCACAAGTCTTTTAACTTAAAATGTAAAGAATGCAAAGATACATTTTAGCTTAGAATGCAAAGATACATTTTATACCTAATCTTCCGGTGGTGGTGCATATGGATTCTCGTCTTCTGCAGATTCCCTAAATGCCCAGTGGCCACTCGATGCATCAGGAACCTATGATAGTCAATGCATAATGTGTTAATCATATTCGAATTTTATACATAATGTTGTGTGAAAATTGATCTATCAAACAATTTAATTTATATCAAACCTGTCTGTTGGGATCCACACTCGCCTCCTATGACACAAGGGCCATCATCTCAGCTCTCATCTGCTATAAATGTGTAGAGAACTCTGCTCGCAACTCCTTCCTCAACTCATCCCTTAGCTCTGCATGAACTTGTTGCGTGATCTGATCAATAGTCGATGGCTGGGGTGTTGACTGTGATGGCCCAGCACCATCTTTATACACCGCTCTCCGAGGCACAGTTCTCCCGTATGTGCGACAATATCCATTTCCATCATGACCTATCAACTCATGGAAAATGGCATTCCAAGCCTCCAAAGTCCGACAATCCTCAGGTAGCATAGAGAATTGACGAATTAAACTCATCCTGTATTGAATAAGACATACAAGTATATGCCAAATTAAGATGGTTGACACACAAAAAATAAAAAATAAACTTTAAATACAATCAAAGGTGTTTGGAAACTACCAAAGTCTGGATAACCTCTGGGTCATTTGATCTACGTGTCATAAGCCAAACATTCATCTTATCAGTAGACTCCCCCTTATTGGTCATCTACATTTATTTAGAAATATGAAAATTAAAATCCAAATAATTTGCAAATATACAATGTTTATTTATATACAAAAATAAAACAATAAAATGTAAACCTCATGCCGTATCTGAGCGAAAGTAGTACGCCTTGTGGTATAAGCTATGCCGTGAGCTCGCCGATTTTTAGTGTTCCTAGTTACAATTTTCTATAACAGGTTCAACAAATGTAAGTATATAAATATGATTTGTATGTTTAAATATCATACATATAACTTATTTGTATACCTCAGCATCAGAAGTACGCCAATACTCCACAAGTTCTTCTCACTGGCTTGGCACAATGTGCAAAGGAACATCATCCTTCAAATTAGGATCAGAACTTCTAGGTTTGAAATACTTAGCCTTAACCTTGTTCTGGTGATCCTTCCATATGCTGTTGCAGTTTTTCATGCAGACTGGCTTGTACTCCTCTAGACATATATTCAAATTGTCCTATAAAACACAATTTCAAAGTTTAAATAATAATAACACAATTTTGGAATTTTAATTTTTGGACAAAAATATACTTTTACCTTCACATCCTTACAGATAGCATCAACAATATCCTCAAGCACATTGTTCCAGTCAAAAAAAGTAAGAGGAACAATGTTACCATTCCGCACAATAATGCCAAGTTGAGTAGTTAACTTAGCCACGTTATCCCCTATTGGGCAGTAATTTTTATCAAATTGTATGTCCAGCTTTGTACCAGTACCCCACTCCCTAATGCCCTTGGCACATCCTCTACCACACCTAGTCAAGGTTGATGAAGAACTAACATGACCTGCGAGATACAGTAACAATAAACAATATGCAATGATAATAAACAAATGCAAATTTAAATAATGCGAATACAAATCGAATTCTTATACCTGAGGTGGGCTGTGAAGAAGTCGAACGGTCTACAAAATATAATGAGAATAAACAAGTTATATATAATGAGAATATATAAATGTATGTTTAAATAATTTTCATACAAATCAAAGAAAATTTATATACCTGCGGATGGCTCATAAACTGATGACTCTAGTTGTGATGATAGCTGCTATGGTGCCACTGATGGTGGACGCATCGATGGTAGGCGTGGAGGCTGAGTACATGGTAGCTGCGGTAGTGCCACTGATGGTGGTCGATGCGGTGGTACTAATGGCCCCTCTGATGGTGGTCGCTAGGATGCCTCCTCTAATGGTGGTGCCAGTAATAGTGGTCACTGCGATGGCTGGTCAGATGGTGGTGGCACTAATGGCCCCTCCGATGGTGGCCGATGTGATGCCTCCTCTGATGGTGGTGCTACTGATGTCCTATTATGTAGCACATCAAACATCATGCGCCGGGGATGATCAAGCTTCCTCTTCCTTCCCATAATAATCTGCAAGCAATATAACATTAATTGACATTAGAAACATAGACAATGGTTTGTCATCAACTATAATATGACATTAATTGAACTAATACAATTACAAAGACAAAGTAAATTCATGCATTCTGATGATTAACTACAACCTTGGCCTTTATTGAATTACTGATGTTGATTAAATATCAGCCTATTTGAACATTAACTGTTTCCCCTTCTGCGGCTTCCCTCACCCAACCAACTTCTTCATCACGAAGCATTATATTTTCTTCCAATTGTTGGCTCATGTATGGCGCGATTTGTGGATCAGTCGAACTCATATCAAATAAACATCTTTGAGACATCTTCACCACCACTTGCCAGTCTAGTTATAACGGGTCTACAACATACCAAACATGCTCTGCTTGTGACGCCAAGATGAAAGGTTCATTGGTAATTCGATCATCTCGGTACAACAAATGATTGAAGTTCACCAACGTGAAATTGAAGACATCTTCTTTCTTTCCGTGAATGTTGTCAATCCAATCACACTTAAACAACACATGTTTCTTCTCATTGGAATATCGAATCTCAACAATATCTGTCAATTGTCCATAATAGTACACAGACCCCACACGAGGATTCTTGTCTTTCCGACTAGCATAACTTATGGTATCTGCCTTCAAAACTACACCACAATTTTGTGTGGCTCGACGATCATCCATGGCCTTTACTTGATACCGAAACCCATTCAGTATATACCCGTTGAACCTCCTTGCCAGGTTATGAGGACCATTTGCCAATAGAATAATCTCTTCAGAAAATATGACATCAGTAGTCCTTCGCAAAGTTTGGACCTATTTAAAACGAAAATGTAAAATTTAAAATGTACTTCGACTTAAGTAACTAGAATCTATAGAGTTAAATACATACATATTCCTTGAACCAAGTGTGAAAAGCTTCAAAATGTTCACGCCGAAGCTGATGATCATTGACACGAGGCATTTTGAGCTTAAGTTCTTCAAGGTGTTTGCTGTGTAGATTGAAATTTTATCAATACAAAAAATTTGGTTGAAAATTCAATAAAACATAATAAAATATTGAGTGAGTGACTTAACCTACTTTATGAATGGTTGAACCGCGCTTGTATTGAATAAGATGTACCGATGGGCTTGTACCCAAGAAGTATTATGAAGATAAAAGCTTGTGTTTTCACCAATAGCATAACCCAGATTATTAGCACCATTATAGTTCATCAAGAGTCGACTAGATTTGGTTTCCACATCATTGAGATATTGTACACAAAAATTCATGCATTCTTCCATAAGATACTCTTTAGCAATTGATCCTTCAAGATGAGCTCTATTACGCACGTATTACTTCAAAGTAAGAAGATACCTCTCAATTGGATACATCCATCGAAACTGAATCGCTCCACCTAATAAGGCTTCATCAGCTAGATGTATAGGCAAGTGCTCCGTTATATCAAAAAAACTCGGAGGAAATATTTTCTCTAGATGACAAAGTGTTACAGCGATACGATCTTGAATATATTGCAAATCCGTCGCACGATTCACTTTGGAACACAATTGTCTAAAGAAATTGCTCAATTCAATCAAGGGTTAAATTACATTCTTCGGTAACGATTTTTGAATAGCCAATGGAATAAGTTGTTGCATCAGAATATGACTATCGTGGCTCTTAAGACCCCCAATACTTCTATCATGTGAGCGCACACGACGTGATATATTGGATGAATACCCGTCGAGAACTCTTACTTCCTTCAACACTTTCAAGAACAAATCTTTCTCATCCTTGGTCATCGTGAATTGTGCTGGTGGTAAATAAGCTTTATTCGACCCTCTTAACTGCAAATGTAGGGGTTTTCTAATATTTATATCTTGTAAATCACGTCGAGCGTTAACACCATCCTTCGATTTTCCTGCTACCCCTAATATTGTCCACAACACATTGTCATAAACATTCTTCTCTATATGCATCACATCGAGGTTGTGTCTTATTAGATTGTGCTCCCAATATGGCAGCTCATAAAAAATACTCTTTTTCTTCCAGCTATGGGTGCGATGTCCAGCTTTCTCCTTCTCTACCTGTCTCCTATGCCTCTCCTTAAGGTCATCCCTCTTGTATTGGGTTAAAATACCCTCAGATTCTAATTGTAGCAACATCTCAGTTCCAGACAACAATTTTGGTTTAAGTCTAACTTCCGACTACCATCAAACGATACTTTATCCTTCCGGAATTTATGGCCAGTAGGTAAAAATCTGCGATGACCCAAGTATGATTGTTTCCTACTATGCTTCAACCAACACGATGTAGTTTCCTTATTGCAACAAGGACATGCATATTCGCCTTTAGTACTCCATCTTGACAAGTTTGCGTATGCAGGAAAATCACTAATTGTCCACAGTAAAGCTGCATGCATTTGAAACATTTCATTTGTTGATGCATCAAATGTTGACACACCCTCATTCCATAGTTCTTTCAACTCCTCAATCAACGGTTGCATATACACATCAATCTTGTCACCAGGTCCTTTTGGGCCGTCAATAAGCACGGATAAAATTAGAAATTGTTGCTTTATGCACATCCATGGCGGCAAGTTGCATGGAATGAGCACAACAGGCCAAGTGCTATGAACTATGTTCATCGTCCTGAATGGGTTAAAACCATCAGATGCTAAGCCAAGCCTTACACTTCAGCAATCATTACTAAAGTCAATATTCCGACGGTCAAAATCTTTCCATGCAAGGGAGTCAGCAGGATGCCTAAAGACACCATCATCAGTTCGTTCCTCTGCATACCATCTCATTAACTTGGCCGTCTTGGAAGACATAAACAACCTCTGCAACCTTGGCTGTAAAGGAAAATACCTCATCTATTTTGCAGCTATTCGTTTGCCACCTTTGTTAGGACCATTTGAACCACCATTACCATTTGATTTCCATCTAGAACTGTTGCATACAACACATTTATCAAGATTGGCGTCCTCGTTTCGAAACAACATGTAACTGTTGGGACATGCATCCCACGTCTTATACGTGAAACCCAAATCTCTTGTGACCTTTTGAGCTTTATAATATGAGTTCGGGAGTTTCACACCCAACGGGAACGCCTCATTCAATAACTCAAGCAACATGTCAACAAACTTGTCTGTCCACTGATTAAGCACCTTCAAATGTAGAAGTCAAACAATGAATGACAAAGATGTGAACTTCTGACAACCCGGATATAATTCACTTTGTACATCTTGAAGAAGTTTGAAATACTTTGCAGTCTCTGCATTTGGATCGAGCTGGGGTTCAGATGCATGGGGATCAGGCCCCTGTGGTTCATTACCCTCAACACTTGTACCGGCATGTGGATTTCCCATAGCCCCTTGTATCATTCCAATCATATCATCTCCAATGTCTAAATTAGGTAATGTTTCATTCTCTCAATTACCATGCAGAGATATGTAAGATTCCCCATAATTAATCCAATGTTTGTATTTTTTAAAAAAACCATTCAAAATCAGATGCTCCCGTACACCCTCTCGTGCAAGATGGTATCGATTCTCACACTTCCTATACGGACAACTGATCATTGAACCTTTAACCCTATTGGTGTAGGCAAACACAAGGAATTCATCAATCCCATTAATGTATTCGCTCGACATCCTATTTGGCAAATCAATCCAACTCTTATCCATCATCTATACACATCCACAAAAATATCTCATCAAAGTAACTCTAAATATAATACCTACGTATTCATGTACCATGATACCTATCCATCCAATTTCTCTCAAATAGGTAGGTGGTCTTATCATAGTTAGTTATTTACCGATTTGATAGGAGAACATAAAAAATGAAATACTTATACAACAACACGTAAGATCAATTAATTGAAGAAAAAAATGATATAAGTTCATATTTTCTGAGTCATAACTAAAATAAATAAATAAATCATAATCAAACACCACATGAGGCACAACCAAAGATCTTATAAGTCTTAACTAAAATAATATCATAATTAGCGAAGATAATTCATCATAACTAAAGAAAAAAAAAATGAGATAACTAATGATGCATATGATAAATGGATGTGTATGATAGAATTCTCCAAATTATTAGTATTCCATAATACTATGCGGCATTATTTATAAACTTGATAGATGAGTTATACAAAAACACACTAATCAAGTATATTGTCTCAAAAATTATTTAATAAAGATGGATCATTATTGTCTATATTATAATTTTGAACACCACATACATAATCTTATGTAACATTTCGAAATTATTAAATGATCACATTTTTGTCTCAATAAACTATTATTAATTATTATATCTGAAAATTTGTTTAAAGTTTTTGAATGATTACCTTAAGACAAGAAACATGATCATTTTTCAACCTATGATACTATACGCATTAATTGATATATCAATTAGTGTACCAACATATGATATGATATTATTATTTTAAAATTATGATCTCATTGATTATACAAATAACAAATATTCAAAATTTCTAAAATTATATCATATCATCTATTAATATATTAATTAATATACCAATTAGTTAATATAGCATTGTTCTTTTTTAACATAGCAATTAGCAATTAGTTAGCATTATTAATTAATATACCAATTAGTTAAATTATATCATAGCATTGTTTATTCTAATTATAATCAATTTGTTTTCTCATAAATGCTAAAGAATATCTTAGTGCATTGTTTGGTATTTACATTAAATGAAAAATGTTTTTAAAAGTAACTCAAAAGCTTAAGAAAAGTTCTGAATTCAGAAATGTACAATTTTTCTACAGATTTATATATTGAAGATGGGGTAAAAAAAAAGAAAAAAAAAACGTGTGTTACTTTATATATATATTGAAGATGTTAAAAAGAAAATTTAAAAAAAAGAACATAAGCAGAGAGAGATGACCTTAAGGAGATGATCTTCAATATATAAACATGTTTATATATAAACATACGCAATATATATAAACATACGCAGATTTAAACATGTTTAAATATCTCTGCAATATATGCAAATCCGACACATGTTTTATCTTACTACGCAATATGACACATGTTTATAAACATACGCAATATATATTGTCCATAATACTTGACTATATATATATATATTTCTACAGATTTATTTTAACTTCGTCTATAGATTTATCAATATAACTTCATCTACAGATCTACAGATTTATCAATATACATTCAACTATATATATATATATATACACAGAGAGAGAGAGAGAGAGAGAGAGAGAGAGAGAGAGCATACACAGAGAGAGAGAGTCGTCGCCGGACCACCGCTACCTGTCGTCGTTGCCGCCGCACCACCGCACCACCGCTAGCCTGCCCGCCGTTCGTCGCTCGTCCACAGAGAGCCGTTCGCCTTCGTAGCTCGTTTGAGGATTTTGGGGGAAAAAAATTTGTTTCAAACATTTAGGGATTTGGATCAAATGATCGAGCGGCAAGATGAAAGGGAAGAGCGGGGGCCAATTTTTTTTCTTTACTTTTTGCGACGGTACGTTTTACACCGTCGCAAATGGTAACTAATTAGTTCATAAAACGACGCCGTTTTCATAAGCCTTTTTTGCGACGGACATTTACTGTCGCAAATTGTAAACTATTTGCGACAGCAAACATATGCCATCTCAAAACAATTTTTTTTGGCAACGGTAAAAAAACGACGTCGCTAATGTTTCCGCATTTACTACCCTATCCGCGTAATTTTATTACCGATGGGACAGCGCCGTCGCTAAAACCTTTATTTGCGACAGTTTAAGCTGCCGTTGCAAAAAACCATTTTTGGCGATGGGAGATGCGCCGTCGCTAATTCTTCCGTGTTTTTTGCTCCCTTTTCTTGTAGTGGATCATCATCTAGCCCTAATTTGTCAAATGCATGCTCTCAATCTATTCTCTCTCCTCTCTATCTGGGGTTCTCTGTCTAGGACTCTAATGGAGTTCTAAGATCTTTAGCTTCAATCGTCTAGGACTCCAATTGTGAAACCTCGTATTTTTATATAATAAAAATAATATATATTTTTAATTTTCTTAAATAATTATTCACAATATTTTGAATTTAATGGTCTGTATATTTTTATACTGAACATTTATTCAAAATAAAATAAAATAAAATATTTTTTTGACGTTATATTATTACTTAGTATTAATTTCTGAACCTTATGATATTTTTATTATATTTTTCTCTATATTTTTTAATAATCAAATTACACTGAAACCTAATATTTTTGTACTAAAATCCAATCAGAAACCATGGGCTTGCTCCCCATGTTTTCTCACCTCCCACCTTCCACGTGAAATCATTTTCTGTAAAGAAAATGTGGTGGACATGCAAGCTATACACCTCCCTTCTTTTTAATTTGTCTTCATCATAAATTGAGCCTAACTTTTCCTCACATTTCCTCATCTTTGGCTTCACTTCCAGTTTCATCCTTCTCTCCCTCTCCGTTTCATCTTTCTCTATCTCTCTCGTTGCTCTCTCTTTCCCTCCACCTCTCATTCTCAAAACTCTCTTTCTCCTTCCTTATCTATGTTTTTCCTCCTCCCCCCAACCTCCATAGCCATGGCCTCAACCCATACTATCACCATCCGAACCACCAACCCGCGAACTTCACCACCATTGGCGCACCGTCGAACCGCCACCACCGCCATCACCTATTTCCATTATCATCTAGAACCACCATTCACAAAGTGTTGTAGGTGAAGAAAGAGAAGAAGAAGGAAGATGGAGGAAAAAGAAACAAAGTTAGAGAAGTTTATTTTGAAGTTCAAAAGTTGGTTTTCAGCTTACTTTCGGCATGCCAAAACCATCCATTCCGGGAAGAAGTGAGACAAATAGGCCATGTAAGATGAAGTACGAAGTAAGTTGAAGAGATTGGCAAAAGAATGAAGTAAAACCGTTAAGAATTAAGAAAGTTATGGGGTCCGAAAGATGGTTCGAAAAAAATGTCCGAGATGGTAGGGAAATAATCTTATTTTTCGTCAAATTTTGGAGATCCCACGTGTAGACGCGCCCGCGAGGGGCCTCTACACTACAGTTCGGACTCTCCTTTTTGTGTTGCGGTTCTAAATCTGAACCAAAGAGTCCAACTTTGGCAAATCGTTTTGAGAAAAAACAGATTTTGAAAAGTAGTGCCAAACATGGACTGCTTTGCCAGATTACAGAGTCGCCACCTAAATATTTTAAAATGGGAAATTTAGGAAACCCTGACTCGGTGCCGAAGGCCACGTGTCCGTCATCACCAAAGTGGTCTTGGCTGGAGAGCTTGGGTACGATCGGGGAAGGTCAGCTATGAGCACCCCCTTTCGCCCGGTCCGAAGACCGGCCTCTACTAACCGTGATATCTGTTTTTGAAAACATTACATGCTCTTATTCCAATTATTAGCCTAGAATTACTATGTTACGCGCACAGCAAACAAGTATAGACTAGATTGCCTAATTTGGAAATAAACATTGCATATCCGTTCGTTTTGAAAATGCTTCGGAATTTGCTACTCGCAAGTAGGCTAAAACACGGATTTCAATGAGTTTTCCAACTCAAGCAATCCAACCTCCACCCACAGGCATTCAAATAATTTATCACACATAAGCACTTAGCCGCATGGTAAGCATACTGTCATGGCAACATTCACACGCATGTGGTATGCTAAAGCGTAAATACTTACATCGTACTCCGTGCCAAAACAAGAAACTAGTTAGCAGACATGCATGTCCCTAGGTCATGTTAAGTGGCTAATGCAACACAAGCAATGGTGTAATCTAAACAGGCTCGGCTGTCCTAAGCATGGCATATGGAATGCTACAAATAGCACGTATTCAATTTGGAATTGAAAGTACGATGCAGTTTGTATGATGTACCAAGCACGATGCATGTAAACAAATGCATGAATGCACGCATGCATAGCATAAGGTATGCTAAAAGTAAACGTGCCCTAATCTACCATCATAAGCAGGTAAATAAAAGAGAGAAAGAAATGGGGGTTGGAAGACATACATCCACTCACGCACGCTTATTACAATTATGCCCTCGCGCAGAGGGTCCGAATAAATAATACAGATTAATTAACTACGCAAGCTAATTAAATATTACAAATTCACTAAATTAATTAACAAATTAACTAAGTTAATTAAAGCAGTAAATGCCTCGGGAAGAGGGCAAGATGCATTCCACGCCCGGAACTCGCTCGGAATCGCACTGCCATACATGATTGCCTCTGTTTTCCCTACTTTCCATCTCAGAAGACTGCCAAAACTTCAGGAATACTTCCTTGGGCACTGGAGATTACCACCGGCTGGGGTAGAACACCACTGGCTGAAGGATATGGCCACCGGCACCGAATTCATCCATCGGCTGACAGTAGACTGCCGGTCGGCACTAAACAGTGTCGGTCGGCACAAAATGCCTGCAGAACCTGCAACTCACAGCAGCAGAGGACACAACTTGCATGGCAATGTAATTCAAAGCATGTATGCACCAAACACACTCCTTATCATGTTTTTGACTCAAAGGAAGATGTGCCTCGGTTCTCGAACCACCAATCACGCATTTCGATGCATGATGGCCCAAAGAACCAAGAGTGCAACTTGGATTTCAAATGCATGTAATGCAAACAAACAAACAAGGGTGCTAAACCTCTATCATGACTTGGTCAAGAGGCTTAGCATGCATGTCAATGCAATGAAGTCTTAAGCATGTCAACTAGTATGCAATATGGCAATACAATGCAAACATGCAAGTAAGCATACAAGGCAAGCATGCGAATCGAATGGAGGATGGACTTAGATATGAATTGGGCAACTCTAAAAAGGCTCAAAACAGTGGCCAAAATGCTAAATCATGAGGGCCGAACACACATGCACACATGCACAAATTAAGGCACCAACACTTAAGCATAACAAACAACCCTTACGCACACTTAAAGGGGTACAATAATGGACTACTAGCATGCAATTTAGGCTCTGAAAATCACGCTATGAAATGATGCCAAATCATGTTAAGCAAGATAAACAAATGTATGCAACATAGGTTCAACACTTGAGGCAAGTCATGGAAGCATTAAACTACACTTATGCAAAACAAATATGGCATGCGTTAAACAACCTAAAACAGAGTTTTAGCATGTTAAAACAAAGCCAAATGGCTACTTAGATGGCATCTAAGAGGCTTAAGCACAAAGGCATGCAACATGACCAATAAATGGAGCATTCAACTCATGCTTTAAAAGCATTAAAGCGGCCACTAAGGCAAGCATACAAACATACCAAAGGGACTGAAATAGCATGTTAAATGGTTCCAAACCATCAAAAATAAAGCAAGCAAGGCATGCTACACTCTCATGCTCTTAAGGCCAACAAGCCAAATGCAAAGGAGCTATGAGATACAAGTCATGATCGTCCAAGACAAGCATGGACAGACCTCATGCATGGCAAAATGAGCATACAAGCTTCATGGATCTAAGCCTAAAACATGCTAGAGATAAAGGCATACAACCTAGGCATGTTAAGGGACTATTAAGGCATTACAAAGCAACTATGCAAGGCATGCAAAGAGTGCTAAAACCAATACTTAGCAATGTCATATTAGGGCATAATAAACATAAAATGCAGCCAAGACATGCTCAACAAACAATCAAAACTATGCTCCCTTTAGAGGCCAAATCTTGCCCTTTTCAAGGACATCAAGGAGAGGGGGTGGCCCTCTCCTTCTTGAGACCCTAAAGCATCATCTTCACCACTGAAATCCCTCAAGATTTCAGTGGTGAAGAGATCCTAACACCAAAGTCTCGGATCCCTCACAAAATAGCACAAAATGAAGCCTTTTCAAGGCCTAAGGGTGGTCAAACCTACCCAAACCACCAAGCACTCTTAATAAACAATAAAGAGGCTTAAAAAAAAGAACTTTTATGTGTTATAGACTAAGCACAAAAACTGTTTTAAACTAGGCAAAAATGGAATGCAAGAATGGGGGAAAAAGGGGTAGTTTCTTACCCTTGATGATCAACTCCAACAATGGTGACCTTGATGCCTCTTTAAGCTTCAAACCAGCCAAGAACACCAAGAACAAGCCCTTAGCACCTCAGTTCCAAGAGGAAGGTGAAACACTAGGTGTTGGTGAGCAATAGTAAGTCACAAACACCTAGTGTACAAAACAAAAGAGAAAGAGAGAGATAGGATAGATACACAAAACCTAACCTAGAACCAGAGCTTCCTCTCTGTCTTTTTCTCTAAAAATGGCTAAGTTTTCTAACCCTTGAGCCAAGAGAAGAAGCCTCTCCTTATAGGCAACCAAAACTTACAAGTTAAGGCAAAACAAAGGCTCATCCCTCCATACACGTGTATGGAGGGGAAACAAAAGCCAGAAAGCTGTCTAAAAATATCTCCAAAAACAGCTGTAAAGTGATCGGCAGGGCAAAATGGTCATTTTGCCAAAAATGAGTGCCGACCGGCACAAAATAGTGCCGACCGGCACAATATAGTGCCGATGGCAACAACAACCAGTCGGTGGCCTCTAGCCACTGCCGGTGGTGTGTGGGGATGCTTCACAAAGCATTCCCTGTCCCTCCAAGGCAAAACACAGGTGTTTGGTGCAAAACCAGACACAAAACGGTCAAGTTCGGAGGTCCTGAGGCAAGGCGCGTAGCCGAGAACTCCAGGAACTCCAAACGAACACGAACATGGATAATCACCGAGTGTTCAAGCGGTGACGTCCAAGTCTTGAGGACGGTCAAAAATGGGGTGTCTACACCATGGCATGCAAAAAGAGACGGAACGAGGCGTGTGAGTAGTGAACCAAAAACTAGGCCGTGAGGTGAATCCAATGACAGAAAAATAAGATAAAACGGAGTTACGATGAAGAAGATACAAGCATTTGAACTAGTGACATTGAAACTAAATTTCAGGGTCTTCTGTTCGTGCATGCTATGGCTGTTAGAGAAGATGAATTGAATTTTATCCAGCGTTTCTCGGCCCATGGTGCTACGGTGCATCCTAGTACCTTTAGGTTAATCGAGTGGTCCTATGACTTTGGGGATGACCACCCTTGGGTTTTTCGACGTGTAGAATCCATTTTTGGGGTTATATCTTTCAAATTCTAAGTCTAAGATGATTATCAACAACTAAAAGTTCTAAGAGAATCTAATGGAAGATCAACGGTGAGATTGCGTCCAATTAATGTGAAATTTCAGCAAGACGATTATGGAGCCAGGACGGTGATATCTTACGATCAGAATCATAAATCAAATTCAGACGATAAATCGTTAGCAACCTAACATAGTAAGAAAACCCTCTCAACCCTCTCATATTTTTTATATTTGAGATTTTCAGATTATATACATATGATAAAATGTCTAAACTTGTAGATAGAATTTTATTTATAATTGTATGAAAATTTATGATGGTATATCAAATTTGGACTTGCATGTGTAGTTTATGCCATTAAAAAGATTATTGAAGATGTTATTTGGCCCTTTAAATCTGCCAGAAAGTTGTACGAATTTTTAGACAATTTTATACTCAAAATTTGAAGATGATTTCTTCTACAAAGTTGTTGATAATGATGTCTAGTTCATCCAAAAACAATTTCAACAATTATTGAGCTTTGTACAAATTTATACAAATTTTTACCAAATCTGGAGCTATAGGCAGATTTTACTATGTGTTTGAAAAATCATTAAAAATTTTATATTAAACCAAATCTGATAATTTCTAAGCAAAGAATGAAATTTGAGAAGTCTAGTTTCATAATAAATTTTTAGATCATGGAATTGATTTATAAAAGAGTGTTTATGACACAGATTTATCACATTTCCATGATCATAACATTTTTATTGAGTATTCTGTAGACTTATATAAATTTTAGAGTTGTATAAGTAATTTATTTATAATTTTTATTACCTAAGGTATAACTTGAAAATTTCCGGACAAATTTAAGACCATCACTTCAATTATTTATTTGGATAAAAATCAGTTATTCTGTTGGTCTAATTCATCAAATATTGTAAATTAGTAATCCATGTATGGGTGTATTGTGGTTTATTTAATATTGTGCTAGTCTAATCTTATGGATTAAAAGTCCATGCAAGTGTGTAATTATGATTTATTTCCTTTCTTTTTTTTTTTTTGGTATCTAACTTATTACTTCATACCATGGTTTAAATAAATTATTTATTTAAATGTTGTACAATTGTTTATTATTGTGTGACATGTGTAATATTTTATGTTTGGATTTTGATGAGTTGGTACAACATTATTGGTAATTAAATTTTGAATTATTGTGAATAACTCAACGAGTAAAGAGACACGGAATTTAACCAATGATACATTAAAATGTAAAAGTGATGTGGTGAGCCCAGTCTAGAATCTTGCGCAAGTGAGTTGCGAACCCTAACATGGCACGGGAAAGTATTTTGGCTCTTATCGGTGTAGGCGATATAAGGTTGGTGGTGCGGGCATCACAACATAGACCGTTCCTTTGGGGCAGACCGTGATGTCACGACTCGGGTATGTAACCCTGGAGCGTGGGCATCATTAGTAGTTACTGTAAGTAACATTTGAATATTTGACCAAGGGAGAGTCAGAATTGCCCGTGGCCATTGCTTAGCGATTGAATGGTAATAGTGCTCCGCGGGGAGTTACTTAAACTTATCTGATAAACTAAATCTATGAAAAATTAAAAAGAAAAGTGGGCATTTTCCTTATGATGAAATACTGCCTCTGTTTGTCATTTTTAATTTATTTATTATCTATTGTTATTATTTCAATTGATGGCATTCCTATTATGCTTATTAAATGCTACATGTTATTCTGTTACTACGCATTATTCATTGTGGGTATTATTATCGGGGTGGATATTTCAGGTTATTGTATCTTATTGAGCTCGTCGCTCATTGACATCTTCGTTGCCCTGGCGTTTCATGCCAGGTACCGAAGAAACCAAAGGAAACACCGAGGTGTTAGAAGGCAACATTCAGCCCTGATTAGCTTGAAGCTTGCAAAAGTTCCATGAACCATTTTTTTGAGTTTTCTAGTTTTTCTCTAGGTTTTTTTTTTTTATTTGTGTACTAAGACAAAGTTTTAAGTTTAACTGGAGTTGTAATTTAAGAACTTTTAATTTTGGTGTTGCTATTTAATGGACGATGGTAAATTTGGTGGCAACATTGATGAGGATTCTTAATTAAAAAAATTGATTTTAAGTTTTAAACCTTATTATGATGTCTCCAAATTTTGGGGCGTCACACCAATGGAGATCTAAGATCTTCAGCTTTAATCGATCTCATCTTCATGATCGATCTCATACTCCAATGTAGATCTATCCTCTCTCCCTTTTCGTTTCCGCACGAGCACCCCTTCTTGCTTAGCTCTCTCTCTCTCTCTCTCTCTCTCTCTCTCTAATATATATATATGGCAAATATATGTATGAAATTTTTTTTGGTATACAGGTGTTTGGATTTGTGAACTGGAAGAGAAAATGAATCAGTGCATGAGAGATTAGCGGGGTCTTGATTTCTGCATCTAACTCCATCCTCTTCCGTAAACCTCGATGAATCGGTGTTTGGTTTTATTTCTATATCTCGAATCCCTCCATAAACGACCAATTCAGATCTTCGAGATGGCATCTCAAGTATATGATCTAACTTTTTCTATTTTTTCATTAATATATTGCATTCTTCATTAATTTTACTCTCAATTTCTGCATAAAAAACAATCTGATTTCGTTGTTTTTATTGAATAAATTCTAGTCATCAAACTGAGATTTTCAACTCATCATTCTAACCAAGGTATACACTCCTCCTCCATGTGTATTTTCTAGATGCTTTGTTTGGTTGTTGAGAAAAGTGTAAAATGAAAAGGATTTTAATCCCTAAACTCTAGAACATGAAAGCTTTCCTGTATAAATGTGGTTTTAGTTTCAGTGCAACAGAAATAGTTTTTTAGTTTATAAATAGTTAATCTTAGTTGTACAAAAATTTTACAAATTAGCATAAAATTTTTTTAGATTATAAATAGTTGATCTTAGTTTGTAAATAAGGCTAAAAAAAATAAACACAAAAAAGATGTTGCGTTCTTTTTATTATTTTTAATTTGGGTTTTGTATACTTGCATTTAGATACATTTGAATATAACTGTTTATATATATATATATATATATGTATTTTGAAGTGGTTGATAGAACATTTTGATTAGGGGTTTTACGGGTTCAAAGTGCTTTTAATGGGATCATCTCCAAATATATACTCACTCTTTCACTTCTCCAGATTAGTAGATTTTCCCCATTTTTGATTCTACATGTAGCCTATTGATATATCATATTTTGGATAAGTATTTTTTATTTCCTAATTTTGGATTCTTCTAGGAAGTGTTTCTTCATATGTCAATTTGGTTTTTCTAATTACAATTCATGAGGCTTAGGAATTTTAATATGGTTATTGATTCATGCTAAGACAACATTTTGATGGCTTAATGGTTTTTCAGAGTGCTTGTAACATGAGGCTGGTGGGAATATCACTTTTTTCTGTTATTGATTTAAAAATCTTTTGAAGTCTCCTTATTAAATTTAATTAATCTTATATAACATTTAATTAAATTTTCTTAATCAAACTGTAATATCACTTTTAAATTTTTTATTTCAATATCTTTCACTAAAAAATGAAACAAGAAAAAGACTTAGACCCCCAGTGGGGTGACCCCCACCACCCCCACTGTTTTTTGATTGGTGCAAATTTTATTTTTTATTTTATTTTATTTTTTTTAGGCTTGCTCTCATAGCCCCCCACGTGGAGGTGAGGGTGCTGGGGGTCACCCCCACTAGGGGTCCCTAGCAGTGCTGAATGAAACAAATAATTGACATACCATAATAAATAAGTAAAAATTGAGAGAGAGAGAGGGGGGGAGATAAATGGGTGGAAAGAAACAGCAATAACCTAAGTTGGAAAAAAATAATATTAATAACAAAAGGAGCTTTAGTTTGCAGGGAAAAAATATACAGTAAAGCACGAGTGAGAAAGAGTTTGAGAGAGATAGAATTGGTTCATCACAATTGATATATTCAATAAAAAATTTTAAAAAAAATTGAAAGAGAAATAGGAAAAATAGTTTCAATAAAAATAAATTGGGAGAGAAATGAGAGAAAAGAGTTTCAGTTATAAATAAATCTCCCTTAGGAAAAACAGTTTCAGTTCTAGTTGCAAACATAATTATTGCTTGATTTGGGTTGCACGCGCATCGTCTGTGCCCAGCTACTAGTATACATAAGGCCTACAATTAGAAATAATAACGGGCCAGATTTTTTTTAAATTTTGTGTTTAAATTTTTTATTTTTTATTTTTGTTGAATAAAAGGTTTATAAAAGACCAAAAAAAATTTAATTTTTTTATTTTACTTTATACAATTTTGTTTATTTTCATTTTTAGTGAGATTTTTTTGACTTAATTATTCAAAATTAAAAAATTGTATAGTTGAAAAATGGATTTAAAAAGTCAAAAAAAAAAAAAACTCAAAAGAAAGAGGATATTTTGAACTTATTACAAAGAATTAAATTATTTTAGGTGAACTATCAATATGTCATAATAGTTGGATTTCATTCCCATAAAGTCTTATTGAAAATAAGTCATAGTAAAATTGTCGTTAATAATATTTTTTGTGACGATTTTTGCATATGTCATTAAAAATTGACAATTAGTGACTTTTTTGTCACGATTTTTACAAATTGTCGCTAAAATTTATAATTAGTGACTTTTTTCTGTGATGAATTTTTTAAACTGTCGTTGAAAGTTGAAAATTAGTGATCTTTTTTGTGACGATTTTTTAAATTGTGGCTAAAACTTATAATTTGTGACATTTTTTATGACAAATTTTTCAAACTATCGTTGAAAATTAACAATTAGTGACTTTTGTTAATAGTATTTGATTAAAAATGCCATTAATTCTCACAAGACTTATTGGACAATAAGTCCACCTATTAAAATCTACACGTAAATTCTCCAATTATTTTCAACCACACATTCATTACTATTTTTGATTTGGGATTAAATTTTTTTACGAATTATTCGTGAGAATAATACTAGAGACCCTAAAATATTTATCAAAATTAAATTTATTGATAAATATTTTAGGGTCTCTAGCATTTTTCTATCAATAAAATACAAGTTTTACAGGCAACCAATGTTTGGTTGCCACGTCACATGAACGTGGGTAACAGATGGGATCGTCTATAAAAGTAAACTTAATTGTAGCTTGGCAAAAACTTTTTTAGTTAGCTTTTTGAAGTTAGGGTTTTAGTTTGGGACTAAAAAGTTCGTTTTGATTAATTTTAAATAAAATGAATATGGTTTGAATGTGATATTTTATCTTATTAGTAGTTTAACTTATTTTGTCTTTTAGTGACTAATTTAGTTCCCACCCAACCCAACCCAACCCATAGCCAAACGAAGCCTTACTCATCTTCATCTTCATCTTCTCTTTCTCTATACCCTTTTTCTCTTTCTACAAATCCAGAGTGAAGTCTTGATTCAGTGAGATGGTTATGATTCTCATATTTGGTTACGACCTTTCTATTTGGTTTGGCTTTAGTGAGAGGAGAAAGCAACCAAATAATTTATCACGCAAGAGATTACAAGTTTGAATTCTATGAAGGCTAAACATCCCAAACCTTTGGATCACTAGAAGTTTGTATGGTGTCAAGTCTCCGAGATTAATCGATATGCGTGTAAACTGGTTCAAACACCCAATTATAAAAAAATAAAAAATAAATTTTGGCTAAAAATTGAGTAAAAGGATGAAAATAAATTCTACAGTAAGAATAAGGTTGAAAAGATGGAACATATGGGTTGAGAGATAAAACAACGGGTTTGCAAACAGAGAGAGTGAAAGTGGAAATAACATTCAACTATAGTTATGTTCAGTGGCGTAGCTAGGAATTTGATGAAGAGGGGGCACAAATTAATGATAACATCAGTGTGTTTGATTTGAGTTTTTGAAATAAGTTTTTTAAAAATTGAGTTTTTTGGTTTTCGTATTTTTTTATTTTTAGTGAATATTTTTAAAATTTTAAAAATATATATTTTTTTCACTTTTTTAGATGAATTTTACTTAGATGTATTTAAAAAATTTGTGAAAAAATATTTTAAAAAATTAATAAATACATAAAAATACAAATAATGTATAGAATTTTCATATATATATATATATATTTTTGTATTTCTGGTATTTAGTGAATTTTTAAAAGGTTTTTTCACAAATTTTTTACTTTTTAGGTATATTTATGTTAGATATGTCTAAAAATTAAAAAAAAAATTCAATAAAAATAAATTAAAAAAATTTGAAAAACAAGAAAGTAGAATTTTCTGAAAAGTATTTTTGGAAAACTCTAACCAGGCAAAATTTTTTTCTTTTTTTATAATAAACAACAATGAGATATTACTAAACTTAAATATTAAGAGTCCATTTGGATAAATGTGAATTTTAAATTATAGGATTTGAGATTAAATTTTATATAAATATTGGAGAGTAACTATTTACAGGTAGATTGAAAAATTAAAAAAGAAGATAAGTTGAGATAGAAATAATATATTTTAATAGAGAAATTCTATAAAACACACCATAAAAAAAAGTGTCTATCATATGTCATAATTATGATTTTCATGGGCTTTAGTTATGACAATGGCCCTGTTTGGTAGAGCTGTGGGAAAATGCTTATAGCTTATGCCTAAACAGCTTATAGCTTATAACTTTCAGCTTAAGCTGATTTCCAACTTATTTTTAAAGCATCTCCTGCCCCACTCAAAGAATAAGCTGATTTCTGACTTCCAAAAAGCTATAAGCTATAAACTATAAGCTAAACCAAACACATCAAAATAGCTTAAATTAAGCTGAAAGCTGAAATAAGCTGTAATTAAGCTCTGCCAAACAGGCACATTATAGTGTTAGATATAATTTAGTTATAATTTCTTGTGGTTCTTATTTTGGCTATTATTATATATCTAGTAATAATTAGTTATGACTCATTTTGATATTAGTTATAACCTATTGTAATTTTTTACTTTTTCTTATAATTGAAGATGTGTTACTTGATTATAATTTATATAGTGGTCATTTTAGTTATAAATGGAAAAAAAACATATGGAGGACAAACTCTACATGTCAAATGTACATAACAATCCAATAAATTTCGTATATCTTCATTAAGGTTAATTATGTTTGCATGTCAATAATTATAGACATCACCATTATATTGAAATTTTTATAAATAATAATATAACTTATCATAATATCTTTATTTTCAATCAAAATAACCATTATTGTTCTCATCATTTTAAAAATATCATTGACATTTCACTTTAAATAATATTTTTATAAATTTTTTTATTTAAAATATTTTCTTTATATTTAAAAAGAAAAATTCCAAAATCCCAGGGGGGGCACGTGACCCCCCTGGGCCTTGAGTGCCTCCACCCCTGGTATGTTTGATAGAATGTCCCATTTTTTCTTCCATTTTTAAATGATGTGGCATCACATTATTTAGCTGTAGGAATAATTTTCTGTGTAAAATAAATAAGTTGAAACCAAAACAAACAAATAAAATAAATTACATATAGAATTTATTTACTGAACCGAATAAATATTTAAAAAATCAAGTCGAGTGTGTGACACTCCATCCTTAAGACAGATTCGCCTCGCTACGGTGCTTATGGATAAATGGCGTCTATCTCCTAGGATACAATGATTTTCACAAATTGTAGTAGCACTCTAAACAATTTATACGACGAACAAAACCTGTGTTCTATACTCTCCAAAGTTTCCCTAAAATAATATGAAGAATAAATCTATGCAAGAAAGCAAAAACTGGAAGGAAACAAGTGAATTTCGAATATGGAAATATGTTAGAATGGTCCAGGTATTTATAAGGTCGAACAGGTTTGAAATTTAAACCGAACAAGTAGGTTTTTGAATTCAACAGGCGCAAAACAATTTTGGACAGATAACTATTGGGCAGTTTCAAATATGTTTGAACAGATAACTGTCTGGGCAGTTTCAAACTTGTTTGGAAGAAACTGACTCTGTTCGGAACTGTTGGGCAGTTTAAAGCCGTTTAAACAGTTGGAAATTAGACCAGAAGAGGCACAGTTTTGGACAGAAAAAATTAAATTAATTTTATTCAGAAATTTAAATAATTTTTCACAATAATTTTTGGAAAAATTCAAATAAATTTTGTCTGAAAAATTAATATTAAAACTGATCCAACCCACAACCCACACCCGAGCCAAGGTTCAATTTGTTCATAACTCCTCCCTTCTACAAACTTTGGATGCCCCTTGGGGCCCAACCCAAATGTTGCCACCTAAAACTTATATACACACATAATTCTCTTAAGTTTCCAATGTGGGATAACCATTCAAGGAAACCCACATTTCACTTCTTTAATTGTTCATTCCACGAATCCGAACATGACGTCAACTTTCCATTCACTCATAAATAGTTTTGACGTACCGTCTTCACCGTGTGACTTGCCACGTGGCAAGAAACATGTCACCTCTTTGGATCCATCCTAAAAGACATTTGGGACCCACTCAAATTTGGGCTCAAAGTTAGCCCAAAATAAGCCTATAAAAACCATGAATTCCAACAATCCCCCACATGAATGGAATTTGACGAAGAGAAAATGCAACAACATGATCTAATTACAAAGAGTGCAGAAATTGGAAATATTCTGCAAATGATAGATAGCTTTTGGCTTTAAACCTTCTCTTGTGAGACACTATCAGATTTACTAGCTAACCAGTGAACATGATGTCTTGAACTGTTCAGCCATTTGTGTAAACCAAAATAATAGAACTCACACAGTATATTACCAAACACAGTTTAGTTCTCAGTATTATGTTCATTTTGGCCCTAAACAACCTGGTCTTTTATGAGTGCTCTAGAGAATTGTAGCCATTCACAAATCTCATAAAACCGGCCCAGTTCATACTCATATAGGTAATTCTTATGAAGAGTATCCTGCCATACTCCACTAGGTGTTCCTAGATATAAGAGTCATTAAAAATATTACTTAACCTAAAATGCTGCAGACATCACTATAGCATCATAGAAATGGGTAGGAGTTTCACTCTCCAGTGATCCTTTTGAGTCATATATAACTCGGTTGTCCCTTTGAACCTAGATCTTAGGATCTCTAGTCAACTAGGTTGGATTGCCGTTGTGGTAACTCTTATTTAATAGGTTTAAGTCTCATTCCTCTTGATGAATTCTCAACTAACTCTCTTGCTAACCCTTTGGTTAGTAGATCCGGTATGTTGTCTTTGAATTTCACATATTCAATAGAAATAATTCCATTAGAGAATAATTGTCTTACGGTGTTATGTCGGCAACGAAAGTGTTGCGACTTATCGTTGTACATATGACTCTGTGCTCTACCTATTGTTGATTGACTATCGCAATGTATGCATATACCAGGCACCAGTTTTGGCTACATTAGAATATCTTCAAGGAAGTGGCAAAGCTATTCTGCTTCTTCCCCAGCTTTATCTAAAGCTATAAACTCTGATTCCATAGTAGACCTAGCAATGCAAGTTTGTTTAGAAAATTTCTAAAAGACAGCCACCCCACTAAGAGTAAAGACATACCCATTGGTGGACTTTGAGTCTCTAGTATCCGATATCTAGTTTGCATCGCAGTAGCCTTCAAGTACTACTAGATATCTAGTATAATTTAGCCAAATGTTACGATTAAATTAGAGATATCTTAGAACACTTGTAATATCTTTCTAGTGTTCTATTCTTGGATTACTCGTATATCTACTTAATTTACTTACTGCATAAGCTATATCCGAGCAAGTGCAGTTCATTAAGTACATTAAGCTACCAATAATTTGGGCATACTCTAATTGAGAAATACTTTCCTGTACATTCTTAGAAAGGAACAAATTAACATCCACAGGTGTTCTAGCAAGATGATCATCATCTTTTCTGAATTTGTCAAGTATTTTCTCAATGTAATAAGATTATGATAAAGTATAACCTTCTGATATTTTGGTAATTTTTATACCAAGTATTACATCAGCAATCCCCATATCTTTCATGTCAAAATGTTTATTCAATATTTTCTTGGTAGTTCTTGTCACGACCCAAACCCGCCCCTATGGGTTTAGCACCGTAACCGGCCAGTAATCCGAGATTACCGAAGGCCTGCTTAATAGTAGAACAGTAATACAGAGTACAGGGGCATGGCGGAAGCCAATACAGTAAATAAAACAATGTCTAATGAGCTGTGACAGTCTGTATACAAAAAGACTTTTCATATATTTATACTTTCAGTACAGAACAGTATGCATCATATATACAATCATTCAGTACAGGGACTTAATCCCTGTTAAACAGTACAGTAAATGGTACAATACAGTGCTATCAGTCTATACAGTTATACAAAACAAGTACAGAGACAGATGGGGGAAATAAAACACCCCCAAACCCCTAAGCCATAGGTTGATAGGCTCGGAACCTCGCAGTAAGGCACAGTGGTTGGCTTGACAAAACTGGAGTTTACCCTGACACTGCTAGCAACGGTCCGGTGCTTGAACACCTACATATATATATGAGCAGTGAGCTAAAGCCCAGTGAATAATATAATGCGTAAAGGGGTTAAGAAAGAATGTCCTTTTAGTATTTTAAACAGTCGTTTGCCTCGGTAAATCAGTTATACAGTCGGTGGCTTATATTTCATGTCATATCAGTCATTTAGAAATCATAGTAATCGTACGTGGCATATCCGATAGCAAAACAGTACGGTGGTAGTAGCAGTGTCAATACAGTGTCAGTACAGTAGTAATAACGGTAACAGTACAGTAACAGTAACGGTAATAGTACAGTAACAGTAACAGTAACAGTAACAGTACAGTTCTTATGGACTCAAGAGGTGTCTCGCACAGATTCTAGAGGTGACTCACACTGTAGCACTTAGGTCCGTGCAGCACTTTGCTCCAGATTTCACAGATTGGCTTAGGGCCCAGTATAGACTCAAGAGGTGTCTCGCACAGATTCTAGAGGTGGCTCACACTGTAGCACTTAGGTCTATGCAGCACTTTGCTCCAGAGATATCTATGACAGTAGCAGTACAATAAACAGTAGGTCTTAACAGACCGAACAGTCAGTTGATGGCCATCAATTAGTAAACAGTAGTGGTTCCAACGAGGGAACCGACAGAGATCTCTGTAACAGTAACAGTCAGTAACAGTAGTTGCCAAGGATGCCACAATACAGTTCAGAATATAGGACATACATTCATTCAGTTAACAATATCAGTTCAGAAAGCAGTACAGTTCAGTATTCAAAAGATAATCATTTTGAACATATCTTTACACAATTGTTACTCACAGAGTTTTGGGCTACAGTAAGCTAGAGTGTCTCCTCGGTAAGCCAACCCTACACAGTTAACAGATTGAACACACACTAAGCTACACAATTGGGAAAGATAATAACTTAATCCCTAATTTGCCTCGATATGGTTCTACATCTATATCCTCATTAAGATGTCTTAAACTAGGCCTAAGAATGCCTAGAATGGAATGAGGATGCAAAGATGCACTCAGAAAACAATTTCAGAATTTTCAGAAAAACAGTTCCCCGCTCGAGCGCAGGTTTCCCCACTCGAGCGGACATGCAACAAAGGTCCCCGCTTGAGCGTCAACTCCCCCGCTCGAGCGTGTGACACAAGCCTCCGCTCGAGCGTATAATACCCCGCTTGAGCGGACTGTAAAACAGTGAGAGATGTTGGGAGCTCGATTCCCCCGCTCGAGCGGCACTTCCCCCGCTCGAGCGAACGACCAAAATCTGGAAAATCGAAATTTGAATTCCAAGTTCAAAACCAAGTTTCAAAGCATCAAAATCGATCCTCTTGGGCTGAATTTCTGGAAAACTCTTGTAAACTCATAATATTACATGATTCCAAGCTCAATTTATAAAAATCAAAGCCCAATGGTAGCTTAATTAAACTCATTTGAAACCAAAGTTCAAGAACAACAATTCAAATGTGACATGCAAGGCTTTAATCAACTTCAAAGCTCCAAAGCAAGTTCAAATGAGTCTAAACTTCCAAAAACATGATGAAATCATGGACTTAAACATAAATATGAGCATGCATGTAACATTTTCCATGAAAACAACTTTAAACTTATCAATACAAGCATGCATGCATGGAATGGGCTTCAACTCAACACTATTGAACCAATTCATGCCTTAGATCACTAAAAACCCATGAATCATGCAAGAATAAACTCGAATGCAGAATAAAGAAGGTCAATGATCTACCTTAGGTCTTCAATTACAAGTGTAGAAGTTCAATCAAGCAAGTACTCCCTTAATCTTCATAATTTCTAAGCAATGTACAAGATGAAGACCAGTCTTCTAAGTTCTTCTCTCTCTAAATTCGGTGGTGTGCTCAAAATGAGCTGATGAAATGTTTGCAAATGAGTATAACAAGGCTCAAATATGTTATAATAAAGGGCCCACTAACATGGCAATTCCGTAAATAACGCAACTCTTTGATTTAGGCCTCGTTTGGGAACAGGCTAATTTAGTAACTTTTTGGCTAATTGGCTAAAAAGGTTGGTAAGAAAAACCTGTATGTTTGGGCCAACTTTTTGGCTAATTACGAAACGACGTGCAAAAAGTAGAGAGAAAAGGGAATCTTTGACTTTTTGGTATGGGTTGTTGGCTTTTTGGCTAAAAATGTAACTTTTTGGCTAATTGGCTATTTTAGCCTCTTGCCAAACGAGGCCTTAGTTTATTTTAATCTAATTTAATCACACCAAATCGATTTTCAGATAAATATGTCATAAAATCACATTAATTATGAGAAACACAGAACATCAATCAATTTCAGAGTTGGCCGCCGATAAGGCCTTCAATTTGCAGTTTAAACATACAAATTTGAACAGATAATTAAACAGTCAAACAGAAAACATGCAATTGAATAGATACGGTCAATCGATTCAGTTTTGGATCTCAGTTAGTCAGTTCAGTATTTCAATCAATTCAATTATCAATCATAATCGGTCTCGGTTTAGCAGTAATCAGTAACTTATCGGTAATCAGTGCTGAGGGTTATTACAGTTCTAATCATGTCATTATTACTACCTATGATGAACATATCTTCTACATAAAGACAGACTATGACATAACCGTTGTTTGTGTTTTTAATATAAACAAAATTGTCACATTCATTAATTTTAAATCCATTTGACATCATTACGTTGTCAAATTTCTCATGCCATTACTTTGGCGCTTGTTTTAAATCATATAATAATTTAACCAATTTACACACTTTCTTTTCTTTCCCTGGAACAGAAAAACCTTCTAGTTGCTCCATGTAAATTTCTTCATCTAACTCACCATTTAAGAACGCGATTTTCACATCTATTTGATGAATTTCTAGATTGTACAAAGATGCAATGACAATTAGCATTCTAATGGATGTTATTCTAGTAACTGGTGAGTATGTGTCAAAGTAGTAAAGACCTTCTTTTTGTCTATATCTTTTGATCACAAGTCTTGCTTTGTATTTGTCAATTGATCCATTTGTTTTCATTTTTCTCTTGAAAATCCACTCGTACCCAAGAGGTTTACAACCTGGTGGCAAAATCCACCAATTCCCAAATATGATTTTGCAATATGGATTTAACTTCGCTGTTTACAGCTTCTTTCCATAAAGGAGCCTCAGGACTGGACATAGCTTCTTTAAAAGTTAAAGGCTCATTTTCTAACAAAAATGTTAGAAAATCTGGACCAAAAAATTTTAAGGTCCTAGCATGTTTACCAGGCTTAGATTTCTCTTTCTTATTTTGATTGATCTCTTGCTCTTGTTCTTGATCTTGTTCTTGATCATAACTAGTAATAGCATCATAAGATCTTTTATTAGTACTAGTCTCTTGTCTAGTCTTATTTGGAAATATATGTTCAAAGAACGATGCATTCCGAGATTCAATAATAGTATTTACATATATTTCGGAATGTTCTAACTTATGAATAAAAAGCCGATATGCACTACTATTCTTGGCATAACCAATCAAAATGTAATCAACAGTTTTAGAACCTATCTTAGTCTTTTTAGGACTAGGAATAGCCACATTAGCCAAACACCCCTACACTTTTAAGTATTTTTAGGATAGTACTCTCTCGTGCCAAATTTCATAAGGTGTTTGATTCACTTTCTTTCGAGGTATTTTATTAAGAATATAATTAGCAGAAAGTATTACTTCCCCCACAAGTTCTGAGGTAATCCAGAACTAATTAACATAGCATTCATCATTTCTTTTAAAGTCCTATTTTTCCTTTCAGCAATTCCCTTTTGCTGAGGTGAGTAAGGAGTGGTGGTTTGATGAATTATTCCATGTTCTTTACAAAACTCACCAAAAGGTGATTCATATTCACCACCTCTATCACTTCTAAGTTTTTCAATTTTCTTACCAAGTTGATTTTCAACTTCATTCTTATATTGAATGAAAGTTTCCAAAGTTTCGTCCTTTGTTCAAATTAAATAAACATAACTATATCGAGTATAGTCATCTAAGAAAGTGATAACATATTTTTTCCCACCTCTAGTTTGAATTGATTTAAAATTACAAATGTCACTATGAATTAATTCAAGTGGCTCCATACTTCGTTCAATTGAATGAAAAGGAGTTTTAGTTAATTTTGTCTCAACACAAATTTCACATTTATGATTTAAATCAATGTCAAATTTAGGTAAGCATTCCATATTAATTAATCTACGCAAAGATCCATAATTAACATGTCCTAGTCTACCATGCCGCAAATTTGAAGACTCAAGCAAATAAGAAAAATATGTATCTTTATTAATAACAAAGGGTACAACAGGCATTACATTCATTTTGAAAAGGTCATCAGACATGTAACTTTTTCTAACATACATCCCATTCTTAGTAAGTATAAACTTATCACTCTCAAACACTAGCCTAAATCCATTTTTACTCAATAGAAATCCAAAGACTAGATTCTTTCGAATATCCAGTACATGCAACACATTGTTGAGAGTGAGTTCATTTCCAAATGTCATCTTTAGAATAATCTTTCAATGTCCTTCAACTTTAGAAATCGAGGAGTTGCCCATGAAAAGTTTTTCACCATTGTCAACTATAAAATAAGATGTGAACATCCTTTTGTCGGCACAGATGTGGTGAGTGACACCAGTGTCCACCCACCATTCTTTAGGATTGACAACAAGGTTTACCTCGAAAACAACTGCAGAAAGATTTATGTCATCTACACCATTGGAAATTTTATCCACTTCTGTCATATTGGCTTGAGTAGGCTTCTTGCTTGATCTTCCTTTGCCTTTGCGCTTGCTACGACAATTTTTGGCCCGATGTCTCTCTTTGTCAAAGATGTAGCATTTGCCATTAAACTTATACTTTTTATTTTCCCCTCTTTTAGAGCCTTGTGCGGAACTGTCTCCAGAAAACTTTCGTTTCTTTACTTTTGGAGCATGTTCCACCACAATTACCTTAGACTCCATGGGATGCTTACCAGCCCATTTCTCAGAATTGTGGTTATCCTCCTCAATCATTAAACGCACAATCAATTCCTCTAAAGTCATTTCTTTGCGCTTGTGTTTGAGGTAGTTTTTGAATTCCTTCCAGCCTTGTAATTTTTCAATTAAGGCAGCAACTTGGAAGGATTCACTGAGACACATGCCTTCTGCATGAATGTCATGCAAAATGAGTTGGAGATCTTGAACTTGGCTGATCATAGTCTTAGAATCAACCATCACAAAGTCTAGAAATTTGCCAACCACAAATTCCTTTGAACTAGTATCTTCTTGTAGCCACCCCATTTTTGACCGTCCTTAAGACTTAGACGTCACCGCTTGAACACTCGGTGATCATCCATGTCTGTGTTCGTCTTGAGTTCCCAGAGGCCTTGGCTACGCGCCTTGCCTCAGGATCTCTCGGCTCGACTGTTTTGTGTCTAGTTTTGCACCAAAACACTTGTGTTTTGCCTTGGAGGGGCAGGGAGTGGCTTGTGGGCTATCCCCACACTCCACTGGCCATGGCTTGAAGCCACCGGCTGTGTTTTGTAGCCACCGGCCAAATGTTTGGCAGACCGGCACTATATATGGCTGGCCGGCTATATTTCTTTAGTCAATTGCATTTTTGGCCAGCCGACTACTATGCATCTGCTTTTGCAGATATTTTTTGGCAGCTGGCATACACTGTCACCCCCTCCATACACGTGTATGGAGGGATTTCCCTCTTGTTAGCTTCTTTTGGAAGCTTTACAAGACACAATTGTTTATAAAAGAGAGGGTCTTCTCTCTTGTTAGGGGTTAGACATTTTTAGACAGCTTTTTTTAGGGTTTCAGTTCTAGGGTTTGAATATTGTGTGTATCCTATCTCTATTCCCCCCCCCTCTCTTTGTCTTGTGTGTGTTTAAGCTTAGTATTGCTCACAAACACCCACCATCACACTATCCCTTGGAGATGAGGCCCTTGAGGGTTATTTTTGGAGGTTTTAGACTGATTTCAACCTAAAGAAGTTGCTGGAGCTCCATTGGTGAAGAGGGTCTTCAAGGGTAAGGAACTTGTCCCTTTATTCCCCATTTTTGCATTGTATTTTTGCCTACCTTACAACTGTTTTGGGGCTTAGTGTATAATATAAAAAAGTTCTATTTTTTATCCCTCTAAATAGTTGGTTAAGGGTGCTTTGGCATTTGGGGTTGTTTGACCCCTCTTAAGCCTTAAAAGGACCCATTTTGTGCCATTTTGGTTGAGCTCTGGGACCATAGTGTTTGGGCCTCTTCACCACTGAAATCTTGAGGGATTTCAGAGGTGAGGATGGTGCCTTGAGGTCCTAGGAAGGAGAGGGCCACCCCCCCTCCTTGTTGTCCTTAAAAAGGGGCCATTTTTGCCTCTTGAGGGAGCACCATGTTTAAATGTATGTTGACCATGCCTTAGCTGTTTTTCATGCTTATTATGTCATAATATAGCATTGTTGTATGTTGGTTTTGGTACACCATGCTTGCTTAGCATACATGCCTTGTAATGCCTTGTTTTAGCCTTAACATGTCTTCTGCTTTGAGCCCTTATCCAAGCATATTTAGGCCTAGCTTTGTGAAGCCTTCACATTTATTTTGCCATGTTTAAGGTCTGTCCTTGGCTGTTTTGGTCAATCACAACATGTATTGCATAGCTTCTTTCCATTGCTAGCTTGTAGCCTTAAGTGTGTGAGTGTGTAGCATGCATTGCTTGCATCATTTCGGTGGTTTGGAACCACTTACATGCCATTTCAGTCCATGTAACATGCTTGTATGCTTGCCTTTAATGCCTCTTTGATGCTTTGGAAGCTTATGTTGCATGCTCCATGTTTTGGGCAATTATGCATACTTTTAGATTTGAGTCACTTAGATGCCAACTAGGTGTTCCTTTGGTATTGTCTAGGTCTGCCTTGAACCTATTTTAAGTCCTCTTGGCCTTGTGAGGCTTGGTTGACTTAGTCATGGTTTAAGTCTTCTTGGCTTGCCTCAAGTATTTGAACCTTAATTGCATGCCATGCTTGTCTTGTTCATTTGGTTTGGCACCATTTTAGTATGATTTCAGAGCTTTCCATTGCATGCTAATTGTCCGTGTTTGCATCTTCTTAAGTGTGCTTAGAAGTTGCTCTTTATGCTTGAATGTTGGTCCATGTTTTCATGCATGTTTGTGTGTTGGACCTCACTTCCATAGCATCTTGGCCACTGTTTTAGGCTTGTTTGAGAGTTGCCTAAATTAGTTTAAGTCCATCCCTTTGTTTGTTGCATGCACTCCTTGTATGTTGTAATATATTGGTGAGTTGTTGCATGATTGAAATTGCATGATTGAATGCAGTCACATGTTAGCTTGCATGCTTGAATACCCACATTATGCCTTGCATACTTGTTGGTTGCGCTGTCTCATGCCTTGCATGCCTTATATGCTTGTTCGCATTTTCATGTTGCATACTAGTCAACATGCTTAGGATTGCATTGCATGAGCATGCATGCTAGACCTCTTGAAGTGAGTATGATAGAGGTTGGGCCTTCTTGTGTGTTTATTTGGTTTGCATTTCATTTGAAATTGAAGTTGCATGCTTGGTCTCTTGGGCCATCACGCATTGAAATGCACGATTGGTGGTCCAAGAACCAAGGTTCATGTCCCTTTAAGTCATAAACATGATAAGGGATGTGTTGGTGCACATATTTGCTTGAAATGCATTGCCATGCCAAGTTTTGCCCTCTGCTGTTGTCAAATACAGATTCTGCAAAAAGATTTGGCCGGCCGGCCATCTTCAGTGCCGACCGGCCATCATTGTTGGCCGATGGATCAAATTCACGGCCGGTGATCAATCCTTTTAGCCAGTGGTGTTCCCTAGCATCCAGAGAGCAAACCCTGAGACTTTGGCAGTCATCAGAGGAGCAGAGCATGGAAAACAGAGGCATCTTGAGCATGGCTGTGGATTTCCGGGCGGAACCGAGCGCGCATGCATTGAGCCCTCTCCCCGAGGCTGTTGTTTACTGCTTTCTTAGATCAATTAATTTACTTAATTAATTTAATTGTCTGTAATATTTAATTAGCTAGTCGGTTAGTTAAATTGTATTATTCTTTTGGTCCCTCCAAGCGAGGGCAAATTTATAATAAGTGTGGGTGCGTGTGTGGATGTCTTCCAACCCCCACTTCTTTCTCCCTTTTACTTACCTGCTTTTGATGGTTAGTATTAGGACATGTTTACTTTAGCATACCTTATGCCATGCATGCGTGCATCATTCATCAGTATTTCATGCACTAGGCTCGGCGCATCATGCTAACTGCATAAGTGCTTCAAATCTAACTTGAATACGTACTATCTGTGCATTTTCACATGTCATCCTTAGATTAGCCGAGCCTACTCTAATGACATTTTGCATGTGTTGCATTAGCCAGTTTAAACATGAACTAGGATCATGCATATGATTGCTAACTAGTTCACTGTTTTGGCTTGGAGTACTAGATGAGCTTTTTATGCTTTAACATACCGCATGCGTGTGAGTTTTGCCATGATAGCATGATTACCATGAGTCTAGCTACTTATATGATATAACTGCTTGAATGCCTGTAGACAGAGGTTGAATCACCTAAATTGAAATAATGCATCAAAACTGTGAGTTTTAAGCCCATTCGAATAGTGGCAAAACCATCTTTTCTGAAGCCCACCTGAGGGTGGCAAAATCTGCATTTTAAGCCTTCTTGCGGGTAGCAAACCATCTTTCAAAAACAAACATGAAATGTTTTGTTCCAATTCAGTCAATCTAGTCTATACTTGTATGCTGTGCGCATCACATAGTAAATCTAGGCTAATAACCGGAATAAGAACACATAATGTTTTCAAAATCGGATATCATGGTTAGTAGAGGCCAATCTTCGGATCGGGCGAGAGGGGGTGCTCATAGCTAAGCTTCCCCAATCGTACCCAAGCTCCCGAGCCGAGGCAACTTTGGTGATGATGGACACGTGGCCTTTGGCACCGAGTCAGGGTTTCCTAAATTTCCCCATAAAAAAAAATATTTAGGTGGCGACTCTGTATCTGGCAAAGCAGTCCATTTTGGCACTTCTTTACAAAAATTTGTTTTCTCAAAACGATTTGCTAGATTTGGACTCTTTGGTTCAGATTAAGAACCGTGACACAAAATTGACTCTGAACTGTAACCCGGTGAGGTCTCCTCGCGGGCTTGTTACAGTTTCTGGCGACTCTGCTGGGGACTTAGAGAACTTGACTCGAACTCGTGATATTTTGTTTTGACTACACTTATGTGTTTCTTTGCATTGCATGTGCATTGGTGCACCTAGGACACTGTGTTAGCCATCTGCTATTCCTGAGCGGTTTGCCGGAGGCTTGTCTTGTCAAGGCATGACCATAAGGCTGACCGGTTGCGAGCTCTGCCAGTATAGGAACACAAACCCCGGTTTTACCGGGGCACCCTTTTGAACCGGGGCACCCTTTTGACCATTCGACCTAGTGCATATTCGAAATCCATAGTGACCATTCCAAGCTAGGACAGGTTGCTTACCCGATATAGCTTGTTTGAAACCGCTGCGTGCGTAGTGAAACCCTAGCTCCTGACAAAATAGGATAGGGAAACCCTACCCCAACATAGGGGTGTTTTGGCTCTCTTTTACTTGCTATGTGCTTTTAGAGTGAATCTCTACAGGAATGTGCATATCAGTTTGCAAGTTTGGGCATCAGGCTTGCGGGCACCAGTTCAGTATTTTAGGATTCAGTTTTACCTGAGGGTATCAGTTTACAGGCAGAATTTTGGGACAGAATTCAGTAGAGGGCACAGTCATCCTACTATGCTCACATCTGTTTTGGTGAAATCAGGCTGAGGTGCTGTCTGTTTTCTCTTTTGCTAGGGTAGTCCTAGAACCATAGCTTCAGAAGGCTCCACTATCCCCCCTGGTGCATTTGACTAGTGCTGATAGACTTTGTTAGGTCAGAGATTCAGTTCAAGGGCAATCAGTGTTCCTTTGCCAGAGGCAGAGTAAAAAGGCCAGTCAAACACAGATCATCAGTTCAACAGTCTTCAGATCAACAGTCATTATCCATCTCACCTGTATGCAGTTGGGTTGAGATATCTGCTTTTACCACAGAGACAGATATACCGGTTGCTCAGTTAGATCAGGACAATATATCGAGTCTGGAAGAAATGGTGCGCCAACTCCAGGATAGTATCAAAGCCATGCAGCAAGACGCTGTCTGTCAAGCAGAATTCGCCAAGCAACAGGCTGTGGTAATAGCCCAACAAACAGAGACAATTACCAGGCTAGAGCAGCAAACTGGAGCATCAGCTTCACACCAAGCTCCTTCCTCACCAAGAGTTCCAGTACCTGGGGAGACGGCGAATGTCCGGAATGTCCACGAGGATACAGACATCCCAACAGGGCCACCTCCGCCCCCGATCCTACCCCAGCTATCTAAAGCGCCGATCAACCTGCCGGATTCACCCTTTGAGTTCGAGTTAGACCCTACGGCATTAAAAGTGAGCAAGCTTGAAAAGCTGTTCAAGAAATCTCAAGATGTGAAGTCCATTCCAGACATTGAGGATACCGATGTAGCTGTGACGCTACCGGACAGATTCAAGATGCCACACATCGATCGATTTAATGGATCTGGGGATCCCATGGTGCATCTCCAGTTGTTTTCGGACATACTAAGACCGATGGGCCTCACCAGATTACAGAAGCTTTCTTTATTCGGCCGGACCTTGTCGGGTGTAGCGGCCATCTGGTATGCGAAATTGGAGAACTCTGTGAAACAGAATTGGGAAGAGATGGCTGAGGCCTTCAGTCATCAATACTCCTACAACACACAGATTGAGGTCACGACTCGTGATCTTGAAGTCACCCGCCAGGAGCCAAAGGAGGGTTTCTCAGAGTTCGTGACGAGATGGAGGGCAAAGGCCTCAATGATGACTACAAGGCCTTCCTACAAAGACCAGATAAGGATGGTTGTGCGCAACCTCCAACCCAGGCTGATGCAAAAAATGATCGTGCTCCCCTTCCCTACCTTTTCAGATTTACATGAAATGGGAGTACAGATTGAGGATGCCTTGAAGCAGGGTTTGATTGTGAATGACAAGGAGCAGCCCAAGAGGGCATCCAACCGCAGTTTGAATGCGACCACCAGCGGTGATGCAGCTGCAAGATCTTCTGAAGTGGGCATGGTCGCCACCACCACACCAAGAGCAGCCACCCTCTTTGTTGGTGCATCTACTTCAAACCCCCGAACTTCAGACTATCTACCCCGAGGCAAGAGGGTTTTCACCCCACTCTTTATGCCTTTGTCTAAAGCTCTAGGGGTCCTACTCAGGAAAGGACATCTGAAACCGTTAGAACAACGGCCTCTACCCGACCCTCTCCCTACAAAGCATGACCCAATTAAGTACTGTGCTTTTTATCAACAAACCGGTCATGACACCGGCAGTTGCGTCCGTCTCCGCCACGAGATACAAAATTTGATTGACAACGGGGTCATCCCCGCACTAGGTCCTGCAAAGTCTATCAACACTTGATCAGAAAACTTGTGGGGGATAATGTGATGTGATCAAGGGATGAACCACCTGCGGGCGGCACTCAGTTTACTCCAGATGTGGCGTTTGGCACGCACTGTTTTGAGCATTTGCGAATGCTAGTTTTGTACTTTCTGACTTGGGTATTGGGTCAGTCTTGTCGTTTTGTTTTGAGTCAATCTTTTCATACTGAGTCAGTCGGCTTTGTCTTGTTGTATCGAGTCAGTCCTGTTTTGTTAGAGTCGGGTGATTTTGGGGGTGTTACCTCGAACATCACTTGCTTGTTTTGTGTTTTTCTTTGCTTTATTTTGAGTCTGTTTCTGCCAAGGAGCCAGTTATACCAATAGATTTGAATGAACAGCGGTGATTTTCACACTCTTGTGTTTGCTTCTGCCTTGCGCCAATTGTGCCAGAAGTTTTGAATGAAACGGCAGTGCTTTTCACCTGCTCTTTTGTGCCTTGAACTCATTACATTGACCTAAGTTTTCTTAAAACCTTTTGAACACTGTGGTAAAAACGAAGATGAAGGAATTCCTCGGGTTTTGCAAAACTTGATCAACTGAGAGAAAGAGAGGCGTGCTAAGCCCTTAATGATTGAGATCATGCTTGTTAGTGTGAGTACTGGGAAGGATCCTGGCTTGATCCGGATTGGTCCTACACTGTCTTCAGTGCGAGCGATTTGTCGCTTTCTTAAAAGATTTCAAAAAAAAATGTTTTGCGCGGTCCTGCGAAGACTTGTGTGGAATCGCTCTTGAGATTGTGCAGCCTAGGATCGCTCTCAGCCTCGAGACTCGACCCCTCATTTTCAAACCTTGGACTTAAATTTAAAATGTTCAATGGTCAACCATCAAAAGAGGCCTGTGTGGCCATATTCAAAGCAGCCCTCGAACAAGAGGCAAGAAAGTCAGATCAAGAAGATCAGGTGTTATCAAAAGGAGCTTGCAAAGTCGGATCAGAAATACCCCTAGAACTAAAGGCAGAAAAGTGTCAGATGTGCTCGAAGAGCCAAAGATAGATCATTCCGCCAATCAAAGATGAAGATCGACAAGAATACCAAACCCCAGAAGGGAGGAAAGAAGAAGTATTGCTGAAGGACAACTGAGTTCCTATCTCCAACACTAGGGGCAAATTCAACCCCCATTGGATGGACTCCAACATCATCAGCAAACAGCAGCCATTCTCCTGGATTCAGATGACTTCAGGATCTCAGAACCATTTGACATGGACCAAGCTACACTTTTACCCTTGAGAGGCTCGCTGGGTCGAAATCCCGGAAGGGCGACCCAGGCAAAAGTTAGAGCAAGAAAAAAAGAAAAAGAACAAAAAAAAAAAAGAAGAAGAACAAAAATGCAAAGAACAAAAAAGAAATGAAGAAAAACAAAAAATTGAAAAAAAAAAAGAAAAGAAATGAAATGAAAAAAATTGAAAAGAAAAAAAAAAAGAACAAAGCTCGCAAGGTTGAAAACCCAGAAAGGGCAGCCTTAGCAAAAGTTAGAGCGCAAAAGGAGAGGTTAATACCCGAGTGTACCTTAAACCCGAAACTGCGTAAGGCTTTATTCCCATGTTTGGGATACGTAGGCAACTTCACTCTGAAGTCCAACCAGAAACACCTACAAAACAAGTGTGTCCATGTATTGGTTTTCAGCATCTTTGCCTTCTCTGAAGCTAAGGATTTGGTTGTGTTCGTCACTCTGAGGACTGACTACATGCGCTGTGGTGCCATTCAAACAAGGGGCAACTTTCCGTTGCCATTCAACGCACTGTGGTGCCGTTCAAACAAGGGGCAACTTTCCGTTGCCATGCAGCTCTCTTCGAGCAAGGGGCAATTTTCCTCCAGATCCGAGGTTGTGCGTCTCAAGAGTAGGTTCTGTGCTTGTTGAGCATTGGCCGTTTGCAAAAATAGTTTTTGAGAATTTTTACTGAGATTGACTAATTCTCTCGAAAATTATTCCATTTTTCTCAAATTGGACCATTTATTGGACCCAAAAAGGGAAAATTTTCAGTGCTCATAACTTAACTTGCATATTTTAAATCAAAAATCGAACAAGCATGTTAATCTAACTCTCATTTTGGTCAAAATTGTTTTAGTAGAAAGCCAAAAACAAAAAATGGTCAAAATGATGAACTAGGGGCACAGTTGAGTCAGGTGTTCTGTCTTTCCCCTATTATCAACATACTTGCCAGAAAGGGCACTCTACTTGCCGGAAAGGGCACCGTATTCCCTAGAAAAGGGCACCACTGAAGCTGACCGCAAAAAGGCTGAAAGCTCTCTCATCCTCCAAGCAACGAGGTATCAAGCCAAGTGCGAAGCATGAACTGGAATGGGACAAGATATTCGACTCCCTTATCTGGACAGATCTGATCACATCCAAACTCCCTAGCAGAGCATCATCAACCGATGTCAGCTGCAGATTTGCTACACACCCAATTGTAGCACAGCCCCTCTGTGGAAGAAACTCACTGTTGTGAACAAGAAGAAGAATCTGGTAGACTACCAAAGGCAAGAGCCCACAATTTCTTGTTTATCCATCAACCACCCAGGGGAGGGATAAAAGATGAGAGATTAAAGAATAGAGAGGTATAAGTTGAAAGAAAGCCGAGAAAAGGGTTTTGAGAGAAAAACCGAGCTTGAGGGCCGAGTGATGTGAGAATCACAAATGAGAAAAGGGTGGGAAATAATACCCGGTTAAACAGGCTCCCTATGCACATTTGAGTCTTGTGTTTTGTTTTGTCTGTCTCGATTCTTGTTTTGAGTCACTTCGAGTGTCGATAGATGTGTTTAGGTTGTTTACCTTTATTTTTCGTTGTTGGGTCGTCTTTGCTGTGTTCAATTATAAGCTCAATACCCGGTCAAGAACTCATTTTCTCAATTTCAAAAATGATTTGTTGTGTGCTCAGAGTGCTGTGACATTCTCCACATTTGTGCAAAAAGGGAATTTGTTCTTTTGAAAACTGTAGGGTTCAACCCAGGTCATGTGAGAACAGTAAAACAAGGACCTATCTGAAGCAATATAGGTTCCGAACTGCAAAGCAAAAGAAAAGAGGGAAAATCGAAGCATTTGAGTGTGTTTCACCTTCAGCGAATTCCGTGATTGTACTTTGGATGTACCTCTTCGGCCTTGTCACTACTCCGAAGTATGAATGTATCTCGACCCCAAGCTTAAGCCTACTTCAAGTTAGAATGGCAATTAAAGCAGCAGCAGATGTTATCTCTCTCTAATATGAATAGGGTGTGCCCGTTTTTGAGCTGAGTGTGTTGCAAACCCCTCCGAAAGGTAAATCAGAGGTCGCGTTTGAATTTGGTCTCATTAAGGCTTGTATTCCCTTATTCGGCATTTTGTTTCAAATATGCGTTGTCACGCACGTTCCACTTGCATTGTTAGGCATCCGTCCACCCGCATTGTTATGCACTTCTCGTGCTTGCATTGTGATGCACATTCCAATTGCATTGTTATGCACCTACTTCACTAGCATTGTTATGCTCATTACTTGCATTGTTATGCACCTTGTCACTTGCAATTGTCATTCTTTCTCCTCGCGCGTGCGACGGGTTAGACCTCCTCTGGTTTAGAGCATTTGGAATATGTTCCAATGCTTATACCTTTTTGAAACACCGGGATACGTCCTTATGTTTCTCATTCCTTGCAAAACACCGGGATACGTCCCTACGTTTCTCTCTTTTTTCGAAACACCGGGATATGTCCCTACGTCTCTCTCTCTTTCTGAAACACCAAGATACATCCCTATGTTTCTTCTACCTTTCCGAAACACCGGGATACGTCCCTATGTTTCTCATTCCTTGCGGAACACTGGGATACGTCCCTATGTTTCTCATTCCTTGCGGAACACCGAGATACGTCCCTATGTTTCACATTCCTTGCGGAACACCGGGATACGTCCTTATGTTTCTGCTTCTTTTCCGAAAACCCTGGGATACGTCCCTAAATACCGGGATACGTCCCCAAACCTTGGGATACGTCCCCAAACCTTGGGATACGTCCCTAAACACGAGGATACGTCCCTAAGCACTGGGATACATCCCTAAACACGGGGATACGTCCCTAAACACCAGGATACGTCCCTTTGCTTCTCCTCTCTTTTCGAAACACCGGGATACGTCCCTACATTTCTCTCTTTTCAAAACACCGGGATACATCCCTACGTTTCTCCTTCTTTGCGAAACACCGGGATACGTCCCTATGTTTCTCTTTTCTTTCGAAACACCGAGATACGTCCCTATGTTTCTTCTTCTTTTCTGAAACACCGGGATACGTCCCTATGTTTCTCTCTCTTCGGTTAAAAGCGTTCGGAATACGTTCCAATGCTCACACCATTCCGACACACCGGGATACGTCCCTATGTTTCTCCATCTTCGGTTAAAAGCGTTCGGAATACGTTCCAATGCTCACACCATTCCGAAACACCAGGATGCGTCCCTATGTTTCTCCCTCTTCGGTTAAAAGCGTTCAGAATACGTTCCAATGCTCACACCATTCTGAAACACCGGGATACGTCCCTATGTTCCTTCCACCATTTCGAAACACTGGGATACGTCCTTTTGTTTCTCCCTCTTTGGTTAAGAGCATTTGGAATACGTTCCAATGCTTATACCTTCCGAAACACCGGGATACGTCCCTATGTTTCTTTGTATGATCATAAGTTATGCTCAGCTTTGTGCATTGTCTTGCATTTTGCCCTTGCCTTCGGACGCATATCTTTAACTGTAGCTTGTATGCTTTGTCTAAGTCTTCAGCCTTGTCAAAAATGGGTTGTCTCTGGGCTTTGACAATCACTCCCGTCATTGTTATGACTTTCGAGTTCTGTCAAAGAGGGGCAACTGTAGACACCCCATTTTTGACCGTCCTCAAGACTTGGTCGTCACCGCTTGAACACTCGGTAATCATCCATGTCTGTGTTCGTCTTGAGTTTCCGGAGGTCTTGGCCACGCGCCTTGCCTCAGGATCTCTTGACTCGATTGTTTTGTGTCTGGTTTTGCACCAAACACTTGTGTTTTGCCTTGGAGGGGTAGGGAATGGCTTGTGGGCCATCCCCACACTCCACCAGCCATGGCTTGAAGCCACCGGCTGTGTTTTGTAGCCACCGGCCAAATGTTTGGCCAGCCGGCACTATATATGGCCGGCCGGCTACATTTCTTTGGACAATTACATTTTTGGCCGGCCGACTACTGTGCATCCGCTTTTGCAGATATTTTTTGGCAGCTGGCATACACTGTCACCCGTGTATGAAGGGATTTCCCTCTTGTTAGCTTCCTTTGGAAGCTTTACAAGACACAATTATCTATAAAAGAGAGAGTCTTCTCTCTTGTTAGGGGTTAGACATTTTTAGATAGCTTTTTTTAGGGTTTGAGTTCTAGGGTTTGAATATTGTATGTATCTTATCTCTATTTCCCCCCCTCTCTCTTTGTCTTGTGTGTGTTTAGGCTTAGTATTGCTCACAACACCCACCATCACACCATCCCTTGGAGCTGAGCCCCTTGAGGGTTATTTTTGGAGGTTTTAGACTGATTTCAACCTAAAGAAGCTGCTAGAGCTCTATTGGTGAAGAGGGTCATCAAGGATAAGAAACTTGTCCCCTTATTTCCCATTTTTGCATTGTATTTTTGCCTATCTTACAACTATTTTTGGGCTTAGGGTATAACATAAAAAAGTTCTGTTTTTTAGCCCTCTAAATAGTTGGTTAAGGGTGCTTTGGCATTTGGGGTTATTTGATCCCTCTTAAGCCTTAAAAGGCCCCATTTTGTGCCATTTTGGTTGAGCTCCGGGACCATAGTGTTTGGGCCTCTTCACCACTGAAATCTTGAGGGATTTCAAAGGTGAGGATGGTACCTTGAGGTCCTAGGAAGGAGAGGGCCACCCCCCTCCTTGTTGTCCTTAAAAATGGCCATTTTTGCCTCTTGAGGGAGCACCATGTTTAAGTGTATGTTGACCATACCTTAGCTGTTTGTCATGCTTATTATGTCATAATATAGCATTGTTGTATGTTGGTTTTGGTACACCATGCTTGCTTAGCATACATGCCTTGTAATGCCTTGTTTTAGCCTTAACATGTCTTCTGCTTTGAGCCCTTATCCAAGCATATTTAGGCCTAGCTTTGTGAAGCCTTCACGTTTATTTTGCCATGTTTAAGGTCTTTCCTTGGCTGTTTTGGTCAATCACAACATGTATTGCATAGCTCCTTTGCATTGCTATCTTGTAGCCTTAAGTGTGTAAGTGTGTAGCATGCATTGCTTGCATCATTTCGGTGGTTTGGAACCACTTAACATGCCATTTCAGTCCATGTAACATGCTTGTATGCTTGCCTTTAATGCCTCTTTGATGCTTTGGAAGCTTGTGTTGCATGCTCCATGTTTTGGGCAATTATGCATACTTTTAGATTTGAGTCACTTAGATGTCGTCTAGGTGTTCCTTTGGTATTGTCTAGGTCTGCCTTGAACCTATTTTAAGTCCTCTTGGCCTTGTGAGGCTTGGTTGACTTAGTCATGGTTTAAGTCTTCTTGGCTTGCCTCAAGTATTTGAACCTTAATTGCATGCCATGCTTGTCTTGTTCATTTGGTTTGGCACCATTTTAGCATGATTTCAGAGCTTTCCATTGCATGCTAATTGTCCGTGTTTACATCTTCTTAAGTGTGCTTAGAAGTTGCTCTTTATGCTTGAATGTTGGTCCATGTTTTCATGCATGTTTGTGTGTTGGACCTCACTTCCATAGCATCTTGGCCACTGTTTTAGGCTTGTTTGAGAGTTGCCTAAATTAGTTTAAGTCCATCCCTTTGTTTGTTGCATGCACTCCTTGTATGTTGTAATATATTGGTGAGTTATTGCATGATTGAAATTGCATGATTGAATGAAGTCACATGTTAGCTTGCATGCTTGAATACCCACATTATGCCTTGCATACTTGTTGGTTGCACTGTCTCATGCCTTGCATGCCTTATATGATTGTTCGCATTTTCATGTTGCATACTAGTCAACATGCTTAGGATTGCATTGCATGAGCATGCATGCTAGACCTCTTGAAGTGAGTATGATAGAGGTTGGGCCTTCTTGTGTGTTTATTTGGTTTGCATTTCATTTGAAATTGAAGTTGCATGCTTGGTCTCTTGGGCCATCACGCATTGAAATGCGCGATTGGTGGTCCGAGAACCAAGGTTCATGTCCCTTTGAGTCATAAACATGATAAGGGATGTGTTGGTGCACATATTTGCTTGAAATGCATTGCCATGCCAAGTTTTGCCCTCTACTGCTGTCAAATACAGATTCTGCAGAAAGATTTGGCCGACCGGCCATCTTTAGTGCCGACCGGCCATCATTGTTGGCCGATGGATCAAATTCACGGCCGGTGATCAATCCCTTCAACCGATGGTGTTCCCTAGCATCCAGAGAGCAAACCCTGAGACTTTGGCAGTCATCAAAGGAGCAGAGCAGGGAAAACAGAGGCATCTTGAGCATGGCAGTGGATTTCCAGGCGGAACCGAGCGCGCATGCATTGAGCCCTCTTCCCGAGGCTGTTGTTTACTGCTTTCTTAGATCAATTAATTTAATTGTCTGTAATATTTAATTAGCTAGTCGGTTAGTTAAATTGTATTATTCTTTTGGTCCCTCCGAGCGAGGGCAAATTTGTAATAAGTGTGGGTGCGTATGTACATGTCTTCCAACCCCCACTTCTTTTTCCCTTTTACTTACCTGCTTTTGATGGTTAGTATTAGGACATGTTTACTTTAGCATACCTTATACCATGCATGCGTGCATCATTCATCAGTATTGCATGCACCGGGCTCGGCGCATCATGCTAACTGCATAAGTGCTTCAAATCTAACTTGAATACGTGCTATCTGTGCATTTTCACATGTCATCCTTAGATTAGCCGAGCCTACTCTAATGACATTTTGCATGTGTTGCATTAGCCAGTTTAAACATGAACTAGGATCATGCATATGATTGCTAACTAGTTCACTGTTTTGGCTTGGAGTACTAGGTGAGCTTTTTATGCTTTAGCATACCGCATGCGTGTGAGTGTTGCCATGATAGCATGATTACCATGAGGCTAGCTGCTTATGTGATATAACTGCTTGAATGCCTGTGGACAGAGGTTGAATCACCTAAATTGGAATAATGCAACAAAACTGTGAGTTTTAAGCCCATTCGAATAGTGGCAAAACCATCTTTTCTAAAGCCCACCTAAGGGTGGCAAAATTTGCATTTTAAGCCTACTTGCGGGTAGCAAACCATCTTTCAAAAACAAACATGAAATGTTTTGTTCCAATTCAGGTTATCCAGTCTATACTTGTATGCTGTGCGCATCACATAGTAAATCTAGGCTAATAACCGGAATAAGAACACATAATGTTTTCAAAATCGGATATCACGGTTAGTAGAGATCGATTTTCGGATCGGGCGAGAGGGGGTGCTCATAGGTGACCTTCCCCAATCGTACCCAAGCTCCCGAGCCGAAGCAACTTTGTTGATGACGGACATGTGGCCTTTGGCATCGAGTCAGGGTTTCCTAAATTCCCCTATAAAAAAAAATATTTAGGTGGCGACTCTGTATCTGGCAAAGCAGTCCATGTTTGGCACTTCTTTACAAAAATCTGTTTTCTCAAAACGATTTGCCAAATTTGGACTCTTTGGTTCAGATTAAGAACCGTGACACAAAATTGAGTCTGAAACTGTAACCCGGTGAGGTCCCCTCGCGGCTTGTTACACTTCTGTTTTGTACTTTTTCTCCAAAGACTCCCAAAGTTCCTTTGCCGTCTTGATAGAGCTGTAGACGTTGTATAATGTGTTGTCAAGTCCATTCAAGATGTAATTCCGGCAAAGGAAATCAACATATTTCTAGGTATCGACCGCAACAACCACTTGCCGGTCAGTTTCATCCTCTTTCAGAGTAGGAGCATTTTCACAGAAGAAACGCGTCAGGTTTAGAGTAATAAGATAGAACAGTATTTTTTGCTGCCATCTTTTAAAATCAGTTTCTAAGAACTTCTCTAGCTTTTCACCGTGATTGACTGGCATAGTCACAACAGAATGAGGGATTGGTGCAATTTCAACCACTGTACCAGTATTTGTTTGAGCATTAGTTTCAGTAGCCATGAATTCTAAATTGTAAAACAAAATTATAATTATAACTTTATACTACACAGAAAATTTAAACCAAAACCACATAATTAAATTTTGTAAAAATAAAAGAAATAAGAATTGTAACTTTTATTTCCAATTAATTTGAAAATCAAATAAAATTTTATTTAAAAAAATTAATTTCACACAGAAAAATATTTCTGTAACACTTCAAAAATTAAAATACTAAAAACAGAATTTTAATTAATGAGAACTCAAAAATTATTTCTAAAAACCAAAATTAATTTTTGACCAACTTCACAAATAAATATTCTGAATTATTAATGACTACCAGTATATTACTACTAGTTGTCAAAGAAAATAAACAATATATTACTACTAGTTTTCACATAGTATATTACTACTGTTTGATTTTCTAACCAAAATATTATTTTGTAAAACCACAGAAAATAATTTCTGTAAGAAGAAGAAAAGAAGAAAGGAAACAAATAAAAAATTCTGTTTAAATAGAATAATTCGAATCTATCTTAAGATTGTAGGAACAATCTTATATGTAAAATAAATAAGTTGAAACCAAAACAAACAAATAAAATAAATTACTTATAGAATTTAGTTACCGAACAGAATAAATATTTAAAAGATCAAGTCGAGTGTACAACACTCTATCCTTAAGACAGATATGCCATGCTACGGCGCTTACGGATAAATGGCATTCATCTCCCAAGATACAATGATCTTCACAAATTGTAGTAGCACTCCAAACAATTTGTACGGCGAACAGAACCTGTGTTCTATACTTTCCAAATTTTTCCTAAAATAATATGAAGAATAAATCTATGCAAGAGAGCAAAAACTAGAAGGAAACAAGTGAATGTTAGATATGGAAATCTGTTGGAATGGTCCAGGTATTTATAAGGTCGAACAGGTAGGTTTTTGAATTCAACAGGTGCAAAACAATTTTGGACAGATAACTGCCTGGGCAATTTCAAACATATCTGGAAGAAACCGACTCTGTCCGAAACTACTAGGCAGTTTAGAGTAGTTTAAACAGTTGGAAATTAGACCAGAAAAAGCACAGTTTTGGACAGAAAAAATTAAATTAATTTTATTTAGAAATTTAAATAATTTTTCGCAAGAATTTTTAGAAAAATTCAAATAAATTTTGTCCAATAAATTAATATTAGAACCGACCTAACCCGACCCACACCCCACACCCGCGTTCGGCCCGGCCGGAGGACGACGCGCGCATGTGGTGGTTTGAGCCAAGGTTCAATATGTCCATAACTCCTTCTTTCTACAAACTTGGGGTGCCCCTTGGGGCCCAACCCAAGCGTTGTCATCTAGAACTTATATACACATATAAGTTGTCACAACCCAAACCCGCCCTTTTAAATTTAAGAACGTAACCGGCCAGTAATTCTGGGATTACCCCAAGGCCTCTTAATTGAATAACAAAAATATAAAGGGCTGCAGAAGCAATTATACAAAATACAAGATCCATAGAGCTATAAAAACGTACATGAGACAAATAAGTTTTAAACTTATATAATATCAAACTTCCATAAAACTTAAATCACCATACATATAATTTCATGAATGACTTAGCCCAACGTCCAAGTAAGCAAAACAACCAACAAAACATCTTCATGAGGTTCACAAAACTTGACTTCTTAAAAGGAACCACTCCGACAGGTACAGTGGTTGGCTGACACAAAACACTCCAAGCAGCAACTTAGGCCTAGTCACGCGTCTGCTCACCTACATACATAATATAAATAATGAACGGAATCCCAGTGAATAATAGCAGAGTAAAGGGCTTTAGTGAATGATGTCCATACCAGATTCAGAAATCAGAATTCAGATTCATAAACAGATTCATATACATATTTATATTCATATTCTTGTTCAAATCATATACAGAAATCAGAGTTCATGCTTAATCATATATAGTACATCCATTAGAGCTAACATAACAGATACAGAACATATTGTGGTTATGAATAACCAGTTCCATAAAAGAACCTTCGAATCCGGGTAATAGATAACAGATATGCTGAGCTCCATGATGGAGCCTCCGGTACAGGTAACAAGCAATAGATATAATAAGTTCCATAATGGAACCTTTGATACCAGGTAACAACTAACAGATATCACAAGATACTAAGGATGCCACGAATACATTGTCAGAAATTGGACAACCATTCATTGTGCATAACATAGCATTTCAGAAAATAGATCTTATTTTATCGTACAAAAATCAAATAAAGTTGAACATAGCTTTACTAAGTTATTACTCACAAGTGGCTCCGGGTACAGACAGACAAAGTAGACAAATCAAACGGTTTATTGCGCATGACCAACATCAACACATAACAAATACACATCTGAAACACACGCTCGGAATATACTTAACTCATTACGTTCTGTTCTTAGTGTGCTTCTACATTTTACCCTCATTATTATGTCTTAATCATGGCCTAGGAATGCTTAAGGTGCAATGAGGATGCCAAATTATGATGTTCAACACTTAGGCAAATTTGCTGAAAATAGGGTCCCCGCTCGAACGGAGGTTCAAAAATGTAAGTGGTCGCTTGAGCGCAACTTCGATTGCTCGAGCGGTCTGTAAACTCTGCAAAAGTACTAGTTATGTGAAATCTCCGCTCGATAGCCGCTCGACGGTTGCTCGAGCGTGAGACTGAGTTCCCTGCTCGAGCGTAACCTCTGTCGCTCGAGTGGTCTGCAAAATGTGAAAACTTCTGGGAGCTTGTATTTCTCGCTCGAGCGAACTTCTGGTCGTTCGAGCGTGGAGTGCAAGATCACAGGGTGGTCGCTTAAACGCAGCTTCTACTGCTCGAGCGGAAGTGCAAAATCTGGAATTTCCAGATTGTACTCCCTAGCTCCAAACTCGAATTACACACTTCAAAACTCATCTTTTTGGGCCAAAATTCCATAAAACACTTAGAAACTCGTAAAATACTACGGTTTGAAAATCATTTCACTAAATCAAGGCCCCAAAGCATGCCAATTGATCAAAACTCCAACTTAAAATTTATGAATATGCCATAAACATGACATACATGAATTACTTTGAACCTAAGCTTTCCAAAACATGATCAATTAAGGTCAAATGGTAAGAAATGTGATAAATTCTCAAAACCAAGTTAAGATAGACACATACATGTGAACATTCTTTAGAAATCTACTCAAGATATCATGATGTATGCATGCATGCATAACATGATTCAATTCTCTTCATTTCTAACTCAATTCTTGTATTATCCAACATAATTCTCTAGAGTTCATGTCCTACACATCATAATTGTACAACCTAAAGGTTGAATCCTTACCTCGGCTTGTCAATGATGCCCTAGGTGATCAATAGTTTCCAAGCAAAATCTCTAAGTTCTCTAGCAATCTTCTTAATTTGAGCTCAAACTTCTCTTCGCACTCTCTCTTTCACATTTGGTTTGTGTGTGTAAGCTCAAAGATGTGTTAAGATGAAGAAAAAGAATGAGTGGAGGTACAATAGGTGTCTTATATAGGCTTAATTAGGAGTTGGTTAATCAGTTGACATTAATTATTCTAATTTAATCATTCCGAATCGAATTCTAATTAAACCTACCATAATGTACTAAAAATCCTAAATAGTACAGAAATCAAGTCAATTTCATGATTGGATGCCGATAAGGCCTTCAATTCACAAGAAGAAACAGAAATGCAAATAGATCTTTCTACGATAAACAGATATAAGCACAATAACACGACACACGCAAGCAATTAATTCAAAATTTCACTTAATTACTGATTAGGCTCATTTAATCATGAATTAACGTTAATCAGAGATCGAGATTGTTACATAAGTTCTCTTAAGTTTCCAATGTGGGATACCCATTTCAATGAAACCTACATTTCACTTCTTTAATTGTCTATTTCACGAACCCAAAAACGACATCAACTTCCCATACACTCATAAATGGTTTTGACGTATTGTTTTCACCGTGTGACTCGCCACGCGTCAATGAACACGTCACCTCTTTGAACCCATCCCAAAAGACGTTTAGGATCCACTTAAATTTGGATTCAAAATTAACCCAAAATAAGCCTATAAAAACTACGAATTCCAACATTAGCATCCGTAGAACACAAAGTTAACGGAGTGTGTGTAAAACTTAGGTCCCATTCAGGGTGAAGCTTTTTTCTTTTTGAATAAAATAGTGAAAAAAGTCAAAAAATTCAATCACACTATTCTTTCTTTAATCCCTTTCGATTTCTATATTAATGAAAGTAGTTGAATTCATTTAATGTATTTTAAACCACTACTGTTAGGTCCTGTTTATTTTAAAAGGTAGAATGGAAGGGATTAATAGTGAGGGGAGTAATGATGAGAGGATTACTAAAATTATATTTATTTTTATGATAGTTGTTGGTGTAGGGATTGTTAAAATATTTTTTATATAAAAATATATAAAAAAATATAAAAACATTAAACATTAATGTGCAAAAACAAATGCCCAACATGTAAAAAATAATAAAAAAATTTCAAAAAAAAAATAAAACAAATAAAACAATAATTTTTACTTAACAAAAAAAATTAAATATTAATGTTCAAAAAAAAATGCCCAATATGTAAATAAATAAATAAATAAAAATAAAAAATTTCTAGTCCGGCAGACTATTTTTCTAGTATCACCTCCACCTCCTCCATCCTAATCCCCCTTCCAAAGCCCAACCTATTCCCCTCCTCCATCTCAATCCATTTCCCAAATTTACAAACAAACACAATATTAAATGGGTCTCACCTCCATCATAATCTCATCCTACCCTCCAATGCGTCTTAGAGTACTAGTTAACAAAAAAAATTATTATATAAACATATTCAAGTTGTCTTTTCTAAATCGATGTTCACGGGTAATTATTCAGTAATCCCAGAGTATGGACACGTGGTATTCCATAGCATTATGATTGGTAGAAAATGTGGATAGGTGAGATATTGTGTTGGATAATTGGAGAACATGAGGGGCCATATTGAATGATGATTGATTAGGAAATATAGACGCATAGTACTCCGAAAATATTGAATAATTTTCTCATGTTCACTCACATTTTGAAAAAGAACATATTGCAATAGTGTTAGAGAAATGTTAGGGGTTATGAAAGTTTTTTCATGAAAATGATCATGAAAGATTTGTGACTCTTAGATTACCTTAATTAGTGTGTGGTATTTTATTCTAAGTGTAATCTAAAGGTCGCAAATCTTTCATGATCATTTTCATGAAAAACTTTTCATAATACCTAGCATTGCTGATAGTGTTATAGTACAATTACTTCAACAACCATAGAGTTTGAGAAATTATCACTTATGTTGTGCCCCTTCTTTCATACATTGATTCTCCCACTGCATACATACATTACTAGTAGTTTTTGTTGCGAGTAGTAATGGCTTAGAGCAGAGCCACTGCATAATAAGTCCTTTATTTTACTTAGAGTTTCACTGATCTATTGAAAATCCAACTAAATGGTATAGCAAATCTTTCCTTGGATTTCAGTCGAGCCCTCTCCTCCAACCTTCGAATTTTGGGACCTAACCCGCAAACATAATCTTGAGCCTTTCGTCCCTCAGGAGAAAGTGCACTTAGCTTCTCCACACTCCATTTGTCCACCAAAAAATCCAATATATTAGCATAATCCATGGCGGTGTACACACCAAGCCGCTGAGCAATAGTTGAGAAGTGCATGAACAGATCATCATGATGACCATCATACATGAAGTGAGCTGGCATAGTAATTTTCTTCTTCATCATGTCAGCAAATGCTATGACAGCAGCATCCGGATCAACCTCGAACAACTTCTTCATTATCTTGGTGTAAGCAGTTTCATGACGCTTCTCATCAGAGGCTATTGTACCACATATCTGTGCTAAGTTAATGTCACCATAATGTTTGGCAAGCCTGGCTGTGTTACCATGAGAAATAAATGTCGCCCTTTCTTGAAATGATGTGTAAACCATTCCTAGATATGGATTGTTTTCCGTCTTAATATCCTGTATATGAAAATATATGAAGAACATCATACCAAAAAAGATAATAAATTAAAAGTATAAACAGTAGCATGAATCAAAATTATAAATATAAAATTCTATGTCTTCGCCAAGAAAAATCTCAATTCAAATTGCCAGAATTTCAAATTTTCATATCGATTAAAATTTCACATGTCATTATGTGTTGCAGTGATTTGTCTAAAATTACATTTATGTAATACTGAAACACAGAAAGAATACAAAAATTGTATTGTGAGATATTGTTTCAATAATACAATACAGTTTCTGTATTCCAATTATTTATACTTAACATTACTACTTTTTATTTATATATTACTACACCATTCGAAAATGCAATGGGCAGCCATGCCATAACAAAGTGAAAGTAATGAATTTGTGAGATGACAAGTTTGTGTAAGGAAAGGAATAAATAAGAAAGGTAAAGAACCTACCATTCCGGACCCAATCAGATACTGGACAGTCTTCTCGATTTGATTCATGTCAACACGACCAGAAAGATAAAGGTACTTGTTGAGAAGATCTCCATGCCTGTTCTCTTCAGCACTCCATCCCCTTATCCAATCAGCCCAAGGACTGGGGCTTGACCCTGTTTCATCCCCAATTCCATCATACCCATTAAGCATGCTCTGGTAAGTTGGAAGAGCTTCTTCAGTGATCATGTCTCCGACCAATACTACAAAATAATCGTCTGGCAGCCCCACTGCTCTCTCCCTCAGGTCCACCACTTGTTCTAAGAATTCATCCGATGTCGGGTCTGGAAGGAAGTGTTGTGGTTGCCAGCATTTCTCCACTGGTTTTAGGTGAATCAACACATTTGTTTTAACCCAGTCTTCCAAGGATTTGAACAACTCTATCTTTTCTGGAGGCATTGAATGAGTTACTGTTGATACAGAATGTTGTGGCTTCTTCAGCGCATGGCCAAGAGGCTTTTCCAAATTACCTGGCAGTGCCTCCCTACAAAAATAAATAATAAGAGAGAGAGAGAGAGAGAGATGGTGGAATATGACTTACTACTCCAACAAGCTCTCATGGTTCAAGATAGTAGCATACAATAGTATATATATATAATAGCTTCTTTTTTGGGGACAGTAGCTGTCAAATTATTTTGTACCGACAATGTGGGTGTCTAGGAAGTGGATTTTTTGTAAGTTTTTTTAGATTTATATTATTGGAGAAATTTTTTTTGTGTTTGGAAAGATAGTTGGGTTTTTTTGTAATTATATGTAATATTTATGAGAGAAAAAGTGAAATAATTATGAGATTTGATGTGATATTTTGTATAAATTTTTTTTTTTTTTTTGATTTTGTAACTACTATACTTTGTCTTTTAGTAACAAAAAAACAAAAAAAATCACAAAAAAATCTTTCCCAAACACCGCCAAAAAAATATATGAGAGTGACGATTAAGCTCTTTAGTTCTTAAAAAGAAAAATTTTATTGTCAAAAATATTTGACGATTAAAACTTCATTTGGAAACAAGCTTTTTTAGTTACTTTTTGATTTTTTAGCTAAAATATGATATTAAAAAAATTAGTATGTTTTGAATAAATTTTTGATTTTTTACGAAAATATGTGTAAAAAGTAAAGAAAAAATAGAATATTTGACTTTTTTATATAAATTATTAGTTTTTTTTTTTTAGTGACTTTTTAACTTTTAGACTAAAAAGTGATATTGCCAAACGAGACCTAATTCCTGTTATCACGAGGATATAAGGTCATTTTAAAAACTAAAAAAAAAAAAAAAATTAGTGATAAACTTTTGAAAATAACACTAATAAATATATTTTTAATATCAAAATAGTTTAATGTAAAAATATTTAATTTTTGAGACAATTTATAGCAATTGATCATTAAATGCCCATTTTTCTCTGTTGGAAGTGCTTCTTCTGTGATCATGTCTCTGACCATGAAGCTTGTCCAAATTACCCGCTTCCCTTCTATGAAACCGTTTGTTCCAGTCAACTATCTCGATCGTGGAATATCATTAAAAGATAAGAATTCATATTATCAAGTGATTTAGGAAAATGATATACTTTAATAAATTGTCGTATCATTGAGTTTGAAAAAATTAGTCTAATTTCAAAGCTTGAATAGCATTACTCCATGATTTAAAATGAATCTACTTTTGGTATTTTTATTGAATAGTGATGTCGTTCCTCCGTGGTGAAAAAACGATGTTTTTATAATTTTTACATATAAACTTTTGGATAAATTGATGAATTAGGAAGATGTGTTAAATTTGAAAATGTCACAGATATATTATATCTTTTTTAGACATCACATATATATATACACATTATATATATCACCAGACATTCTATACTATAGTTCAAAATATTAATTATATATAGCACCAGACATTCTGTACTATAGTTCAAAATATTTATTCTTATTCTTATGTGTGTTTGGGAAATTTAATGGATAAGAATATATAGGCACTGCATTATAATAAATAAGAATTTTAGAGACTAAATTATTTTATTTTCAAAATAAAAATTTAAAAATATTTGAAGATCAATTTTTATTGTCGTAAGGATAATCGTTAAAAGATAGTCTCGAAAAATATAGCTAATAAATGCACTTTTAGGGATAATAAATGATGCCAAATAGATTGTAAATTCATCATTAAATATCTAATTTCATCACTATAAATACAATAATAATACTTTGACAATAAAAATATTTTTTTATAAAAAAGTGATAAATTTTTTACTTCAAAACCTTAATTTGTTGCAACTCCTAGGAGTTGAGTGAGTCATAAAGTCTTGAGAATAAGATTTAAGGCCTTAAATTCAAGTCACCGTAAGGGACCATGGAAAGATTGCCCAGTCCTTAACTTCAAAGCTCTCAGATTAGTTGAGTTACGCGCAAACTGAACTGAGTTATAAAATAAACTTAATTTATTGAATGGAGGACTGGGATTCTCTAAAATAAAATAAAATAAATATAATAATTTCCCAATGATTTGAATGAGTGAAACCAAACCATTGCAAAATTATTGCTAGTCCTCAAATATAACCGAAGAGCTCTAGTATAAGCACGATGCACATCTTGCTTCTGTTTTCTCTATCTTTGACAACAAAAAATGCAAAAGCAATAACAAAAATGATATCGAAAGCATATATTCATTCAATTTCAAACTTCCACGTATTAGAGGTAGAGAAGAAAATATTGGTGTATTAGTATATCTAACTAGTAACCAACAACAAACTCACCTGAAGCTGGTGGACCTGGTGGATACAAGATGGGCCTTTGGGCAGTGAACAAAGGAAGGTAATTTCAGAGTGTGAAAATCTTGATGACAACAAATCAAAGTCATTTTTCTCTATTTTGAAGTATACTACTCCTTTCTTCACTGAAACAAGATGGGATGGATTCAAAGGAAGCTGTAGAGCCTGATTTATAGATATACAGAAGTGTACGAATGACTTCATAATTGCAAGCTCCCAACTACCACCCAAACCTAGTGATGTTTTAGAAAGTTGGTAAAAAGTTAATTTTTTTGACTTTTTTAGACTATTTTGCCTTTTTATCGATAAAAAATGTGAGAAGTGATGTGACTTAAAATGGATAAAAAGTTAAAGACTAACTTTTTATTTGCTTCCCAAAACACCCCATAATTTATATTTATACTCAATTTAAATACACTACAATAAAAAATACTTTTTATAACATTCTTTAAAAAATGCTATGAAATGTGATTTCTAATAAAATATAGAGTAAATTATACAAATAGTTCCTGTAATTTATATGATATGTCAATTTGGTCCATGTTATTTCAATTTGTTCGATTTTGTCCCATAATTTAACGGATTGTATCATTTTAGTCCAATAAATAACAGTTGTTAAATTTGGTAGACAGAAAGTCAAATTATGTGTCAATTTGGTTCCTATAGTTTACACAATGTGTCAATTTTGACTAAATTGACACATTGTGTAGACTTTCCGTCTATCAAACTTAACAATCATTATTTATTGGACCAAAATGACACAATCTGTTAAATTAAGGAGTAAAATCGAGTAAATTAAAACAACATGGACCAAATTAGCATATCATATAAACTACATGGACCATTTACATAATTTATCCTAAAATATAACATTTCAATTTTTATAACATTTGATATAATTTTAATAGCTTTTCATACATGTGAAATATTCCGTAAATTCAAGATTTTAATTGCAATGTATAAATGTTATAAATAAAAATATAATGCTATCATAACTATTAAAATGAAAAGAACCAAAAATTTTAGCGCTAAACTTATGGCTCCTTTATTTTTCAGCAAGCCCACTTCCAAATCAGTTTTTTATTTTTTCTCTCATTGTGATGATCAACAACAGTGCTTCTAGGACTGCTTCTTACTCTACACTTCTGTGACGGTTTGTGATTTTCGGTGGTTAGTTGTTTTAAATGTAATGTTCTCTTTCCCTTACTATTTCCTTCATCAATTGTTATATATATATATATATAATTACTTTTTTTTTTAATATATATATATATGAAATCCTCTAAATCATCAATTAATCTCAAGTACAGCAGAAAGAGAGATTTTAGGAACAGGTTGTAAGTATTATTTCTCTAATTTTCTTATAGTGATTGCTAAAAGCATGTTGTTTTTTGTGTATAATTTATGGGTTAGATTGATTTTGCTTGTCCATATCTATATATTATATAAAAAAAAAAACGAAGTTTCTAATCCACAAGCTTTATGGGAGCTCTAATATTTCAATCTTAATTTTCTAATTTTTTGATTTTAAAAAAAAAATCTCAGCATTTATTAATTTCTCCCAATCTACAAGCCTTTTTGATTTCTCTCATACTTACTGCTGCACCATTTTCAACTTCTCCTATACATTATAGTTAGTGATGGGATTGTTAAATTATTTTATAAAAAAAAATCTAAAAAAATAATTTATATATTAAAAAATAACATGTTGCAATTGCGGGAAAAAAAAAAGAGAAAAAAATTAGACTATAAAAAATAATTTGAATATTAAAAAAAATATTTAAAACAAATATAAATTTTTATTAAAAAAATAATAGGTTGCAATTGCCCAAAAAAAAAAAGGGGGGAAAAAAAAATTACACTGTGCATTTAATTAAAGTCTAAAAAAAATAATTTCTACATCAACAAAATATCTAAAATAAATGTAAATTCTTATTAAAAAATAACAAGCTGCAATTGCAAAGAAAAAAAAGAGAGAGAGAGAGAAAAAAAAAATTACACTGTGCATTTCATTAATAATGCTCAAAAAATATGTCAAGTATTTGTGTAAAGACTTAACACATGTCCACTCTCAAATTATCAAGTGAATATAAATAAAACCAAAGAACTTAGTTTTAATGGCTAACAAATATTAAAAAGCCGCCCATTAAAGCCTAATAACTATTAATTAATAAAATTCAGCAATTAAAAAGTTTCAAACCACATCTCTTTGTCTTCTCAAATGTTCCATTTTTTTGGTTCATACATTCATTCTAATATTGATAAGGAATTGAACGTGTGGAAGAATGAGAGACATTAAAATTATATATTAAGTTATATAATTGTTGTGATGAAAAGTAAAAGTTATCTTCCTCTTCTATGATGATTTATCTGGTTATATTTCTAATTAAAACATTAGGTGTGCTTGTACATCATCATTGAACGTTACTTTTATTTTTTTAGATATTTTGTCCCCCAATTGTTTGTGTTTTATATTATGAAATTTATTATACTTGTACTTGTTAAAGCTATTATATAGACCTAATGCCAAATGTGCAAATTATTTCAATATCATTCTTAAGATTAGAAGTAAAAAAAAACATACACAAAAAATATATGAATAGATAAGATTTTATAAAATTTGTTTGTGAGTCTCACTTCTTAAAAATATCCTACAATTCAATTATTTTTTGTATTATATTTTATATATAGTTTTTGTACTTTTTTTTTATTATAGTTTTTTTTTATGTTTCTTTAAAAGTTTTTTTAAAAAATTAATTAATAAATAAATAAATCATTTTCTATTTCAAATAATTCCATTTTTGTTTTTGTTTTTTATTTTTTCTTAAAGTAGTTTTAGTTTTGGACAATTACTTATTCCTTTTTTATTCTATATATTGTAATTTTGTGCATTTTAAGTGTATGATTTTTTCACTAATACACTCGGGGATGTATTATGAAAGAAGTACCATGTGAAAATCAAATAAGAAGAAATAAATAAATAAAACAATACGATGAATGTGGAGCAAAGATTAAAGATCAAAACTCTCAAAGCAAATAAGCAAACAAACAAGTAAGTAGAATAAAATGTTTAATAATAGACATTTGCAATTTGCAACAAAATTTTATAACTTTCCTTTTTGGTAAGAAAATTCTATTTGGTATTAGTTAAATAAAATACTTTTAAAATAGTTTTTTTTTTTTTTAAATTTGAAATTAAACTATAGTAAATTTATGTAAGCATAATTGCTAACCAAATTATTTACTTAATGTACAATATTTATATTGACGACCTTTTTCAAATTTATTTTTTTAAGTATTTATATAGAAGTAAAAAATATCGTTAAGAATAAATATTTTCTTAATTTAGTTATGAATTTTGCCCGTACATTATTTTTAAATTTTGAATAAAAGCAAACATAAAATAATTGATTGAAAATATCTGCATTTGTTATATTCCTTTTTTTGTATGAAAAAAAAAATTTAAAAATCACAATTTACATATATACAAATAATTATAAACACAACCCGTATATAGCACAGATAGAATATTAGTGTATATATATATAAATTGAGTTTTAATTTTGTCGATTTTGTTGATTGTATGGATTAGATTTTGATTTTGTTGATCTAAACGATGCTCGTAGAGATCCCAAAGCGTAGTCATGCAATTTCCAAAACCATTCACCACCGATGCTAAGAATATCACCATCTCTCTTTCTCTCTCTCTCTCTCTTCTAAAATAGAGATGAGATACAAACTGAGATTACCCAATAACCAAAATAAACGACACACAAGAGAACAACTCTCCACTAAGGCCCTGTTTGGTAGGGCTTATTTCCAGCTTATTTTAACTTTTAGCTTAATTTAAACTATTTTGATGTGTTTGGTTCAGCTTAACAATATAGCTTATAACTTTTTGTAAATCAAAAATCAACTTATTCTTTGAGTGGGGAAAGAGAAGCTTAATTTATAAGTCAACAATCAGCTTATGTTCACAATTATAAATTATAAGCTGTTAAGCTATAAGTTATAATCACTTTCCCACAGCTCTACCAAACGAAACCTAAGAGTCATAACTGCAATCTGGAAGTTTATTCCATTCAGCATACCCATACCCCACCCACCTCTTTCAATCTCATTTATTATCTATGTTGGTAGCTTCCCACCATTACTCATGCTGTTTGCAACATGCAAATATAATAAATGCCAAGTCAAATAAATAAATAAATAAAATATTTGTTATATATTGTATATAATTTAAATGGTAAGAGTCTAGTTTATCAAATTTATAATCTTAAAGCCAAGTTTGGCATCTCTTCAAAAAGTCAAAAACTCAAAAAGTTAAAAAGTTATCACTATTCACAAAAAAAAATATTAAAAAATTAATTTTCCAAGCCAAGTACAACTCAGTGATGTAAGCAATCACTGCTCTGTGCTGTGTGTGGCCGAACAAATCTGATCAGATTTGGTGCAATTGAATACACTGTTGTTTGGCCCGTGGGAGCCCATCACGGGTCTCGTTTTGATAATCTGAACCGCTCAATGTGTAGAACTTGTCGAGTACTATATGCTTTTAAAAAAATCGCGTTGATCGGATATCGAAAACTATATGATCAAATCAGTTTTGTATAAAAAAAAATAGATGGTGTTATAATTAACGATTGAAAAAAAAACAAATCTGATCAGATAGTTATCAATATCCGATCAACATAATTTTTTATAGATATATAGTACTCGACGAGTTCTACACATTGAACGGTTCAGATTATCAAAATAGGACCCGTGATAGGCCCCACGGACTAAACAAAACCGTTCAGTGTAATGCCTAAACATTGGCCAATAATTTCTTACCATCAATTCAATTGCACAGATTGTACGGCTGCCAACTCACATTTCTAATATTCTCCTACACACTTCCTTATACAATTTTTTAATACACATTTTTTTCGTAAAAGGTTAAAAAGTTAACCCAAACATTCATATTTTTTTCCTCAACTTTTTAATCTAAAAAGACAAATAGTGCACTTATTTAAGACACTCCAAACAACTTTTAAGTTCAAGTCACACCTTCTTCTCTATTATTTTTCTATTTCCTTTTGGGAATAAAAAATTGAACACTTGGCATAAAGAAAAAAAAAAATTCTAGACACCAAATAGATGCTCACATATATAATGCTATATATATATATATATGGATTGGGTTTTGATTTTGTTAATGGTATGTATTTATTATTTGCAATCTTATTTATTAGACTAGCAATCACGGCTAAAGCTCTTACTACCGCAATTCTTTGGGTTGCAATGAGTAATAAGGGGCAATTTGGTAAGTTAATTTTTAGCTTTAACTCATTTTGAGTCATATTATCTATTACATTTTTTATATATAAAAGGACAAAAAAGTAAAAAAAAAAATAGTTTTTAACCAACTTTTTAAATCACCCCTAAATGTTATATAGAATTTGATTTTGTGTGTTTGGATCATGGATTTTGGTAGTCATTTGAAAAGAAAAAAGGAAAATATGAGTGAAATATAAATATATTTTATTTACATTTCACTTATATTTTTTATTTTTAAATCTTTATCTAAATTTATAATTCAAACACAACTTAAAAAATTGGACTTTGAAGTGATTTATGTGAGTTTTTCTTTTGGTGGGGAGAATTGCAAGGTGTTTTCTTGGGTAGGTAAATTGCAATGGGTTTAGATACCCCAAAAAAAAAAAAAAAAAATATGCAGCTTTGAAAGTTGTAGTCTAATTCTAATTTTTAGATATGTATATTTTAAAACTCATATCAAGTTAAAGACGACCAAAGTTTTCCAATCTAAAGTACTAAAGCAATTTTAAATTATTTATTTATTTTTATCAAAGAACTAGTAATAAATCTCTTTGTTTACTGGCCCATAAATAAAATTAATTAAAAAATAAAATAAAAAAACTATACTATTTTGGTAATTTTCCAATTGTAAATGTTAAATGTGTGCATATATAATGCTATGTATCATAAACAAGTTATGACATTTGCATGATTGATTATCACAAATGCCGTAACTAAACCCTTTTAAGTTTTTTTTTTTTTTTTGTTAAAAAAAAAATATGCAGCTTTGAAAGTTGTAGTCTAATTCTAATTTTTAGATATGTATATTTTAAAACGCATATCAAGTTAACCACGACCAAAGTTTTACAATCTATAATACTGAAGCAATTTTAAATTATTTATTTACTTTTATCAAAGAACTAAGTAATAAATCTCTTTGTTTACTGGCCCATAAATAAAATTAATAATAAAATAAATAAAATAAAATAACCATATTATTTTGGTAATTTTTCAATTGTAAATGTTAAATGTGTGTATATATAATGCTATGTATCATAAACAAGTTATGACATTTGCATGATTGATTATCACAAATGCCATAACTAAACCCTTTTTTTTTTTGGTAAACAGCGAAAAAAATTTATTGATGATCATCAAGCAATACAATTACAAGAGATGACATCAATAAAGACCCAGTTGGAGAGGTTCGAACCAGAATAACAACAGCTAGAAATTACACAACAACAAAGACATAGAAAATAGTACAAACACCTTGCACCCTTCTTCCTTTAATGCACCTTCTCACTTGCCTAAGATTAAGGGGTTGTTTGGGATGTCCTAAATAAATGCATTTTTTGTAGGGGTGAGCAGCGGATACACCGATCCGCCAAAACCAACCGAACCGAACCGATCCGCCGCATTTTGGACGGATGCGTGATGACGAGCGGACGGTTGCGGATTGATTTTTTCCAATCCGCCAATTTGGCGGACGGATGGCAGATTTGAGGTCTCTTTAGCCGCAACCGAACCGCCAAACCGCGAGCACCCTTAATAATTTTATAAGACTTTGTGTTTTCAATTTGTTTAAATATTTTGTTTGTGTTTTCAATTGAAAATAGCTTAAATATTCTATTGAAAAAAAGTTTTCAACTTAAATATATTTTTTGAATTGAAAAAAAATAAACGTATTATTTATTTATATTTTTTGATTTTTACATCTAACTCTAAAAAGTTATAAATAGAAAATATGATATATGCTGGTTGGTTTTTATTTTAAAAAACATATATAAATGTAACAATACAGAGATATACAATCTCTACTACTGCTTTGTTCATGGTTTTGGTGGTTTAAATTGTTTTTATATTTTAAGAACCACATATTGTAATACTTTATGTGAATAAGGCATACTGTGATTGTAATATGTAAATGAGGCATGCAGTGATTTTGATATTCTAAAGTTTCAAACTTTCTTTCTTTGGATGAGGCATGCAGTAATTGTAATACTTTTTTAAGTCATTGACTGTAATACTTTTTTTTTTGGGGGGGGAGAGGAAGTGCACAAGTTGAACTATATTAAAAATTTATAAAATTTCAAACCGCCAAACCGATTCGCATCCATCCGCCAAACCGCCAATCCGCTCAATCCGCATCCGCCGGATTGGCGGACGGATGCGGATTGATTTTCTCTAATCCGCCAATCTGACGGACGGATGGCGGATTGGAGGTTCCGTGGCCGCAACCGACCCGCGCCCACCCCTAATTTTTTGTCTTTTTGGACTAAAAAATTGAGAAAAAAAAAATAGATGTTTGGGTTAACTTTTTGACTTTTTATAAAAAAATATATATTAAAAAATTGTATAAATTAGTGTATAGGGAAAAATTAGGATTGAGAGCTGTGCAGCCGTAATTTTTGACTTTTGGTGAATTGTGATAACTTTTTAACTTTTTGACTTTTTGGCAACTTGTCAAACTTGGCCTAAGTACAAAATCCTGAACTATAAAACTATGCTCTGAGTAATATGGTCTCAACCATAATGCAATTCTAACTTTTATCACTTCACATAACTCAGCCACATTAGGTATTGATGCATTGAACACAACATCATTTCTAAGCTTCCACAAGGACCACAACACAACCAGAGGTATGCCCTGCCAAATCTCTCTCCTTACTGTTGAGCCTCTCCCCATCCCACTATAGAAGTATTCCTTCAACAGTTCCAAGTAAGGCCCCTCGAACATCCCACCAATTTAGTATTTCAACCCACAGATTTGACGCAAAAAGACAGGATACCATGACATGGTTCACAGTTTCAATCTCAGCTTTAATGAACCCTTTTAAGTCATAACTATAAAAAATAAAATAAAATAAATGAGTCAGAACCAAACACCATAAAAGATATAACTAAAGACTTTTTTTTATCATCATCAAAATAATGTCATAACTAACATCACAATGAATCATAACTAATAACACGATATGTATAATCAAGTCATAACTTGATTATAACTAACACCACAATATGTCATAATCAAAGGCCACAAAGATCGTAACTGGGACATATAGTATACACCCCAAAAAAATTTCCATATATTATTGTACATTTTTGTCTATAATAAAGCCAATGGTTAAGAAAGTTTTTAGCCAATATAGTCAGGTCTGCAAAAATGATTAGCCATCCATATTTATATTCCTATACAAATAACTGATTGTGTTAGCCAAATAAACATATAAAGATACATACAAATTCTAATTAAATATCAAGAGGAAAGCAGGAAATTTAAGGGGTAAATTATATCAGTTATGTTATGACGGCATTTCATATATAAATTTAGTAAATACAAGAAAACAAAAAAAATAATAATAATAATTGTGGATGAAGAATGAGCTAGTGAAGGTTTCAAAAAATTATTGGCTATACAATTGCTCCTTGTCAAGCATTTACATTGTGTTTGGTTGGGAAATTTAGGAAGGGATTTAGAAAATGAAAGGGAAAATATAGGTGAAATATGAATAAAATATACATACATTTTGTTGGACAATCTTCACTGTATTTAAATAGATTAAATTCTGTTGTGTACTAAACAACAACAAGAATATAAAGAAATAAAGGAAATGAGAGAAATTGTTTGATTACAAAAATCAAACTAGAAATAAATAAATAAAAACATATTTTATTTTGTTACAAAAACAAAATTAAAATCTGATTTAAATAAACAAATGAAACAGAAAATAAATTAAACAACTTACTTGATTAATTGTTCGAATAATAATTATGATCAAGTCCAATGTTTGACACTATGTCCTTAAGACAGATTCGTCCTCTCCACGGTACTTTCAGAATGTGGACGTCTATCTCCCAGGATGAAATGATTAACTACAAACAATAGTAGCACTACAAATTGTTTGCCTAACGAACACACTAAGTGTTTATACTCTCTCACAAAAGAAAATAATGCAGCAATATGAAGAGAATGTTTGCAGAATTATGAAGGACGAAAATTAGAGTTACAAAATCCAAATGAGGGCTGTCCTATTTATAAATGGATTGGTGGCTACAGGTTTTGAATTAAACAGGTGCAAATCTATTTGAACAGGTGTGAAACCTGTTTGGTTTTGAATTTAAACAGATTTGAATCTGTTGGGTTCACAATTCAAACAGATAACAAAAACGAGAAGGGCCCTGTTTGGGTGTACAGTAAAACCGGACCAGTTTATTTTTAATTTTATTTTATCAAAAAATAAAATTAAATTCAAATGTTTTTTACCCAAAAAGAGAGGTATCGGGCCGGACAAGCCCAACCCAACCTCACACCACGCACCTGCGCCTAAGGCCATCCCACTAGACCGACCGGACAGACGACGGCGGCCGCGCGCACGCGCACATGTGTTGTGATTTTTGGGTCCAATGGGTCTAGCCCATTTTGCTCATAACCTCCCTCTCTAAAACACTTGAGTACCCCTTGGGGCACACCCCAAATACCAAACCCATGCCTTATAAACCCATTCAAAACTTTCCACCAAATCAATGTGGGACAAGCCTTATTCAAACCTTTAATGATTTTCCACCAAAACTTCATTTCCATGGAGCACACTTTTGGCTTCAATTTCCCATTCACTCGGTAATGGTTTTGAGCAACCAAATATACCACGTGAATCACAACACAGCATAGAACGCGTTACCATTTTGACCCGCGAAAATTGACGCTCGGGGCCCACCTAAAAAATAGACCAAACTTAGGAAAAAATTCTAGTTTTACCCAGAATTTTATAATCATTTCCAACAACCCCCCACATGAATGGAATTTGATGACAATGGAAATGCAACAATATACAGACTTTATCGAAAGAGTATAAGTCGAAAACATCTTACATCAGGATAGGTAGCTTTCGGCATTGAACCTTCCCTAGTGATAACCTATCGGACTTACTAGCTAACCAATGGACGCGATGCCTTGAATTGTTCAGCCGTTTGTGTAAGCCAAGACAATAGATTTCACACAAAATATCTTCTAACACATCGTGGTTCTCACTGTTGTGTTTATTTTGGCCTTGAACGCTCCTGGTTTTCATAAGTGTTTCTAGAGAATTTAGCCCCTTCATTCTCATAGAACCGGCCCAGTTCGACACTCATATAGGTGATTCTTATTGTGAGTATCTCTTTATACTTGTCTTGATTTTATACCTAAATCAAGATATAAGTAATCATTAAAAGCAATGCTTATCCTTGTACCCTGCATACAACATATGTTGCAAATATCACTCTCACCATAGGAATGGGTGTGGACGCGCCCTTGGGCCTCACGTCACAGTTCGGACTCAATTGTCACGGTTCTTAATCTGAGCCAAAGAGTCCAAATCTAGCAAATCGTTTTGAGAAAACAGATTTTTGTAAAGAAGTGCCAAACATGGACTGCTTTGCCAGATACAGAGTCGCCACCTAAATATTTTTTTAATGGGGGAATTTAGGAAACCCTGACTCGTTTGCCTAAGGCCACGTGTCCGTCATCACCAAAGTTGCCTCGGCTCGGGAACTTGGGTACGATTGGAGAAGGTCAGCTATGAGCACCCCCTCTTGCCCGATCAAAGATCAGCCTCTACTAACTGTAATATCTAGTTTTGAAAACATTACGTGCTTTTATTCCGGTTATTAGCCTAGATTTACTATGTTATGCGCACAGCAAACAAGTATAGACTAGGTCGCCTGAATTGGAACGAAACATTTCATGTTTGTTTGTTTGAAAATGGTTTGATGATGCTACCCGTAAGTAGGCTAAGACATGAATTTTGCCACCCTCAAGTGGGCTTAGAAAATATGGTTTTGCCACTTCCAAGTGGGCTTAAAACTCGCATTCAATGCATTGTTCCAATTCAAATAACCCAACCTTCACCCACAGGCATTCGAGCAGTTATATCACATAAGCAGCTAGCCTCATGGTAATCATGCTATCATGGCAATATTCACACGCATGTGGCATGCTAAAGCATAAAAGCTTACCTAGTACTCCAAACCAAAACAGAAACTAGTTAGTAATCACATGCATGATCCTAGTTCATGTTTAAAATGGCTAATGCAACACATGCAAAGATGCAATCTAGACAGACTCGACTATTCTAAACATGGCATATGAAATGCAACAGATAACATGTATTCAATTTGGAATTGAAATACAATGCAGTTAGCATGATGCGCCGAGCCCGGTGCATGCAAGACAAATGTATGAATGCACGCATGCATAGCATAAGGTATGCTAATTTAAATATGCCCTAATACTAACCATCATAAGCTAGTAAATAAAAGGGAGAAAGACGTGGGGTTGGAAGACATACACGCACTCACGCACATTTATTACACAATTGCCCTCGCTCAGAGGGACCAAAAGAATATACAAATTTAATTAACCTACAAGCTAATTAAATATTACAGACTACCTAATTAATTAACAAATTAATTACAGAAAGAAGGTGGCCGCAGCCCCGCCTCGGGATGATGGGATGATGCATGCTTGACTCGCCTTGCTCGGAAATCCGTCGCCATGCACAAGCTGCCTCTGTTTTCCCTGCTCTACTCCTCTGAAAATTGCACAACTCCCAAGGTATGCTCCATGGACACTGTGGAGCACCACCGACCAAGTGGAATCATTACCGGCCATTGGGAATGGTCATTGACCATTAGTATAGCTCTCGGCTATCCATATTTGGTCAGTCGGCACTGAGAATGGTCAGCCGGCCAAATCTTTCTGCAGAAACCTGTTTTGACAGCAGCAGAGGGCAAAACATGGCATGGCAATGCATTTCGAGCAAATGTATGCACCAACCCACTCCTTATCATGTTCATGACTCAAAAGAGTTTGGGACTCGACTCTCGGACCACCAATCGTGCCTTTCAATGCGTGATGGCCCAAGAAGCCAAGTTGTGCATTTTGATTTCAAATGTAATGCACACAAACAAACACATAAAGCCCAATCTCTATCACTTGGTCAAGAGACAAGGCATGCATGCAAGATGCAATGCAACCTAGGCATGGAACTAAGCATACAATATGAACATGAGGGCAAGCATGCAAACATGAACATGGACAACACACAAACATGTAACAACATGATGAAATGGAGCAAGCATGCAACCATATACAAGACATGCGAGCAACAACATGTGAAAATGGTTTTACACTAACTTGGACAGCTCTCTACTGGGTCTAAAACAGTGGCCAACATGCTCAATAATGGAAACCAAAACACATACAAATAGGCATGTATGCAAGGTCCAACACTTAGGCACATAGAGACAACTTTTAAGCACACTTAAAAGAGGAACAACATGGGCATATGGCATGCAATGTAAGCTCTGAAAATCATGTTAATGATGGTGCCAAACCAAGCAAACAAGACAAGCATAGCATACAACAAATGGTCTAAAGCCTAAGGCTCACCAAAGAAGCATTGAACTACACTTAGTGCAACCACACATGACATGAATTAAGTGACTGAAAACAGAGATGTGACATGCTAAAATGAGCCTCAAAACCCACCTGGATGGCATCTAAATGGCTTAAGTATGGAAGCATGCACAAGAGCCCAAACAAGGAGCATAAGACAACAACCTCTTAACGCATTAAAGGGGTATCAAATGCAAGCATATAGGCATGCCACAAGGATTGAAATAACATGACAAGTGGTTCCAAACAACTGAAATGATGCAAGGATGGCATGCTAGAGGGGTCAATGCTCAAGGCATACAAGAGAGTTTGCACGGTAGCTATACAAAACAAAGCATGAATGACTCAAATGACCAAAAATAGTCCCTTAGCATACTAAAAAAAGCATAAAAGCTTCACAAAATTAGGCCAAAACACATGATCATGGTAGTCTAAATGCTAGGCACATGTTAAGGCAAATCATGGCATTACAAGACATATATGCAAGCTAAGCATGGTGTGTCTAAACCAATGAAAAACAATGCTATATCATGGAAAAATAAGCACAAATAACACTTAAGACATGGCCAACATGAACTTAAAAATGGTGCTCACACATGAGGCTAAAATGGCATTTTTTTGAAGACAACAAGGAGAGGGGATGGCCCTCTCCTTCTTAGGAAATTAAACCACCATCCTCACCACTGAAATCTTCTCCATCTTAGGAAATTAAACCACCATCCTCACCACTGAAATCCCTCAAGATTTCAGTGGTGAGGAGGCCCAAACAAGGTGGTCCTGAAACTCACCAAAAATAGCACAAAATGGGGGCCAAACAAGGCCTAAGAGGGGGTATATAACCCCAAACACAAAAGTGGTCTTAAACAAACTTCAAGAGGAGCTCAAAATAAGACTTTTTTTAGTTTATGATAAAGCCCAAAACAGCATGCAAGATAGGCTAAAAGTGTGTGCAAAAACGGGAAATAAAGAGGGTAAGAAGTTACCTTTGAAGACCAGCAAGAACCAGCAGCCTTTAGACCCAAAAATGCAACCCTTAACCTCTGAAAATCAGCTCCAAAGTGCTTGGATGGATGATGGAGGTGTTGTGCTAGGAGGTGTAGTTCAAATGGCCAAGAACTAGACCCTTTTGCACCCTCTAACCCACACAAATGTAGAGAGAGAGTGAGATGTAGAGAGAGAGTGATATATATATCTTATATATCAGATTTTTCAACCCTTGAAATGGAAGGAGAGGCTCTCCTTATATAGGCCAAGGCAAGGTGCCAAGCTTCTAAGAGAAGCTAACATAAAAAAGGGTCAAGAGGGTCAAGCTTATCAAGGAAGCTAAGAAAGGTTCAAGCTTCTTGGAGAAGCTAGAGCAAAGGGTTCAAGAGGTTCAAGCTTCTTGGAGAAGCTAAACCAAGGGTTCAAGAGGCTCAAGTTTCTTGGAGAAGCTAAACCAAGGGGTCGCGACCAGAAAAAGTGGCCAATCGGCCAACAAAGATGGCCGACCGACCACAAAAGATGCCAACCGGCCGAAAAAGGTGCCGACCGACCACCAATAGTGCCGACCGGCCATCACCAATGGCTGGTGGCGAGAAAACAGGGCCGGTGGCCTCAAGCCATGGCCGGTGAGGTGTGGGGATGTCCAATCAAGCCATTCCCTGTCCTCAGAAGCAAAAACAGAAGTCGAGAGGTCTTGAGGCAAGGCATACGGCTGAAACCTCTGAGAACTCAAGACGAACACGAACATGGATGATCACCAAGTGTTCAAATAGTGACGTCCAAGTCTTGAGGACGGTCAAAAATGAGGTGTCTACAATGGGTAGGGAGATTTTAATCCCTTGGTGATTTCGGGCGAGCCATACATAACTTAGTTGTCCCTTTGAACTTAGTTCTGGGGATCTCCAGTCATATAAGTAGGGTTCCTATTATGACAACTCTTATGTAATAGGCTTTAATCCCATCCCCTTCGATGAACTATACACTAGCTCTTTTATCAAACCTTTTGTTAACGGATCCGCAATATTCTCTTTAGATTTTATATAATCTATTGAGATTATTCCATTTGACAACAATTGCCTTACGGTATTATGTCAACGACGAATATGTCGTGACTTACCGTTATACATATGATTCTATGCCCTGCCTATTGCAGATTGACTATCACAATGAATGCAAATAGCTGGCACAGGTTTTGGCCACATTGGAACATCTTCTAAGAAGTGACGAAGCTATTCTCCTTCTTCTCCTGCTTTGTCTAAAGCAATGAACATGGATTCCATTGTGGATCATGCGATGCATGTTTGTTTCGTGGATTTCCAAGAAACAGCAACGCCTCCCAAAGTAAAGACATATCCACTTGTAGATTTTGAATCTTTAGTATCCGATATCCAATTTGCATCATAATAACCTTCAAGTACTGCTAGATATCGAGTAAAGTTCAAACCATGATCATGGATGAATCTTAGATATCTAAGAACCTGAATGATCGCTTTCCAATAGTCTTCTCCAGTGTTACTAGTGTACCTACTCAATTTACTGATTGCATAAGCTATGTCAGGACGAGTACAATTCATTAGGTACATTAGGCTTCCAATGATTTAGGAGTATTTTAACTGAGACACTGCGTCACCTTTTTTTTTTGATAAATAAAGACTGATGTCTACAGGTGTTCTAGCTAAATTCATATCATCCTTGATAAATTTATCAAGAATTTTCTCAATATAATAAGATTGAGATAATGCATATCCGTCAGATGTTTTAGTAATTTTCATTCCTAATATAACATCTGCGACTCCCATATCTTTCATATCAAATCTTTTGTTAAGCATTTGCTTAGTTGATTTGATCATGTTTTGACTGCTTCTAATGATAAGCATGTCATCCACATAAAGACAAACTATGACATATCCTTGGCCAGTGTTTTTAACATAGACGCATTTGTCACATTCGTTTATCTTAAACCCATTAGTAAGCATTGCATGATCAAATTTTTCATGCCATTGCTTAGGTGCTTGTTTTAATCCATAAAGAGACTTTTACAAGCCGACAAACTTTCTTTTCTTGCCCCGACACTACAAATCCTTCGGGTTGCTCCATATAGATCTCTTCATTTAGATCACTGTTTAAGAAAGCTGTCTTAACATCCATTTGATGTATTTCTAAATTAAACAAAGCTGCTATAAAAATAAGCATGCGAATGGATGTTGTTCTTGTCACAGGGGAATATGTGTCAAAATAGTCCAGACCTTCCTTTTGTTTGTAACCTTTTACTACAAGTCTTGTTTTATACTTGTCAATTGAATCATCTACTTTCATTTTTCTCTTGAATATCCATTTATATCCAAGAGGTTTAGAACCTGGTGGAAGATCCATCAATTCCCAAGTATGATTTTGCATAATGGATTCAATTTCATTATTAACAGCCTATTTCCACAAAGGTGCTTCAGGACCTGTCATTGCTGCCTTAAAGCTTTGAGGTTCATTTTCTAACAAGTATGTCAGAAAATCTGGACCAAAGGATTTTGATGTTCTCGCTCTCTTACTTCGTCTTGATTCATCATCAGTTAAATCCTGTTGGTCGAGACCATTACTAGTCTTTTGTGTTTGATTGTCATTAACCGCTTGACTTTGTGTACAATCATAAGTTCTTTTTAGTGAACTTAATTCATGTCCTTTCTTGTAAGAAAAGACATGTTCAAAAAACACAGCATTCCTTAGCTCTATAATAGTGTTCACATTTATATCAGGTATTTCTGATTTATAAGTCAAAAACCGATATGCACTACTATTCTGAGCATAACCAATAAACACACAATCTACTATTTTTGGTCCAATCTTAGTCTTTTTAGGAACAGGAACTTCAACTTTTGTCAAACACCCCCACACTTTTAAGTATTTGTAGGAAGGCGGTCGACCTTTTCACAATTCATAAGGAGTGCTGTTGGTTTTTATTGTGGGGTATTCTGTTAAAAACATAATTAGCAGACAATATTACTTCCCCCCACAAGTTCTGTGGTAAGCCTAAACTTTGTAACATGGCATTCATCATTTCTTTTAGGGTTCTATTCTTTCTTTCAGCAATTTCATTTTGCTGAGGAGAATAGGATGCTGTAGTTTGGTGAATAATGTCATGTTGTGTACAAAATTCATTTAATGGTGCATCATATTCACCACTCCTATCACATCTAATATAAATCAATAAATTTCAAAACAAATTCAAGAAAAAACCAAAATAATTATGATTACACAAGTCAGAATTAATGTTTTATGGTTTAACAAATTCTACTACACAAGTAAAATAATGATTGACAACATCTTATGTCACAAATTCAACAAATAATAATCCACATAAAAGATTTCTCAAAATTACTTCAAATTTAAATAGAACGATATAACTACATACATCTTCATGTTTAAATTTCTCTGGTGTTTAAACACCCATTCAAAATTGATTAGAAATACTCAAATTAATCTGCTTATGTACAAAGTCAACATATTAATTTATCATTCCAAATCACATGAAATTATTTTTTTCAGAAATAACTTGAGTTGATATCAATACATGCGCATCAATTAAAAATAATGAATTAACAAAATAAATTAATCATGCATGATCCTATGAGATAAAAAAGATTCTCAACCCATAAATAAAATCCAACGCGTTTTGAATTTTAAACTCCAAAAATGAAAAAACATACATTCATTTAATAAACTAATTATATACACATTAAAATGTACATAAATAAACTAATTATATACACATTAAAATGTTCCTGTGAATATATATATATATATATATTTTTTCCGACTCATGTGCAAAAACTATTCACGACTACGGATCCATACACAGAAAAAAAAAAATGAATCAGAAAACCAATAAAGAAAATAAACTTGCCACAAAGGTTTCTCCGTAATAAAAATGAAATTAGTTTGTAAAACTAATATTTAACTCTAGAATCAAATATTTCCTTGTATACTCACGATGAACTATGATAAATTAACAAAATTAATTTTCTAGTTACTAAAACCAGAAAATAAATTATAATACAAAATAATTTTATTTTCCTTTTTACTAAAACTAGTTAAATAAAATACCGAAATAATATCTGATTACAAAAATCAGAAAACCAAACCACAAAATAATTTTCTAGTTACTAAAATCAGAAAATAAATTATTACACAATAATTTTATTTTCCTTGCTACTAAAACTAAAAAAATAAAATACCACAATAATTTTCTGTAGCACAAATTAATATTCTGTAATTGTTAATGATACTAGTATTTTACTACTAGTTGTCAAAGAAAAGAGACAATATATTATTACTATCTGTCAAATAGCATAAACCAATATTTGTTTTTCCAACCAGAATATGTCTTTATGAAATCACAGAAAATTAAATACAAAGAAGATATCAAAAAGAAATCTGTCTTAAGATTGTTGGACAATCTTCATTGTATTTAAATAGATTAAATTCTGTTGTGTACTAAACAACAACAAGAATATAAAGAAATAAAGGAAATGAGAGAAATTGTTTGATTACAAAAATCAAACTAGAAATAAATAAATAAATATAAAAAAACAGATTTTATTTTGTTACAAAAACAAAATTAAAATCTGATTTAAATAAACAAATGAAACAGAAAATAAATTAAACAACTTACTTGATTAATTGTTCAAATAATAATTCTAATCAAGTCCAGTGTTTGACACTGTGTCCTTAAGACAGATTCGTCCTCTCCACGGTGCTTGCAAAATGTGGACGTCTATCCCCCAAGATGAAATGATCAACTACAAACAATAGTAGCACTACAAATTGTTTGCCTAACGAACACACTAAGTGTTTATACTCTCTCACAAAAGAAAATAATGCAGCAATTGATTCCGACTCCACAGACTCGGTGGAATCAGATTCCAACTCACTACCTGACCCAGTGCTGCTCGATAAAAAGCCCTCCTCGTATTGCCAGACGAGGGAGGGTGCGATGGATGCATCCAGAATGTTTGAAGATGGGGCCGCAGCCGTTTCATTCCCGATCATGGACACTGAGAAGTTATCCCCCAAGCACTCCTGTACGATCTGAGGATCTGATAGTAGACAAGCCAGTGCTACCCCCATTTCAATCTCTGTGCTCTCGGAATCCTCCTCCCTACACTGCTCAGCCTCAGCTGGTGGGTCTATCTGCTCTTCGGCAACATCATCCCCGGACAATTGCAAGTCAAAAAAAATCTCAAATCTCGGTAAGCGCCGCTTCTCTGCATTTAGCCATGGCTCTGGGAAGCCGTAGAATGGGAAGTCTTCCCCCTCCCGGACAAAGCATCCGTTCAGGGTACCTTGGATAGGTCGATGCATCAACTCATAATGTTTCCCAGCCTGTTTTGCTCTGGCTCTTCCGGCCATCTCTTTTCCTTTCCTCATCCAGTCCTCCTTGGTAGGCAGATAACCTAAACCAAAGGTATGTGGGTTATGCGGCACTTCGGCCGATGCTACCATGCCTTTCCGGCCACTTCGCCCTAATCCCATCCAGAGGATGTGCTGGAGCTTGTTCATAAGGTAGACAAACTGTGTGCTGACGTATAGCCCCTCATCAACAGCTAGGATATTTTGTACAACCCGGGCCTCAGCTAGAGTGAACCCTGACAAAAACACATCCTCCGCGCCATGCTCAATCTCCAGAACTGGTATAGAAACCTCTGGCGGCCGACGTATTGAAGAATTCCCAAAAATGATGGCCACCCCCTTCCCGTGGAGGTATTTAAGCATCTGGTACAGGGTGGAAGAGACCACCTTTACCTGATGCAGCCACGACCGCCCTAGGAGTAGATTGAAAGTGGCCGGGACATCCAAGACATAAAAGTCAATATCCTATTGCCCCGGACCAACCTGAGTCCGAATCTATACAGTCCCCATTACCTCTCTGCTAGTATTGTCATATGCCCGTATCACCTGGGCGGTAGGCACAAAATCCGCGGGCTTCAACCCGATAGCATATGTCGTTCTCGACAGACATCGTTGATAGCAGATCCTGTGTCAACAAGGACCACCGGTATTGTAGACGTCCCCGAACGCATCCCGGGTGAGGGAGTGCGAGTCCCCCCCGTTCTAGTTCGATATTGGGTCACTACAGTTCGAAGGACTCAAATGTCACAGTTCTCAATCTTGAACCGAAGAGTCCAAATCCGGCAAATCGTTTTGAAAACAGATTTTTGAAAGAAGTGCCAAACATGGACTGCTTCGCCAGATACAGAGTCGCCACCTAAATATTTTAATGGGAAATTTAGGAAACCCTGACTCGGTGCCAAAGGCCACGCGTCCGTCATCACCAAAGTTGCCTCGGCTCGAGAACTTGGGTACGATTGGGGAAGGTCATTTCGTGAGCACCCCCGCTCGCCCGGTCAAAGACCGGCCTCTACTAACCATGATATCTTATTTTGAAAACATTGTGAGTTCTTATTCCGGTTATTAGCCTAGGTTACTATGTGATGCGCACAGCATACAAGTATAGACTGAATCGCCTGAATTGGAACAAGACACTTCGTGTCTGTTTGTTTGAAAACGGTTTGATGGTGCTACCCGCAGGTAGGCTAAGACGTGGATTTGCCACCCTCGGGTGGGCTTAAGAAAGTATGATTTTGCCACTATCTAGTGGGCTTAAAACAAACATTTTATGAATTGTCCCAATTCAAGTAACTCAACCTCCACCCACAGGCATTCAAGACAGTTATATCACATAAGCATTTAGCCTCATGGTAAGCATGCTATTCATGGCAGTCACTCACACGCATGCAAGGATGCTAAAGCATAAAACTCACCGAGTACTCCAAGCCAAAACAGAACTCATTAGAAATCATGCATGATCCTAAGTATACAGAATTGCCTAATGCAACACATACAAAGATGCAAACTATAGCAGGCTCGACTATTCTAAGTATGGCATATAGAATGCTACAACTAACACGTATTCAATTTGGAATTGAAATACAAATGCAGTTTGTATGATGCGCCGAGCCCGGTGCATGCAAAACAGATGAATGATGCAAACATGTTGTCATACTGTATGCTAATTGAAATATGCCCTATATCTAACCATCGTAAGCGGGTAAATAAAAGGGAAGAAAGACGTAGGATTGGAAGACATACATCACACTCACCCACACTTATTACAATTATGCCCTCGCGCAGAGGGTTCGAATAAATAATACAATCCCGAATGAAAGAATAATACAGTCCGAAATAAAAGAATAACACAGATTCCTAAATAAAAGAATAATACAGATTCCTAATTAATTAACAGATTAACTAAGAAAAACTATAAACTGGCATGCAAGCCAGGGGGCTGCCTTGACTCTGCTCCGGATAATGAGATGATGCATGTTTGGGCTGCTTTGCGCGGAAATCCACGGCGATGCCCCGATTAGCCTCTGTTTGCAATGTTTCTCGAAATGCGTGCCAGACTCCGAAAAGTTGCTGATTCTTCATTTGCTGCAACAGAGAGCAGGAAAGGGGCATAGCAATGTATTTTCACAGATATATGCATGCCTCGATCCTCGTACCACCAATACGCATATCGATGCATGATGGCCGAGGAGCCGAATTGCACAACTCAATATAGGATGAATACAGATGAATGCTACAACAAAACCTAACTCCATCATGGGTGATCCGGAGTGTCGGTATCTTGGGAATTGGGACCCGTTCCGTCACTCGGAGTGCGAAACGTGCCTCGTTTCCCATGCCCGGACTAACTCCTATCCCGAACACGATGCAATATGCATGATATGCATGAAATGCAACTAAGATACAATCCTAACATACACAATGCTATGAAAATGAGATGTCTCGGAATGCGTACACACGGGCACGCAAATCGAGAAAATGATCCTAAGGCATAAAATGGCATACGCAATGCAATTGGACTTACACTAACATGAGTGGACCTCAGCCACACTCACATAAGAGGCCGTGAGATGAAAATGAGATGCCTCGAAATGCATGCACACGGGCACGCAAACCGAGAAAATGGCATACGCAATGCAAGAATGGGCTTACACCAACATGAGAGAGCCTCAGCCACACTCACATAGGAGGCCAAGAGATGAAAAATGAGATGCCTCGAAATGCGTGCACACGGGCACGCAAACCGAGGCAATGGCATACACGATGCAATGAGACTAAAATGGCATATAGAATGCAAAATGGACTTACACTAACATGGGTGAGCCTCAGCCACACTCACATAAGAAGCCGTTGAATGAAAATGAAGTGCCTCGAAATGCGTGCACACGAGCACGCAAACCGAGGCAATGGCATTAAGGCATGAAATGACATAGAAAATGATATGCAAACATTCCAATGGAATTTCAGCACTGAAATATGGGGGAAAACAGTCCCGAAAGATGGCGAAATGACACCAAATGCAAGGAATGGTCCCGAAATGCGAATTTAGGCACCCGAAATGGCCTATAGCTATGCAATGCATGCACCATATGGACATGGAATGAAAATAAAGTAGCAAGGCAGCCCCAAAACAAGCATTTTCCAGTTTAAAACATGGCCAAACAGCAAGCATAGATAGGGCAACAATGGCATACAAAAATGGCTCCACAAGGGAGGCTATGAAGCAAGTGATACATGCGATGCCCAAACAGCAAAATACCCTTCTACAACACTGAAGAGGGACTAAAAATATGAACATTTACATTAGATGACATCCCCCAACTCAGTATGAAAACATGCTAAAAATGTCATGCAAGAACTAGGATACATAAGGCTATAACATGAGGTACCCCAAACATTCATCAAACCAGCAAAGACCCTTAATAAAATATGTCAAGAAGATCAAAATATGACTCTTTTCAGCTCTGATGATGGCCGAAAACAGAAGCTAGATAAGCTTAAAAAAGCATGCAAAAATGGGGGTCAAAGAGGGGTAGAATGGTAGGTACTACATGGAGACCCCAAACAAGATTGATCCCTTCTACAATGTTGTATAGGGACACAAAATAAGCTTACTCACAGTTCATAACAAACTCCAAAACAATTTACATATAGGCCAAACAAATCATGCAAATTTACGGTAAATAGGAGAGATTATGAAGTAAGTGCAAGATAGGGGACCCAAAAAAGGTTGATCCCTTCTTCAATGTTGAAGAGGGGATCAAAATAGGCCCACTTACAGTTTACATTATGCTCGAAAACAGATCACTCATAGGCTAGAAATTTCATGCAAAAATGTGACATACCAAGGGGTATTGAAGCAAATGCACTATAGAGGGATCAAACAGGGTTGAGCCCTTCAACAAACATGAAGAATAGCTCAAAATAGTGACCCTTTCAGTTTGGGTCGGAGCCTAAAACAGTGAGCAAATAGGCTTAAGAAATGGAACAAAAAAATGCAAGAAAAAGGGAAAATGGGACTCACCCTTGTAGAACCAAACTTTAACAACCTTTAAACCAAGAAGAAGAGCTCCTAGCCTCTGGAAATGACCCTCAATCTTCTGGAATGGAGTAAGGAGGAGTGATGCTATGGGTTGTAGTGTAAATGGGTGTAGGAACTTAAGGATTTTGAAGCTTGGGATTATAGAGAGAGAGAGATATAATATAGGAGCTCCAAACAAAATGTTTTAACCCTTTTTACAGACCTGGGATGCTGTATATATAGGCAAAAAACGTGTAGAAAAGAGGGGGAAAAATGGGGGGGAAATGAAATTCAAATTTCCCCCCAAAATGGCCAAAAGGTGAGCTAAAGGGGTAAGTGATAGCTGAGGGTCTCAAATGGTTGAGAGCCCTTCAACAAAGTTGAAGAGGGGCTCAAAATAAGACACTTTGTAGTTTACGACCAAGTCCAACACAGCCCACAAGTACGCCTAAAGTACCGTGCAAGAAAAGGGAAAAAACGAGGAGTAAAGAAGCAAGTGGTATATGGAGATGTCAAACAACAAAAGGTCCTTAATCAAACATGAAAAAGACCTCAAAATATGACTATCTCAAGTTCGGGTCGGAGCCCAAAAATGTAGAATGAAGGTTCGGGAGCCGAAACACGCAGTTCGGGGCCCTGAAAGTGGGCTGTTAGGCACTGAGAGTGGTGTTCGACCACGAAGTTGGTCTCTCGGACCCCAGTGTCCCTCGAAATGGAGTAAATAGGATGCATGCCAAAAACCGGGGCAATCGGAGATGGTTAGGCAGTCCCAAATCGAGGCACACGACCTGACGGCTCCGAAAACCGGGAACTGGGCTCCAAAATGGGAAAAATAGCCTACGACCACGAAACGTAGCCTACGGCCACTGAGAGATGATCTACTAGACCTCTCCCTCCCTTTGGGAAGAGAAAACAGAGAAAACGGAGCCTAGTTCGCAAACCGAGGCAAAGCACAAAAGAGTCCGGAAGTCCGGAGGCAAGGCTCGTAACCGGGACTCTGCAACCTCAGAACGAGCACAATATACAACATCACCAAGCGCTCAATCGGTGACGTCTGAGTCTTAAGGTCGGTCAAAAATGGGGTGTCTACAGGTATCCATTTTTCTCTACACTCGACAGAGATGTAGAGCGGTTTGTTATGATTTGAGCCCTTAGGCGGCAGTTCCTTGTCAGTGAAGGTCAACGTCAGGGAAGCTCCTCTCGGAAAAACCAGCCCTACCAACTGTTTAGGCGTGGTATCAATTAAAAGTTTCGCCTTGTCCATTGCAGAAAGGACAGCTTGTCGGTGAACTCTTGAGGCCATAAGCAGTCCCCAGATGGAGATGTTCGCTTGGATTTTCTTAAGTTGTTTTAGTACAGCCTCATCTTCGAGCAGTTTTTCCTTCTGCTTCTCCACTTCTTTGTCCTTTCCGGACATCGTTGGTTGATCTAAGTGTGGGGGCTTGAAGTACCACCCACTCCTCGTCATATGATCCACCTCTTCAATGTACCAGGTATCATCCGGTTGGTTCTACCCCCAATCTTCGTCGGTGTGGGCAAGATGTAAGTCGTCGTCTTCCCACCACATACCGTCGGCAATCGACAGACACCTGTCCAGTTCCGTTGCAACTGCTCCTGTGCGCACAGCACATTCCATTCTTGTGCTCACAGCACATTCCGTCCCCGCAGGGGCTTTGGCCTTTCTGGCCCTCTCCAGATCTTCGATCTTTTCCTGCTCAAACTGCTTCAGTGCAGCCTGCTGTTCAGTACCTTCTGTATTCAAACTGCCCAGATCCTGAGCAAAATTCTTAACACCGGTGCTCTCCGGCGATTTCTCCTGATCCCCAGCCATTCCGGCCATTGCTGACGTTCCCGTTCTTGATGGTCCCTGTTCTGGCTGAGGCTGTTTAACAACATCTGGCTCGTCGCTAAGCTACCCAGTAGTTTCTGCTGACCCATCCAAATCAAACCAGTTGACAGTCACATCCCATGGATACTGTTCATTGAAGAATTGAAGGTTGGCAATATCCTCTTCCAGCTCCGCTAGGTCATCTAACCCCTGACTAGGTCCATCCTCCCGAACCACACAAATTTCTGCCCCAACCGGCAACTCCACCCTCAGCTTAAGCTGATCTATTGATGTAATATAACCACTCGGGTTGTACACGAAGCTCGCAGACCCTTCAGGCTCTGAATCATTGTTCCCATCTGCCCCCAAAGTCGACCCAATTCTATTTTCGATGGTCACCACCACTAGTTCAGGTTGGGTTGGAGAGGTGCTCAATATGCACAAATCCATGCTATCCGGGATGAACACCTCCGGCTTGGATAAGTGGGAAGGTGTGATGTATATACTAGGGTCATATGACACAACCCCAGTTTGGATCAGGTTGATGCATTTAGGTGGTGGAGCTTGGTTATGTGGTGGAAGAGGGTTGGTTGTGACATTTTGTTTTTCTGGAGACACGATCACCCAATTGTCAACGAGATCCTGGATCTCATGACACAATCTATAGCACTGGTCGGTGTCGTGACCTTCCTGTTGGTGAAAAGCACAGTATTTAGCTGGGTTATGGGAGAGATGAAGTTTGTCTGGTAATAACCGCGGCTCCAGGGGCTTCAAATACCTTTTCTTGATCAGAACTCCCAGAGCTTTGGATAGGGACATGTATAGTGGAGTGAAGGTTCTTTGGCCTAAGGGTGAATATTTGTCTGTTTGTGAGCTACTCCCGGACGCACCGGTAAAGGGTGTAGCTGTAAGGGTTTTTGGAGTGGTGGTGGTGACCATGCCCACATCTGAAGTTCTAGCAGCTGCAGCATTACTCGTGCCTGCATTCGTACTACGGGAAAATGCCCTCTTGGGCTGCTCTCTCTCGTGGTCAATCAGACCCTGTTTCATGGCGTCTTCGATCTGTACCCCAATCTCATGTAAATCCGCAAAGGTGGGAAGGAGTAAGACGATCATCTTTTGCATCAACTTATGTTGGAGGTTGTGCACAACCATTCGAATTTGATCCTTGTCGACTAGCCTGATGGTTATCATAGAAGCTTTGGCTCTCCAACGGGTTACAAAGTCGAATAAGTTCTCTTTCGGCTCCTTTCTAGTTGTCTCAAGATCACGAGTTATGATTTCAATCTGCGTGTTGTAGGAGTATTGAGCTACAAAGGCCTCAGCCATCTCCTCCCAGCTTCTCTTGACAGAGTCCTCCAACTTCGCATACCAAATGGCCGCGACACCTGACAGGGTCTGGCCGAAGAGTGAAAGTTTTTACAGTCTGGAGAGGCCCATTGGCCTTAGGATATCTGAGAACAGCCGCAGGTGCACCATGGGATCCCCAGAACCGTCAAAACAGTCTATGTGCGGCATCTTAAATCGGTCCGGCAAAGTCACCGCTGAGTCGGTGTATCCATCCTCTATGTCCGGTATGGAATTGACCCCCTGGGCCCGTTTGAACAGCTTCTCAAGCTTACTCATCTTCAAAGCGGTCGGGTCCATCTCAGATTCAAACGGTGTATCTGTTGAGAAGGCCGGTGTCTTTGAAATCTACAGTAAAACCGGTGGCGGGGCTTGCCCTGTTGGGACGTCCGTATCTTCCTGGACGTTTGCAGTATCCTCGAGTATCGGAACTCTAGGTGGGGGTGGAGGTGGGTGCGAAGTAGATGCTCCGGCTTGTTGCAGTTGTTGCTGCTGCTGAAGTCTGGCAATCAGCTCTGCCTGTTGAGCCACAATCTCTGCCTGACGTGTGGCAGCCTCTGCCTGGCGGGCAGCATCCCACTGCATGGCTTGCATAGTCTCTTGGAGCTGACGCATCATCTCCTCCATAATTGCCATAAGATGCTAGTCTAACTGAACAACCGGTATGTCTCTCTCTGCGGTAGAAACTGAAATCTCAGCCTGACTACTCACTGGCGGGGTAGATAAGGACCACTGATCTGATAACCGCTGTACTGATGAACTACGCCTAACTAACCTCTGTCTAGTAACCAGGGGTAATGAAAGAAACACTGGTTGTCCGTCTATCAGATCCTCGGATCGATGAAGTCTTCGACCTCTAACCCAAAGTGCTTGGGGAATATCTATCTGGTCGGAAATAATTGTACTAAACTACCTTGCAAAAAGATAAATAAAACATAATAAGGAAACAAAAAACCAGAAAAACAGACAACATAACGGCTTAAATAAAGACAACACACAGTTGGTATTTGTAAGCCGAATACACTGTTCTAAACACTGATCATTGTTCCCAAATCACTGCCCCAGATCTGATACCTTCAGGTAAAAACTGATTCCCCAAATACTGATGCCCGCATGCTTGATACCCAGACTTGTAAACTGATATATGCATCCCTGTAGAGACACACTCTAAAAGCACATAGCAAGCAAGTGAGAGCCAAAACACCCCTATGGAGGGATAGGGTTTCCCTGTTCTATCTTGTCAGGAGCTAGGGTTTCACTACATACGCAGTGGTTTCAAACAACCTACAATCGGGTAAGCAACCTGTCCTAGCTTGGAATGGTCACTATGGATTCCGATATGCACTAGGTCGAATGGTCAAAAGGGGTGCCTCGGTAAAAATCGAGGTTTGTGTTCCCATCGTGGCAGAGCCCGTAACTGATCTGCCTTATGGCACGCAGCCTCCGCCAAACTGTTCAGGAATAGCAGACGGCAAACACGGTGTCCTAGGCGCACAAATGCAAATGCAATGCAAAGAGACACATAAATGTAAGCAAAACAAGATATCATGAGTTCGAGTCAAGTTCTCTAAATCCCCAGCAGAGTCGCCAGAAACTGTAGACCGCCCCGGAACTCCGCTCCGCGCGCGAGGGCGCGAATCGTTGTTCTTAGCTACTACAGTTAGAACTTATGTCACGGTTCTGAATCTAATCTCACAAAGTGCAATGTAAGACTGATAAATCACCAAAGAGTCCAAATCCGGCAAATTATTTTGGAAAATTGATTTTAATCAAGAAGTGTCAAACATGAACTGCTTTGCCAGATTTTAGAGTTGCTACCTAAATATTTTATTTTAGGAAATTTAGGAAACCCTGACTCGTGCCTAAGGCCACGTGTCCGTCATCACCAAAGTTGCCTCGGCTCGGGTACTTAGGCACGAGAGGGGAAGGTCATGCAATGAGCACCCCCGCTCGGCCGATCAAAGATCGGCCTCTACTAATATAATATGTTGTTTTGAAAACACATGCGTTCTTATTCCGGTTTATTAGCTAACTTACTATGTGATGCGCGCAGCATACAAGTATAAACTAAATCACTCGTGTTGGAACAAAACATCTCATGTTTGTTTGTTTGAAAATGATTTGAAGTTGCTACTCGCAAGTAGGCTAAGACGCAGATTTTGCCACCCTCAAGTGGGCTTAGAAAAACATGGTGATTTACCACTTCAAGTGGGCTTAAAACTCGCATTTTGATGAATTGTTCCAAATCAAGCAATCCAACCTTCATCTATTGGCATTCATACAGTTAATCACTTAAGCAGTTAGCCTCATGGCAAGCATGCTATCATGGCAGTCACTTATACACATACAAGGATGCTAAAGCATAAGGACTCAACGAGTACTCCAAGCCAAAACAAAAGCTAGTTAATAATCATGCATGATCCTAGCTATGTTAAATGCCTAATGCAACACAGGCAAAAATACAACTAAGATAGGCTCAGCTATTCTAGAATGGCATACGAATGCTACACTTGATAACATGCTTTGAAACACATATTCAAGAAATTGTATTGAAATACAATGCAGTTTGAATGATGCACCGAACCCGGTGCATGCAAGACAGATGAATGAATGCAAACATGCAATCATAAGTATGCTAATTGAAACATGCCTTAAAACTAACCATCGTAAGCGGTAAGTAAAAGGGAGAAAGACGTGGGGTTGGAAGACATTCACACACACACGCACACTTATTACAAAATCACCCTCTCGGAGGGGGGTCCGAATGAATAATACAAACCAACTAATTAACTAACTATCCTAGCTAATTGATTATTACAAAACTCTTAACTAATTAAACAAATTAATTAAGTTACAAAACCGACTAAGTAAGAAACTAAATAGGCTGCCGCAGCTCTGCCTCGGAATGATAAATGATGCATGCTCGGTCACGTCTTCCCGGAAATCCACTACATTGCCTCGTGATGCCTTTGTTTGCACTGTTTTAGACCTCTGAAAATTGTGCCAACCTCCAAGATGCTTCTGATCCACCTCATGGACATTCTGAGAGGTGATCGGCCAAGAGGAGTGGCCATCGGCCAAGGTTAATGGCCATCGGCCAAATTTGATAGCCGATTGGCAGACTAAATGGTCGATCGGCTACTGATTCCTGCAAATTCTCTCTTTTTCTGCAACAGAACACTAACAGAGGCATGGCAGTGTATTTGTAAGAAAACGTGTGTGCAACCACACTCCTTATCATGTCTAAGGATCAAATGAGTGTAGTGCTTGGCTCTTGAGCCATCAATCATGCATCTCAATGCATGATGGCCAAAGAGACCGAGTTGCACAAATCAATGACAATGAATGCACACAAATATCACATAAGACTCAATGAACCTCCACCTTATCATGCATGATCAAAGGTGTCAGTGACCTAAGGAATGAGGCGTGTTTCATCACTTCAAGTATGAAACATGCCTCGTTCCTCGTGTTTGGATTGACACTCTATCCAAACACAAGGCAATGCAAAGGCATGCACACACAATGCAATGGTAAGGGCCATGTGATGCAACATTCAATGGACCAAATCAACCTCAAACAAGCCTCATGCATTCCAATACAATGGCCAAAAGCATGCTGAAAATGAAGCCCAAAAGTATATTCAAGCTTGCATGCCAATTGGTTCACAAACAAAGCATGAAGGCACCAACTCTCAAGTACATTGAAGGAGTGGAAGATGTGGGAGTGTGGTAGTGAAATAGGCTCTGAAATCACATTCCAAAGGATGCTAAATCATGCACATATGATGAACAAAGCGTGCTAGTGGCACCAAAACTTAAACCTAGCCAAGGGACTTACACCATGGCTATATCAAGCAAGCCCCAAAGGGCCAAGGTGACTCAAAATAGTCCCAAGGCAGGTCAAAATAAGGCCAAAACATGCATGGAATGAAGCCAAAACAAGCTAGCATGGTGAGCACAAAACATGACGTATACAAGGCCAACAAAGAGGATTACACTACACCCCCCAAAACCAAGCATGAGATGACTTCACCGACTAAAATCAGAGTTATGGCATGTCAAAATAACACCAAAAATGCACTGACATGGCAGCCCACAAGCTTAGGCAATAAGGCATCCATATAGACTCATATCTAAGGCATAAAGCATGACTCACCAAAAGCATTGAAATAGTGAAGCATGAGAGAGTATGGCCACACCATATGCACTGAAATCATATACCAAGTGATGCCAAATCATGCAAATAGCCCAAGCAATGCATGCTAGTGGCTTGGAAACTCAAAGCTAACAAGCTAGAATGCACTATGTCTATATAAAACAAGTCATGCATGACCAAAACAACATGAAACAGAGCTTAAGCATGGTAAAACATGAGTAAAAGCTTCTTTGAGTAGAATGATGGTCAAAAGCATGATGCATATTAGGCTAGTGAGAGGATTTGCACTACAAGTGCAAGGAACATGCATGATGTGATCAAACCAAGGCAAAATAGTGTTATATCATGGCAAAACAAGGCCTAAGACATGTTGAAATTGAGCCACAAAGAGGTATAAAAACATGCCAACTTGGTGAGCCATCAACACAAGCATACAAGAGAAGAGGAGGGGGGACAACCCCCTCCTATGTAAGACCTCAAAACACACTTTCTACCATAGAAATTCCTATGGAATTCAGTGGTAGAAAGGCCACATAAAGGTGATCTGGAAGGCCTAAAGGGATGGTTCAAAACAAGGCCAAACAAGGCTCTAAAGGGGGTAGACCACCCCCAACTAACACCAAAGAGGCCTTAAACAAACATGTTAAGCACTTTAAAACAAAACTTTTTTCAGTTGAAAGCTAAGCCAAAAGAAGCATACAAAGTTGGCTAAGTACTCAAGCAAAATAAAGCTTAAAAGAGGATATGGGACTCACCCTTGAAGAACAACAAAACCAGCAGCCTTTCTGAGCCAAAACCAACCTTAGAATGCTAAAACAAGTCCTATGGAACCTCAGCTCCAAGGTCAAGAGGTTTGGCTAAGGAGTTCTAGGCAAAATGTGTGAAGAACACTCACTTTAAGGCACAAACAAGGGCCAATATAAAGAAAGAGAGAGAGAGAGGGAAATATATATAGAGAGAGAGAGAGATATGTATCTTCTATATCCAATTTCCAGAACCTCTGGAAAGGGAGAGGGGCCTCCCTTCTTATAGAAAAATGAAGTCCCAAGCTTGTTTAGCAAGCTAGAGCTTGGTTCAAATCCATCCATACACGTGTATGGAGGATACACCAAGTGACCAACAGCTGGCACCAGCTGGAAGCAAAATATCTACAAAAGCAGAAAAAGGGGTCTCGGCCAAAAAAATGGCCGATCAACCAAAAGGAGTGCCAACCGGCCAAAAAGAGTGTCGATCGGCCAACACTTATGGCCGATGGCAAGAAGGAGAGGCCGATAGGCACAGGGCCTGGCCAATGGGTTGTGGGGCTGGCCAACAAGCCACCCCCTTCCCTCAGAAACAAAACCACAAGCTCTTGGTCCACGAACAAGCACAAAACAGACAGGTTAGGAGGCTCCAAGGCAAGGTGCGCCGGCGAGACCTTCAGAAGGTCAAAACGAACACGAGCATGGATGATCATCGAGTGTTCAAACGATGACGTCCAAGTCTTAAGGACGATCAAAAATGGGGTGTCTACATATTCTTACCTTCTGCACCATTTGAAGGATATAAATTATTTTATTATTGAATACTTGTAGAGCCCCAAAAAATTTCACTTAAGTTGCTTATTAGTCTCAAGCACTCAAGCCCCAAAAACTCATGTTGCTTGGAAAGGATTTATAGCTCTTTGACTCCTATATAATTTTTCTATTTTGGAACTCCCTGAATGCCATACCTTGCTGAAGGCGATTCACAATAGAATCTCACACAGTTCCTTTTGACCAAGATGTGAATGCCTATGACTGTCAATTCTGTCTTTCCTGATCCTAATGTAGTCAAATCTTGTCTTGAGTTCCCAAAACCCACATTCTAAATTGGATTTTACAATCGAAGAACACACTGAAGATTACATTTTGGGGACATAAATTTAAATTGGTTTCCATTTACACCACATGGAGTTCAATGGAAAAAAGCTAACTCATTCTTTGCTAGATATATATCTTGATTTGGAGAGTAGTAGTGGTGGTGGGAGTGAGAAATGCTATGCTAAAGATGGATTACGAGGGCGAAAATTTGAAACAGCCCCTAAACCACCGTGTGGTTGACACGAGCAGCTTCCCCATGCCAAATAGGACTTGTGACAACTGACGGAATGTAATTCGGACCCGTAGGTTGGGAGTTAGAGCCGAATACGCCCAAAACTTAGTCGAAAAAGGATGTTTTGGGGGCAAAAATTTGAAACAGCCCCCGAACCACCGTGTGGCTTTCACAAGCAGCTTCCTCATCAAATACGACTTGTGACAAGTGACGGAATGTTATTCGGACCCGTAGGTTGGGATTTAGAGCCGAATACACTCAAAACTTAGTAAAAAAAGGGCGTTTCGGGGGCGAAAATTCAAAACAGCCTTTGAACCGCCATGTGGCCAACACGAACAGCTTCCCCATGCCAAATATGACTTATGACAACTGACGGAATGTTATTTGGACCAGTAGGTTGGGAGTTAGAGCCGAATACGCCCAAAACTTAGTCGAAAAAGGGCGTTTCGGGGGCGAAAATTCAAAACAGCCCCCGAACTACCGTGTGGCTGATACGGGAAACTTCCCCACGCCAAATATGACTTGTCACAACTGACGAAATGTTATTCGGACCCGTAGGTTGGGATTTAGAGCCGAATACGCCCAAAACTTAGTCGAAAAAGGGCGTTTCGGGGGCGAAAATTCAAAATAGCCTCTGAATCGTTGTCTGGCTAACACGGGCAGCTTTCCCATGCCAAATATGACTTGTGACAACTGACGAAATGTTATTCGGACCCGTAGGTTGGGAGTTAGAGCCGAATACGCCCAAAACTTAGTCGAAAAAAGGGCGTTTTGGGGGCGAAACTTCAAAACAACCCCCGAACCGTCGTGTGGCCAACACAGGCAGCTTCTCCATGCCAAATATGACTTTTGACAACTAATGGAATGTATTGGAGATGTATAGCAATGGAAAATTATGGAAAAAATATTCAGAAACCAATATTAACTCAGTTTACGCTTTGTTATATTATATTAATTTCTTGAACGTACACAAGTGTGTCATATTATATTTAAGCTTTCATACAAGTATCAAACTGTGAATGGTGTTTCTGAGGCCATGTGCTTCATGAGATATCAAGTATTCTTTCTTTGATGAACCATTTATAGGTGTCTCAACATACATTTCTACATATTTTCTTTTATGATTGAACTTTATTTTTGTTATTATTTTTCTCACATGTTCTAATATCCTGAATGAAATGGCACTGACAGACATTAATAAGTAGGGATGGTTTTATATCCAATCTAATGATTCAAGTACCTTTTGCAAACAAATAATGAGGAAGTTGGCAAAAAGAATACTTTCTATTCACATTAGGCTTTGATATTTGTTTAGCCACAGAATTTGGATACATGTTGCATACAAACAGAAGATTGTTACATTAGCTTTATGTTAGTAATGAAAGATTTAGTAATGATTGTTCTGCATTTAACAATGTTCCTTATAACAAAAGACTTTAAAAAGACTGATAATTGATTCATTATGGAAGGTTGCTTCTCACTTATTTTTATTTGTCACTTGTTGCCAAATTCATTCATGAAGCTGGGCATTTTTTTGTCCAATTCTAATGTTTTTTTATTTTTTGTAGATGACTTTGTTGCGTGGACTTTCAGAGAAATATTTTGGTGTATGGAAAAGAAATTGTACTTTTGTATAGAAGTAATATAATACTTTTGTCGTCCCCGACTTTTGTGCAATTAACTATTATTGATACAAAAAAATTTTGGCAGCCAACAGATAATTACTGGCATGGTACATAGATCACCTTTTGTCACTGTACATATATATTATTTTTTATTGTGGTACATAGATGTACTTTTGTCTTGGTACATACATTACCTTTTGTCGTGGTACAGATTACGATGGTAATTTGTACCATGCCAAATGGTCATTTCACATGGTAAGTAAATGTAATTTTTGTATATGGAGGGCTTTGCTTTTTGTATGATTTTATATTTTGTATGGAATTATTATTTTAGTTTGGACAATAATTGGTTTGTATGTACTTGGACAGTTAAAGTTATTTATTTTTTGCATACGGATACAGATTGTGAAATGATTGATAATTTATGTATCATTTTATTTATATACGTATTACAGGTTGCATGGAATACAGATAGGTTATAGACACATTATAATATTTGCAATAAAACATAATATCATGTTTTTGCCGACTAAACATTTTGTAGCAAAAAAAAAAAAAAAAAAAAAAAAAATCAAACATTTGGTGACTAAACATTTTGTAGCTAAAAGAAAATCAAACATTTAGCGACTAAATGTTTTGTAGCCAAAAGAAAATCAAACATTTGGTGACTAAAACTTTTGTAGCCAAAAGAAAATCAAACATTTGGCTGCTAAAAGTTTTGTAACTAAAAGAAATCAAACATTTGGTGACTAAAACTTTTGTAGCCAAAAGAAAATCAAACATTTGGCGACTAAAATATTTCGTAGCTAAAAACAAAAGCTGAAGAATAAAAACACTTTTGCCGACTAAAAATTTAGTAGCCAAAAATGTGGGAGTTTAGATGACTAAATTTTGAGTAGCCAAAACAAAAACTATTTGCCAACTAAAATTTTAGTAATTAAAAATGTGGGAGTTTAGGTGACTAAATTTTTAGTAGCCAAAACAAATACTATTTGCTGACTAAAATTTTAATAGCCAAAAAAGTTTGACTTTAGGCGACTAAAATTTTAGTAACCAAAACACTAGTATTTACTTTAGCCGACTAATAAATTTAGTCGCTAAAAACTTTTTCCGCGACTAAATCTTTGGTCGTTAACAATAATTGAGGCTTTTGGCCAAAAAAAAATTGGTCGGCGAAAATGTATTATTTAATTAATTTTTCAACCTTTTGGCGACTAAATATTTAGTCGGCAAATGAATACATTTGGCGACTAAAATAAGTTTAGTCGCCAATTAGCTTTCCCGACTACTCTTCGGCTACTAATTTTGCAACCAAAAAATTTAGTCGCTAAAGCTCATCAGCGACTAAAATTGACTTTTGACGACTAAAAATTTAGTCACAAAAAGTAAAAATTCTTGTAGTGAGCACATTATTAATTGTGTTATCTTTAATTAAGGATAAAATTATGGATTAATTCATACATTTAATTTCACTTCCTAATGCACCAATCAGAATCACATGATTGGTTGTGTTCCATTCTAAATTAAAATTAAATGGTGTTAGCACCATAAATCTGCAATTTTTATTATTTATATAATTGCAGGACACGTGGCATTCTCTTATTCATTTGGAAGTTAAAAGAAGTTATAAAGATGATGGAGAATATGAAGGACAAAGTGGATGAGTGGAAGGACACATGGCAAGACAAGAATGAAGATGGAAGAGTGGGTAGTTTTAGGTGGTTATTGGGTAGTTATTGCTAGAAGTTTTTTCTTACAAATATTTGCCTATAAATAGCCATTCATGGCTACATTGTAAGGAAACCAGAACTTAAATCAAAGACAGTTGATTTCAATATTTCTTGTCATTTTCCTTATCTTAGGAGTAGTTTAACATAGATTTATATTTCGAAGCATTTATTTTCAGCACTTTCATTTCGAAGCATTTCATGCACTTCCTTTTCGAAGCATAGGAGTAGAGGTAAGTAATTATTACTTTGATTGTTCACTCAATCGTCTTTCTCCATCTCCCTTTCTTCTTTTAATTTTTCTTTTCTCTACACTTTGACAATTTTGAAGTCCTCTTTGTTGAGGCAAAAGAACCGTCAACACAATCGCTTGATAATTGGCTTGAATTTAATCTGTAAGGATTTTTCAATCCTTGCTGGCACGCTCGCATTTATAATATTTCCCTTCGTAGGAAAAATAAGCCAACATTTTTTGGCACGCCCAGTGGGACTGCCAAGTGTAAGAAATGACAAACGATTTGGATTTCGCCATTCAAACTTGTCAATTTGAAATATATTGGCGTGAAAGAAAAATTTTGAATTTTCAAGAAGAGATCCATTTTCTTGATGAAATAAACTTTCATCCATTACAATATTATTTGGTGGAAGAAAAAAGACACCATTTAATTGGAGAAATTCATCAACTTGATATGAAAATTTGCCAATGGAATGATGAGTTGTCAACTCTCACTATCAAGTCTTTAACTGAGGCCTTAATGGCCGGAATTAGTGAATTTTTTCAGAATTTTTCCATGGTTGAAAATAGTAAAAGCAAAGAGTTGATTTCATCAGTGGCTCGGGGGGTTCAACAGTCCGTTTTTAAAGAGCCAAATTATGAAATTAACATAACGAAAGAACATATTTTTGAGCCAAATTTGGCTAAGAATGATGTTTCATACATGACTCGGGGGGTCCAAAAACCAATTTTTAGAGAGTCGAGTCATGAAAATAACATTCTTATGGGGGATTTTCATAAGCCATTAATTGCTAACATGGAAAAACAACCCACTTTGCCAAAGAATTATGAAAATCAATTCGGCGAAAGTCATGTTTTTAAACCAAACATGGTCAAGAATAATGAACAAGCCACTGTTCATGAATTCAAAATTTTTGACATTTTTCAAAATGTAAAAAAGTATGAATTTTCATGGTCACACTATACCATGACTTTTGGTGTTCAAAATCCTTTTTGGATTTGTGGTTCACATCAAAATATAATTCTGATGATGTGGCTAATAAAATTAACAAATTGTTCTTATGAGTTCGAAACACTAAGAACAAGGGATGACCATTTAAAATGCATGAACTTGGCTAGAAAAAACCTGTGCATTTAAATAAATGGTTGAAAATGGCTTATCTTTTCAAATTGATGGCCAGTTGTTTGTATGTACACAATGAAAGCATCAAAGATACATTCGAAGCATCAAGAGTTGTTTCGAAGGTTGATTACTTCACCTTCGAAGCTGTATAAAGTTTTGAAGATACATTCGAAACATCAAGAGTTATTTCGAAGGTTGATTACTTCACCTTCGAAACTGTATAAAGCTTTGAAAACTTTCGAAATGTGTACATCTCTTCAAATATATGTAAAATGAAAATTAATTAGTTGTCGAATAATGCCTATTTTTGGCATGATAAGTTGGTTCGAAGAACAACAGTTTTTGGTGTCTTCGAAGAATTAATAATTGGTTCGAAGCACAAAATTAATATTTTCATTAATTATGTACGAACCAGAACATACAAATTTTGAATAACCACAATGTTGGCCAAAAGTTGCTTCGAAGGCCCTTTTGCCATAATTTTGCAAGCTTCGAAGCACTCCATCTTGCATTAACAGCTTCGAAGAAACAATAATGGTGGTTGTGAACCTTCGAAGCTTTGCCGAATATTTCCAAGGATGTAATTTGTCCTTTGTCGGCACTTTCAACTTTCGAAAGATGATTTTGGTTCTTTGTACCACCTTCGAAGCTTGTTACTAGTCCATAATAGCTAGCATTCGAGGCATCTAGTCATAATTTCATACTCATTCGAAGCACTTCATTGGTGCTATTACATCATTCGAAGTACTTTGTTGGTATTATTCGAAGCATTTTATTGCTTAGATTAATCATGTGCTTGGTTTGGCCCTTTAAAAATTCAAATAAACATCATTTTTAAGGGCCGCGGGGGGTAATGTTAGCACCATAAATCTGCAATTTTTATTATTTATATAATTGCAGGACACGTGGCATTCTCTTATTCATTTGGAAGTTAAAAGAAGTTATAAAGATGATGGAGAATATGAAGGACAAAGTGGATGAGTGGAAGGACACATGGCAAGACAAGAATGAAGATGGAAGAGTGGGTAGTTTTAGGTGGTTATTGGATAGTTATTGCTAGAAGTTTTTTCTTACAAATATTTGCCTATAAATAGCCATTCATGGCTACATTGTAAGGAAACCAGAACTTAAATCAAAGACAGTTGATTTCAATATTTCTTGTCATTTTCCTTATCTTAGGAGTAGTTTAACATAGATTTATATTTCGAAGCATTTATTTTCAGCACTTTCATTTCGAAGCATTTCATGCACTTCCTTTTCGAAGCATAGGAGTAGAGGTAAGTAATTATTACTTTGATTGTTCACTCAATCGTCTTTCTCCATCTCCCTTTCTTCTTTTAATTTTTCTTTTCTCTACACTTTGACAATTTTGAAGTCCTCTTTGTTGAGGCAAAAGAACCGTCAACACAATCGCTTGATAATTGGCTTGAATTTAATCTGTAAGGATTTTTCAATCCTTGCTGGCACGCTCGCATTTATAATATTTCCCTTCGTAGGAAAAATAAGCCAACAAATGGCTAAGCTCTTTGACTTCTCTCTCTCTCCCTCTTAAACCAATTCTCTCTCTCAGCCTCTTTCTCACTTATCATTTCATCTTTTCTCTGTCCTGTGGGGAGAGCAAAGCTGACAAGGAAGCAAAAAAGATGGCAATGATGAAATTTAGTCCCATTATCATTCAATCTCGACAGTTAGGAATAGGACCTCCCAAAGATTTCATGGCTTCCACTCTTCCCTCAACCTCTTCTAAGTGAGTTCGTTTCCTTCTTTATTTTATGGGTTAATTATATTTTTAGTGAATTTTTGTTATGAATTTAATAGTATTTTTGTTATGTCTCATTATGGTTTAAAGTGGATGTGGGATTACTTATATGTCGAATTAAAATGGATTATGAAACTAGTGATTTTTAATTTTTAATTTTTACCCTTCGGTTTATTTTTGATGACTCAGTATTTAGCATACTGAATTGACTAATCCGGAAGGTCAATCATACTATTCAATAGTTAGGATTCTAATTAAATTAATGATCTTTGGTTATGATTCACTTGATTATTTTTTTATTACGAATTTAGTGATGTTCAGTTAAGATTCACAATGACATTGGTTATGAATCAAATTGACGCCTCAAATCCATTTTTTTAAGTTCTAACGACTAAAAATGACATTGCATATGATGTACATATTTTCAAGAAATATGCATACTAGGGAGCTCCTATTTCCACACATGGTTTTTTTAAGTACACACATTTTTCTTTAGAAATTAATTTTTGAATGAAACTATTTGGTTTGAAAACCAACTTAAAAAACCAATGAATATTGTTAAATCAACTTTCGATCTAAAAATTCATAATTAAATGTGTGAACTGAGATAATATAATGTGTGAAGATAGAATATGTGCACTAGTAGGGATTGTTTTTAGTAGTAGATATGGGATTTTTAGATCTCTAAACAAGGTGACAACTCTCCAATATTGGGTCTCCAATCCATAGTTACACTTAGGGGTGGGCACGGATCGATTGCGGCCATAGAACTTCCAATCCACCATTTGTCTGTCAAATTGGCAGATTGGAGAAAATCAATCCTTATCCGTCCGCCAATTCGGCGGATGTGGATTGTGCAGATTGGCAGATAGATACAAATCGGTTTAGCGGTTTAAAATTTTATAAATTTTCAACATAGTTCAACTTGTGCACTTCCTCAAAATAAATAAATAATAATAATAATAATAAAATATTATAGTCAATAATTTAAAAAAGTATTACAATCACTGCAGGCCTCATCCAAAGAAAAAAAGTTTAAAACTTTAGAATATTACAATCACTGCATACCTCATCCACCTATTACAATCACAACGTGCCTCATCCACATAAAATATTACAATTTGTGGTTCTTAAAATATAAAAATAATTCAAAACACCAAAACCATGAACAGAGTAGAAGTAGAGATTGTATGCCTTTGTATTGTTACATCTATATCTGTTTTTGAAAATAAAAACCAACCAGCATATATCATTTTTTTTTATTTAATATTTTTAGCGTTAGACTTAAAAATCAAAAAATATAGATAAATAATACATTTATTTTTTTCAATTCAAAAAATATATTCAAGTTGAAAACTCTTTTTCAATTGAAAACACAAACAGAATATCTAAACAAATTGAATATACAAAATCTTACAAATTACTAGGGGTGCTCGCGGTTTGGCAATTTGGTTGCGACCAAAGGAACCTCAAATTCGTCATCCGTCCAAAACTAAACGGATTGAAAAAAAAATCAATCCACAACCATCCGCTCGTCATCAGGCATCTGTCCAAAATGCGACGGATCAATTCGATTCAGACGATTTGAGAGAATCAATATATCCGTTATTCACCCCTATTTACACTAGCTTTTGTAGGTAATCTGGTCCTTTTCAAAAAAAATTCAAATGACACGTGGACTTCGAAATTAAAATTAGAAGACTGAATTGGAGGTCTAAACGAGCTTTTTGACATAATTGCTGGGCTTTGGCGAAGCCCAGAGAGCAAGCTTCTCATCTCGCGATATATCAAATGAAATTTGGCCCGCTGACGTGGAACAACATGAAAACAATGAGACATAATAATTAGTTCAAATTCATGAGAGATATCTATGGCTTGCTACAATTGCTTGGGAAATTTCCAAGCTTTCATAGCTATTCCAAAGAGGTTCTTGGATGCCACAGATTTGGTGATAGGAATCCAATTTAAGCATGTTCACATTTTTCAAGTTCTTCTTGTAACTCCTCTATTATCCGATCTTTATCAGCAATTATTCCCAAGAGCCTTCTGTTTTCTTGCCTCAATGCCTCAAATTGACACACTATAACTTCAATCTGCCCTTCAATGGCCTCATCACTTAGCTCAAATGCGCTCTCAACAACCCTCACCACGCGCCACAAGCTCACCACCACCACCAACCCGCCTCCCTTCCTCTCCAAAAACACTTCCAAAACCAACGCTGCCATCACAACCACTCCATCAATAACACAGCCAGGTCGCCTAAAGCAGGACCCACCGAGGCCTATGGCTAGACCTACGGTCCTCAAACCAAGCAGGCTTAAGATTGTAATCCCCAACCAATGGTACCATACTTGTCCTTTCTCGTGCTTGCTTGGCACGCAAGAAAGCAAAGACGATGAAAGTTCAAGGGTAGTTAGAATCAAATCAGCGAGAAGAAGTGAGAGTGCAATCACATGAATCGGAGTTGATTCTAGGAAATTGGCTAAGTGTGTTCTCCATGGGGATTTCTTGTAGTCCTCTAGTTGTTGTGGGGAATTGAATTGTACTTTCCATTTTTGCCTTCTGATCCAGCTTTTAATGAGATTTTCTATGGAAAATTCAATGGTTTCAATAGATATGGAAGTTGATTGTTGTTGGCTTTGAGAGGAATTCATTGAAAATGTTTTTGGGTAATGTTTGAGCCAGCTAGGGAGATAAAGAATGTTGATGTGTGTTACTGAATTTTAATATGAAAATATCAATGGAAGCTGTTAGAGAAAGGCACGTGGAATGCAAGGTAGGTTGAGCTTTCATGTGCTTAGGGTTCACGTTGAGAGCCACGTTACAGTTTTATTTTTTATCTCATGGTTGAAGATGCGTCAAGACTCGTTTATCTTGTCTTACAACACCCTTGCCAGCCTAATGTGTCCACGCCACCAAAAAAAAAAAAACAAAACAAAACAAATTGAATGCATCATTATTATCATATTATATTACCAATTCATAACCATTCAACTTCACTATACAAATGAGATAACTATTGAATTGTGAAATGAAAAAAAAAAAAAAAAATTACTTTGCATGATTCTTATTATAAGAAAGTTATGAATTGTTGTGAATGATTGTAGAGTAGTTACAAAAAGGCGCACTGTGACTCTTTATGATTCTGTTATGAAAATGTTGTGATTTTTGTTATACTCTTTTGTAGTGAGCTAAACATTATACTGTTTGTAGTGAGAAAAACTATATTATTCTAAAGTTCATGTTAACAATCTTTATGGTATAATAAATTTTTATAATTTAGTTAAAGGATATGGGGACTGTTTGTTATAGTTTTTAAGAGTGATTATAGCTTGTTTTGAGGGTAAATTACCAATTGGTCCTACTTTGGAGACTTATTACCCAATAAGTCAACTTTGGAGACTTATTACCCATTAAGTCCTATTGATAAATTTATTAAGTGATAAAGATAAATTTATTAGTCTTTTATTTTTATGAATAAATTTATAGTGATAAATTTATCAATCTCTTTGTTTTTATGAATAAATTTTTAGTGATAAATTTATCACTCTCTTATTTTTATAGTGTTAAATTTATTAGTTAGGACCTGTAGGTAAATAAGTCTAGTTAATAGGACTAATTGGTAAGTACCCCTTGTTTTGATTTGGAAGTCTATATCAGACTATTTTGTATAACTTCTGCATATAACTTATTAGGCAGAAATAACTTAAATAAGCTAAAAAAAATGATTATTTAAAAACTGTGATAGAGGTGCTTTTAGTTTCTACTTTCTAATTGTTAACTCTTAACTTAAAAAAAGTTCCACCAAACAGGGCCATATTGTAGACACTTTTTTAGGGCAGGCCCTAAGGCCTCGTTTGAGATTTTAGTTAGTTTTTTTATTCTTTGATTATTTTATGCAATGAAAAAAAGTTACGTTTGGAACAATTTGTGGATTTTGTATGATTGAATAGATGGTTTGTAAGAAAAAGTAATTAATTGATATATAAGATGTAATATTTTATCTTATTAGTTATTTTAGCATTTTTTTTTATCTTTATTAACTATTTTAACCAAAAAAGCTAATCCCAAACATGGCCTAAAGTTTCAGGAGTTCTAAGCGCAACTCTAAACATCGGGCTGTATTTATATCTTTAGTAGGTCTTCTTTTTTTTTTTTTTTTTTTTTGGATAAAATTGTTGCTAAAAAAATGGATGTATTTTTTAACAAATGCTAAAAAAAATTACTTTTTGTTATTTTGGGGGGGGGGGGGGTACAGAAATTATTTTTTTTTAGTAAAATTTTTTTGATTATTTTTGTCCTTTTTTTTTTATTTATTTATTACTTCTGATGTTCTTCTAGACTACAAATAGAAATAGAAATTAAATTCAGGGTGATAAAGAACTTTACTGAAACCAATTTCTATGGCTTCTAGTTGGATATTACCTACCAATAACCTAACAAAATTGTCTTCTGTTGGATTTCAGAAAGGGAAGAAACTCCACAAGGCATGCTGGTCTCCGGCCTCGCGCAGTTCTCAAAGAAGCAAGAAAGCTTTCTTTGCCACAAGAAAAGCTCGAAATGTTCAAATCCATGGAAGACTGGGCCACAGACAATCTTTTGGTTTACATAAAACCTGTAGAAAAATGTTGGCAACCACAAGAGTTTCTATAGTGATCCTGGTTTCCCTTTCTTTAATTGTTGTATCCGGACTTAGGTTCCGTAGAGTTGATTGTTGTGTATACCTTGTTTACATTCTTTACTCTTTGTATTTGAGTCTTGGATTGGGTTGGGCAGGTTTGTAACAGGTTGGTTGAGCTTAGGAACCAAAAGTAGTTGTCCAGATTTTTATCTTCACGCTCGAGCGGAGATTTTGACGCTCGAGCAGGCCCTTCATTGTTGCTTCTCTACTCGAGCGGGTGTTTTGATGCTCGAGCATGATTTTCTATCTTCCAGTATTTCTTCTGCAGTGTTGGACGCTCGAGCGGGCGTTTGGACGCTCGAGTGTAAGTTTGTGTATGACGCTCGAGTGTGGAGTTTTACGCTCGAGCGGGGACCTGGTTCAGCGTAAAGTTCTGGAAGTGTGTATCCGCCGCTCGAACGGGAGTTTTGATGCTCGAGCGGGAGTCTGTGAGTGACGCTCGAGCGGGGATTTCCACGCTCGAGCGGGGCAATTTTTATATCAACTTCGAGGTTCCATTTTTGAATCACTTTTTGATTTCCTTTCTCTCTCTTACTTTTCCAAAGAAGCCATTGGAGAGCACCTCACTCTAAAACCTAACTTCTCTCTTAGAATTGATCTAGCTAGAGTGTTTTCCTAACCTTTGGTCTTTACAAAAAGGTTGTTAATCGTCGAGGGCTATCTTTTGATCCAAGAATCTTGGGATTTGGAGCACTTTGGGTTTTCGCCATCTTCTCTATTTGAGTTCTTCACTTCGAGGTAGGGATACCCTACTCCATCTTATAGGTTTTGACATGAGTTTTGGTCATTTTGATATGTTGGTGTTGTTGGGTAATTTTGGGAAAGCTAGGGTTTGATTTGTAATTTGAGCTAAAGGAGGTTTTTCATATATTAAACTCCATGTGTTTGTAAGACTTGAAAAAATGGCATTTATGGTGTCAAGTTGAGAAAATTGGACCTTAGGGTTGATTGTTGATGAAATGGGAAAAAATGCCCTAATTGTTGTAATAAATTAATTGGTATAATTAATTTAGGGAAAAGTATGGGATTTGGTTGAAATCCATAAAATTGGAAAATTATTACTTAAATGGTGTAGTTGGATAATTTAATCACTCACCTATGAAAATGTTGAGTTTATATTTGTTGATACATTTATTTCCTATTTAGAAACAACTGTTTTGGGCTATCAGTGGAGGATAGTTGTGAGTGTTGTAGACATTGCATGTTGATTAGGGAAAACTGAAACTAATCACAGTGAATAAGTCATTGAATATAACGGTTGAATTAATACAGCAAATACGTGTATTAATTGAATATGGTATATGTCATGTGTTAAATACATTGAATATGCATATTGTTTGGGAGGAGATAGGGGATGTACTCCATGGTTTGAGGAAAGATAGGGGATGGACTCTCAAACCAATTTGGGAGGAGAAAGGGGATGAACTCCATTAGTACAGCAAATATGTGTACTTATTGATTTATAGAAGTGTTTTAGAATAGCAAATATGTGTACTTATTGATTTATGGAAGTGCTTTAGTATGAGCCTTAGTCTCATTTGAATTATTGATATTGGAAGTAATGTTGATGTGAGATGTAGTCTCATTTTATAGTTTGGGCAGGTTCTGAGCCATGTCTGTATAATTGGAAAGTTGGATAATAACGTAAAGTGAAATATGTCATGGACATTATCGTCATGAAACTGTATAGAGATATAATAGATTTAATAAGGTTAACCATCTATTGAATGCTATTGCTTTAGTCAATTCTTATATTTGGTTTAGTATATTTCTGCTGGGCTGTGGCTCACCCTATACGGGAACATCATTTTCAGGTCTAGGTGATATACTACCTCCAAGGACTTAGCTTGAAGGGATTTGGATTTGAAGATTCGTTTTTAGTTATTTTTTATTTGATATTACATGTAAACTCAAGCCGAGGGCTTAATTTGTAGTTGAGTTAGTACTCACATTTTGTGTCCAAGTGTTGACTTGGAAAGCTGTAAGCCCGTAGGGCATTTATTTTCGATGTTACATGTAATGTCTTTTAATAAGAATACTCTGATGAATGGAATAATGTTTTGTTTTCTTATATCAATGCATGTCAATATTGTGTATATTATGGGTTTATTTTGAGGGCATTACAGTTTCTTCCAGACCCTACATCAGACGGTTTCTATGATCAAGTGGAGGAGCTAAGGCAGAGGGCAAAAGAGCTTCAGATGAGTACTTAGTAGTGTTGGTTGGAGACATGATCACAGAAGAAGCCCTTCCAACTTACCAAACTACCCTTAATAACCATGACGCTATCCACGACGAAACAGGCTCGAGCATGACTCATTGGGCTGTTTGGATTAGGGGGTGGACGACTGCTGAAGAAAACAAGCATGGTGACCTTCTTAACAAGTACCTCTATCTTTCTGGTCGAGTTGATATGAGACAAGTGGAGAAGACAATCCAGTATCTAATCGGATTGGGAATGGTGAGTTTTCATACACAATTAGCTATACCACAGCAATGGTTTCCACATTTTTTTTGTTACACACCAATTCCCATATCAACTTTTGACCATTGAATCTATTTTTCAAATTAGTATCGAGTGATCGTGATTGTTTACGCTAATGTGGTAAATTTTTGCACACAATTTGAGTAGGATCTTTGTGATGGTATAGCCAAAAATGACTTTGGTTTAAGATTTGGCACATCATTAGACATGTTCTTGTTGGAACAATCTTCTGTGTAAATAAAATAAATAGATATAATTCAAACAACATAAAATAAAACTTACAGAATTTATTTTGTTGAACTGAATCAATAATTAAAGACCAAGTCGAGTGTGTGACACTCTGTCCTTACGACAGATTCGCCCCGTTACAGTGCTTACAGTTATGTGGCGTCTATCTCCCAGGATACAATGATCTTCACAAATTTGTAGTAGCACTTCAAACAAATTTGTCCGGCAAACTAGAACCTTGTGTTCTATAACTCTCTGAAATTTATTCTAAATCTAATATAAAGAATAAATGACGCAAGAGAGCAAAATGAAAGCAAGGAAAATGAATTTTCGGAATCAATCAAAATTGGAATGGGTTTACCTTTTTATAGGCTTTGTTGGCACCTATTCAATTTGAATAGAAAAGGTATGCAGAAGAGACATAACCCTTCCTTTAAAATAAAGAGACACCATGAAAGGTTTGTACTATTTCATTCAAATTGAGGTTTGACCCTTCCTTTAAAACAAAAAGACACCATGAAAGGTTACACCCTTTCATTCAAAATGCAGTCTATTTCAATTCACAACTACCTCTTTATAAATTTCCCAACAATCCTCCACATGAATAAAATTGACAGAGAAAAAATGCAACAACATGATGTAAATACAAAGAGTACAGAAATTGGAAATATTCTGCAAAGGATAGGTAGCTTTCAGCTTTGAACCTTCCCTTGTGAGACACTATCGGATTTACTAGCTAACCAGTGAACATGATGTCTTGAACTATTCAGCCGTTTGTGTAAACCAAGACAATAGAACTCACACAATATATTCTCAGACACAGTTTAGTTCTCACTATTGTGTTCATTTTGGCCTGAACAACTTGGTCTTTCATGAGTGCTCTAGAGAATTGTAGCCCTTCACAAATCTCACAGAACCGGCCCAATTCACACTCACATAGGTGATACTTATGAAGAGTATCCTGCCATACTCCACTAGGTTTACCTAGATATAAGAATCATTAAAATTTTACTTAACCTCAAACGCTGCAGTCATCACTATTTCATCATAGAAATGGGTAGGAGTTTAACTCCCCAGTGATCCTTCTGAGTCATTCACAACTCGGTTGTCCCTTTGAACCTAGATCTTGGGATCTCAAGTCAACTAGGTTAAGTTGCCGTTGTGGTAACTCTTCTGTAATAGGCTTAAGTCTCATTCCCCTCGATGAATTCTCAACTAACTCTCTTGCTAACCCTTTGGTTAGTGGATCCGCTATATTGTCTTTAGACTTAACATATTCTATGGAAATAATTCCATTAGAGAGTAGTTGTCTCACGGCGTTATGTCGACGACGAATGTGTCGTGATTTACCGTTATACATATGACTCTGTGCTCTACCTATAGCTGATTGACTATCACAATGTATGCATATAACAAGCACCGGTTTTGGCCGTATTGGAATATGTTCAAGGAAGTGGCGAAGCCATTTTGCTTCTTCCCCAGCTTTGTCTAAAGCTATGAATTCTGATTCCATAGTAGACCTAGCAATACAAGTTTGTTTGGAAGATTTCCAAGATACTGCCGGCCCACCAAGAGTAAAGACATACCCACTGGTGGACTTCGAGTCTCTAGTATCTGATATCCAATTTGCATCACAGCATCCTTCAAGTACTACTGGATATCTAGTATAATTAAGCCCAATTTTACGAGTAAATCGGAGATATCTCAGAACCCTTATAATTGCTTTCCAGTGTTCTACTCCCGGATTACTCGTATATCTACTTAATTTACTTACTGCATAAGCTATATCTGGGCGAGTGCAGTTCATCAAGTACATTAAGCTTCCAATAATTTGGGTATACTCTTATTGAGAAATACTTTCCTGTACATTCTTAGAAAGATACAAATTAACATCTACAGGTGTTCTAGCAAGATGATCATCATATTTGCTGAATTTGTCAAGTATTTTCAGAATGTAATGAGATTGTGACAAAGCACATCCTTCTGATGTTTTAGTAATTTTCATACCAAGAATTACATCAGCAATACCCATGTCCTTCATGCCAAAATGTTTATTCAACATTTTCTTGGTAGTTTTAATCATGTCATTATTACTACCTATGATGAACATATTATCTACATAAAGACATACAATGACATAACCTTTGTCTGTTTTTTTAATATAAACACATTTGTCACACTCATTAATTTTAAATCCATTTGACATCATTGCCTTGCCAAATTTCTCATGCCATTGCTTTGGCGCTTGTTTTAAATCATATAATGATTTAACCAATTTACACACTTTCTTTTTTTTTCCTGAAACAGAAAAACCTTCTGATTGTTCCATATAAATTTCTTCATTTAACTCACCATTTAAGAAAGCGATTTTCACATCCATTTGATAAATTTCTAGATTGTATAGAGATGCAATGGCAATCAGCATTCTAATGGATGTTATTCTAGTAACCGGTGAGTATGTGTCAAAGTAATCAAGATCTTCTTTTTGTCTCAAACATTTGACCACAAGTCTTGCCTTGTATTTGTCAATTGATCCATCTGCTTTCATTTTTCTTTTGAAAATCCACTTGTATCCAAGTGGTTTACAACCTGGTGGCAAGTCCACTAATTTCTCAGTGTGATTTTGCAAGATGGATTCAACTTCACTGTTGACAGCTTCTTTCCATAAAGGAGTTTCAGGGCTGGACATAGCCTCTTTAAAAGTTAAAGGCTCATTTTCTAACAAATATGTTAGAAAATCTAGACCAAAAGATTTTGATGTTCTAGCACGTTTACTACGCCTAAGTTCCTCTTTCTCATTTTGATCTAACTCTTGTTCTTGATCATGTTCTTGATCCTGACTAGTAATAGCATCATGAGATCTCTTATTGTTACTAGTCTCTTGTCTAGTCTTATTTGGAAATACATTTTCAAAAAAAGAGGCATTCCGAGATTCAATAATAATATTTACATGCATTTCGGAATGTTCTGATTTATGAATCAAAAACTGATATGCACTACTATTCTTGGCATAACTAATGAATATGCAATCAATGGTCGTAGGACCTATCTTAGTCTTTTTAGGACTAGGAATAGCCACTTTAGCCAAACACCCCCACACTTTTAAGTATTTGTAGGATGGTACTCTACCATGTCACATTTCATAAGGTGTTTAATTCACTTTCTTTCGAGGTACTTTATTAAGTATATAATTAGTAGAAAGTATTGCTTCCCTCCACAAGTTCTGAGGTAATCCAGAACTGATTAACATGGCATTCATCATTTCTTTTAAAGTCCTATTTTTCCTTTCAGCAATTTCATTTTGCTAAGGTGAGTAAGGAGCGGTGGTTTGATGAATTATTCCATGCTCTTTACAAAACTCACTAAAAGGTGATTCATATTCACCACCTCTATCACTTCTAATTTTCTTGATTTTCTTACCAAGTTGATTTTCAACTTCATTCTTATATTAAATGAAAGTTTTCAAAGCTTTATCATTGGTTCGAATTAAATAAACATAACTATATCTAGTATAATCATCTATAAAAGTGATAAAATATTTTTTCTCACCTCTTGTTTGAATTGATTTAAAATCACAAATGTCACTATGAATTAATTCAAGTGGTTCCGTACTTCTTTCAATTGAATGAAAAGGAGTTTTAGATAATTTTGCCTCAGTACAAATTTCACATTTATGATTTGAATCAATGTCAAATTTAGGTAAACATTCCATATTAATTAATCTACACAAAGATCCATAATTAACATGTCCTAGTCTATCATGCCATAAATTTGAAGACTCAAACAAGTAAGAAGAAGATGTAGTATTATTAATAACTGAGGGTACAACGGTCATTACATTAACTTGAAAAGGCCATCAGACATGTAACCTTTTCCTATATACATCCCATTCTTAGTAAGTACAAATTTATCACTCTCAAATACTAGCCTAAACCCATTCTTACTCAACAAAGATCCGGAAACAAGATTCTTGCAAATGTCCGGTACATGCAGCACATTGTTGAGAGTGAGTTCCTTTCCTGACGTCATCTTGAGTACAATCTTTCATTGTCCTTCAACTTTGGAAGTTGAGGAGTTGCACATAAAAAATTGTTCACCATTGTCCACTGTAGAATAAGATGTGAACATCTTTTTGTCGGCACAAATATGGCGAGTAGCACTAGTGTCCACCCACCATTCTTTAGGATTTCTAACAAGATTTGCCTCAGAAACAACTGCAGAAAGATTAATGTCATCTATACCATTGGAAATTTTGTCCACTTCGGTCATATGGGTTTGAGCAGGTTTCTTGCTTGTTCTTCTTTTGCTTTTGCTTTTGCCTTTGCTACGACAATCTTTCACCCGATGTCTCTCTTTGTCACAGATGTAACATTTGCCGTTAAACTTGTACTTTTTATTTCCCCCCCCCCCTTTAGAGCCTTGTGATGAACTTTCTCCAGAAGACTTTCGTTTCTTGGTTTTTGAAGCATGTTCCACCACATTTGCCTTAGACTCCATAGGATGGTTACCAACCCGTTTTTCAGAATTACGGTTGTCCTCCTCAATCCTCAAACACACAATTAATTCTTCCATAGCAATTTCTTTGCGCTTGTGTTTGAGGTAGTTCTTGAATTCCTTCCAACCTTTAGGTAATTTCTCAATTAAGGCTGCAACTTGGAAGGATTCACTGAAAGACATGCCTTCTGCGTGAATGTCATGCAGAATGAGTTGGAAATCTTAAGCTTGGCTGATCACAGTTTTTGAATCAATCATTACAAAATCCAAGAATCTGCCAACCACAAATTTCTTTAAGCCGGCATCTTCCGTTTTGTATTTTTTCTCCAAAGACTCCCAAAATTTCTTTGTTGTCTTGATAGGACTGTAGACGTTGTATAATGTGTTGTCAAGTCCGTTCAAGATATAGTTCCGGCAAAGGAAATCGGCATGTTTCCAGGCATCAACCGTAGCAACTACTTGCCGGTCGATTTCATCCTCTTTCAAGATAGGAGCATCTTTACGGAGGAAACGAGTCAGGTTTAGAGTTGTAAGATAGAATAACATTTTCTGTTGCATCTTTTAAAGTCTGTTCCTGAGAACTTCTCTGGCTTTTCACCGTGATTTACCGGTACTGTTACAACAGGAGAGGGGGTTAGCGTCATTGCAGCCACCGCATTAGTACTTGTTTGGGCATTAGTTTCAGTAGTCATCAATTCTAATTTATAAAATAAAATTATAATTAAAATTTACACTACACAGAAAATTAAACCAAATTCACAGAATTAAATTCTGTAAAAAATAAAAGAAACACGAATGTGACTTTTATTCTTCAATTAATTTGGAAATAAAATAAAATTTTATTCAACCAAATTAATTCCACACAGGAAATTAAATTCTGTAAAATAAAAGAAATAAGAATATAACTTTTATTTTTCAATTAATTTGAAAATAAAATAAAAATTTTATTCAACTAAATTAATTCCACACAGGAAATTAAATTCTATAAAATAAAATAAATAAGAAAATAACTTTTATTTTTTCAATTAATTTGGAAATAAAATAAAATTTTATTCAACTAAATTAATTCCACACAGAAAATTAATTTCTGTAACACATTAATAATTAAAATACTAAAACAGAATTTTAAGTAATGAAAACTTAGAAATAATTTCTAAAACCCAAAATTAATTTCTGAAAAAATTTCACAAAAATATATTCTGAATTGTTAATGACACCAATATCGTACTACTAGTTGTCAAAGAAAATAGACAGTATATTACTACTATCTGTCAAATAACATATAATCACTATTTGTTTTTCCAATCAGAATATTATTTTGTAAATCTACAGAAAATAATTTTCTTAAAAGAAGAAAGAGATAAGGAAACAAACAAAAAATTCTGTAAACAGAATAATTCGAATCTGTCTTAAGATTGTTGGAACAATCTTCTGTGTAAATAAAATAAATAGAAATAATTGAAACAAAATAAAATAAAATTTACATAATTTATTTTGTTGAACTGAATCAATAATTAAAGACCAAGTCAAATGTGTGACACTCTGTCCTTAAGACAGATTCGTCCCGCTACGGTGCGTACAGTTATGTGGCGTCTATCTCTCAGGATACAATGATCTTCACAAATTTGTAATAGCACTTCAAACAAATTTGTTCGGCAAACTAGAATCTTGTGTTCTATAACTCTCTGAAATTTATTCTAAATCTAATATGAAGAATAAAGACGTTAGAGAGCAAAATGAAAGTAAAGAAAATGAATTTTCAAAATCAATCAAAATTGAAATGGGGCTGCCTTTATATAGGCTTTGTTGGCACCTATTCAATTTGAATAGAAAATGTATGAAGAAGAGACATAACCCTTCCTTTAAAATAAAAAGACACCATGAAAGATTTGCAATATTTCATTCAAATTGAGGTTTGACCCTTCCTTTAAAACAAAAAGACACCATGAAAGGCTACACCCTTTCATTCAAAATAAAATCTATTTTAATACTCTTTCATTCAAAATGGAATTTATTTCTCACACAATGAGTCTTTGTCTTACTCAAAAATCACATGATAAAGAAAGCGTTTCGGACAGCGGGATAGATCTCATACCTCTTGTTTCAACTAGTTCCTTATATAGCTTGTAATTATCATTAATAGAAAATTCAAGATTTTAAATTTCACACGGTGATCAATCGTTATCAACAAATTGTCTCCGAGTCATTCATTTCTTGTAATCAATAAAGCAATGTCACCTTCAAGTTCAAGGAAAAAGACGAATTTTGTACAATACCCATTTAAAAAAAAGAAAAGAAAAAACCCAAATTTTGTATATACCTTCACTCCGAAGGACTCCAACTACCTGATATGCAATCATTTGATGCATTAACACAATTTGAGAAACGCTATTTTTCAATCTACGACTAAATTGTTTTAGTAGCCAAAGCTCAATATACGGCAACCGAAATTATTTTTCGTCGCTGAAAATAAACTTTTGGCAACTAAAATTTTAATTGCCAAAGGTAAAAAAATAATTTTTTATTTTCCAATCAGCGACTAATCATTTTAGTAGCCAAAGCTTAATATACGGCGACTAAATTTTTTTTTGGTCGCCAATTCTGGCATGTTTGGCGACTAAATTTTTTTTAGTCGTCAATAACTAATATCCCCCGACTAAAAAAAATTAGTAGCTAAATATTTTATTTTTGCCGACTAAAAAAAATTTTGGTCACCATTTCTACAACTTTTGGCAACTAAATTTTTTTTAGTCGCCAATTTTGGTCGCCGAAGGTGTATTTTGTTGTAGTGGCAACACAGCCAGGCATGCCAAGCAATACGGAGACACTCTCCTGTCTCAAATCTGCGGGCACGATAGCTGCAAATGAAAAGCGACACGAAATAGCTTATGTCAAAGTCATGTAGAAGATATTTGAGGTCGATCCGGACGAGAGTGTCATCTCATTTGCACAAATGATGCAAAAGAAAATCGCAATGCCAGCTCACTACATGTACGATGATGAAGATGATGATCTTTTTGTGCACTTCTCGAATGTCGCGCAGCGGCTCGGGGTGTACACTGCCAAGGACAATGCTGATATATTGGAGTTTTTGGTGGAAAAATGGGGAGTGGAGAAGCTAGTTGGGCTTTTTGATGAGGGAAGGAAGGTGTTGGAACAATCTTCTGGGTTAATAAAATAACTTCAAATAAATTCAAACCAAATAAATAAATAACATACCAGATTTATTTATCGAACCGAATTAATATTAAGACCAAGTCGAGTGGCGTCTATCTCCCAAGATACAATGATCTTCACAAATTGTAGTAGTACTCCAAACAATTTGTTCGGCGAACCAAACCTTGTGTTCTTACTCTCTGAATTTTATTCTAAAACTAAAATGAAGAATAATGCATACAAATGAAATCTAGACAGCAATATCAAGCATGCAGACTAAATTTTCCGAATCCTAAACACTGCTGAAAGTAGGTATTTATAGACACACAAATGATGTCCTGAACAAGTGCAACTCATGTACTAAACAGGTGTAAAATACGAACAATTTCAGAATTTGAATTCAAACAAATTCTGTGACCGTTACATTAGCCCACAAAAATTCAAACATGTCAAAAGTGATCCGTTAGCGGGACTGTACCAACCTGTTGAAACTTAAATAATTAAACTATTGAAATATATATATAGTAAACTATTAGAATATATATATATATATATATATTAAACTATTTGAATAGTTTAATAAATAAATGAAAAGGTACAAACTTTAGGAAATCACTTAGGAACTTAAAATTTGAATTTAGAATTAAATTAAATTTCCACAATTATAAATTTAAGGAAACCACTCAAGAAACCAAAATTTGAATTTAGAATTAAATTAAATTCCCACAATAATTTTTATTGAAAAAATTCAAATGAATTTTATCTAAAAAATTAATGTTAGACCCGAAAACGACGTCAACTTCTCATTCACTCAAAAATGGTTTTGATGTTCCGTCTTCACCGTGTGACTTGCCACGCGGCAAGAAACACATCACCTCTTCGGACCCACCCCAAAAGACGTTTGGGACCCACTTAATTTTGGGCTAAAAAATATGCCTATATTTAAACCATTTTTCCAACAATCCCCCACATGAATGGAATTTGACGAAGAGAAAATGCAACAACATGATCTAATTACAGAGAGTACAGAAATTGGTAATATTCTGCAAAGGATAGGTAACTTTTGGCTTTGAACCTTCCTTTATGAGAGACTATCGAATTTACTAGCTAACCAGTGAACATGATGTTTTGAACTGTTCAGCCGTTTGTGTAAACCAAGACAATAGAACTCACACAGTATATTCCCAGACACAGTTTAGTTCTCACTATTGTGTTCATTTTAGCCCTGAACAACCTGGTCTTTCATGAGTGCTCTAAAGACTTGTAGCCTTTCACAAATCTTATAGAACCGGCCCAGTTCACACTCACATAGGTAATTCTTATGAAGAGTATCCTGCCATACTCCACTAGGTTTACCTAGATATAAGAATCATTAAAAGTATTACTTAACCTAAACTGCTGTAGACATCACTATTTCATCAAAGAAATGGGTAGGAGTTGGACTCCACAGTGATCTTTTTGAGTCAATTACAACTCGGTTGTCCCTTTGAACCTAGATCTTGGGATCTCCAGTCAACTAGGTTGGGTTGCCGTTGTGGTAACTCTTATTTAATAGGCTTAAGTCCCATTCCCCTCGATGAATTCTCAACTAACTCTCTTGCTAACCCTTTGGTTAGTGGATCCGCTATATTGTCTTTAGACTTAACATATTCTATGGAAATAATTCCATTAGAGAGTAGTTGTCGCACGGTGTTATGTCGACGACGAATGTGTCATGACTTATCGTTATACATATGACTCTATGCTCTACCAATTGCTGATTGACTATCACAATGTATACATATAACAGGCACCGGTTTTGGCCATATTGGAATATCTTCAAAGAAGTGACGAAGCCATTCTGGCGCTTCCCCTACTTTGTCTAAAGTTATGAATTCTGATTCCATAGTAGACCTAGCAATGTAAGTCTGTTTGGAAAATTTCTAAGATACAGCCGCCCCACCAAGAGTAAAGACATATCCACTGGTGGACTTCGAGTCTCTAGTATCCGATATCCAATTTGCATCATAGTATCCTTCAAGTACTGCTGGATATCTAGTATAGTTAAGCCCAATGTTACGAGTAAATCGGAGATATCTAAGAACCCTTATAATTGCTTTCCAGTGTTCTACTCCCGGATTACTCGTATATCTACTTAATTTACTTACTGCATAAGCTATATCTGGGCGAGTGCAGTTCATCAAGTACATTAAGCTTCCAATAATTTGGGCATACTCTAATTGAGAAATACTTTCCTGTACATTCTTAGAAAGATACAAATTAACATCTACAGGAGTTTTAGCAAGATGATCATCAACTTTGCTGAATTTGTCAAGTATTTTCTCAATGCAATGAGATTGTGACAAAGCATATCCTTCCGATATTTTGGTAATTTTCATAGCAAGAATTACATCAGCAATGTCCATGTCCTTCATGTTAAAATGTTTATTCAACATTTTCTTAGTAGTTTTAATCATATCATTATTACTACCAATGATGAGCATATCATCTACATAAAGACATACAATGACATAACATTTGTCTGTGTTTTTAATATAAACACATTTGTCACACTCATTAATTTTAAATTCTTTTGACATCATTGCCTTGTCAAATTTCGCATACCATTGCTTTGGCGCTTGTTTTAAACCATATAATGATTTAACCAATTTACACACTTTCTTTTCTTTTCCTGAAACAGAAAAACCTTCTGGTTGTTCCATGTAAATTTCTACATTTAACTCACCATTTAAGAAAGCGGTTTTCACATCCATTTGATGAATTTCTAGATTGTATAGAGATGCAATGGCAATTAGCATTCTAATGGATGTTATTTTAGTAACCGGTGAGTATGTGTCAAAGTAATCAAGACCTTCTTTTTGTCTAAAATCTTTGACCACAAGTCTTGCCTTGTATTTGTCAATTGATCCATCCGCTTTCATTTTCCTTTTGAAAATCCACTTGTACCCAAGAGGTTTACAACCTGGTGGCAAGTCCACTAATTCCTAAGTGTGATTTTGCAATATGGATTCAATTTCACTGTTGACAGCTTCTTTCCATAAAGGAGCTTCAGGACTGGACATAGCCTCTTTAAAAGTTAAAGACTCATTTTCTAACAAAAATGTTAGAAAATCTGGACCAAAAGATTTTGAGGTTCTAGCACGTTTACTACGCCTAAGTTCCTCTTTCACATTTTGATCTAACTCTTGTTCTTAATCATGTTCTTAATCCTGACTAGTAATGGCATCATGAGATCTTTTATTGTTACTAGTCTCTTGTCCAGTCTTCTTTGGAAATACATGTTCAAAGAATGATGCATTCCTTGACTCAATAATAGTATTTACATGCATTTCGGTATGTTCTGATTTATGAATCAAAAATCAATATGCACTACTATTCTTAGCATAACCAATGAAAATGCAATCAATGGTCTTAGGACCTATCTTAGTCTTTTTAGGACTAGGAATAGCCACTTTAGCTAAACAGCCCCACACTTTTAAGTATTTGTAGGATGGTACTATTCCATGCCACAATTCGTAAGGTGTTTGATTTACTTTCTTTCGGGGTACTTTATTAAGTATATAATTAGCAGAAAGTATTGCTTCCCCCCACAAGTTCTAAGGTAATCCAGAACTTATTAACATAGCATTCATCATTTATTTTAAAGTCCTATTTTTCTTTTCAGCAATTCCATTTTGCTAAAGTGAGTAAGGAGCGGTTGTTTGATGAATTATTCCATGTTCTTTATAAAATTCACCAAAAGGTGATTCATATTCACCACCTCTATCACTTCTAAGTTTCTTGATTTTCTTACCAAGTTGATTTTCAACTTCATTCTTATACTGAATGAAAGTTTCAAAAGTTTCATCCTTGGTTCGAATTAAATAAATATAACTATATCTAGTATAGTCATTTATAAAAGTGATTACATACTTTTTCCCACCTCTGGTTTGAATTGATTTAAAATCACAAATGTTACTATGAATTAATTCAAGTAGTTCCGTACTTCTTTCAATTGAATGAAAAGGAGTTTTAGATAATTTTGCCTCAACACAAATTTCACATTTATGATTTGAATCAATGTCAAATTTAGGTAAACATTCCATATTAATTAATCTACGCAAAGATCCGTAATTAACATGTCCTAGTCTACCATGCCATAAATTTGAAGACTCAAGCAAGTAAGAAGAAGATGTAGTATTATTAATAACTGAGGGTACAATGGTCATTACATTTAACTTGAAAAGGCAATCAGACATGTAACCTTTTCCTACATACATCCCATTCTTAGTAAGTACAAATTTATCACTCTCAAATACAAGCCTAAACCCATTCTTACTCAACAAAGATCCGGAAACAAGATTCTTGCGAATGTCCTGTACATGCAGCACATTGTTGAGAGTGAGTTCCTTTCCTGATGTCATCTTGAGAACAATCTTTCCTTGTCTTTCAACTTTGGAAGTTGAGGAGTTGCCCATAAAAAGTTGTTCACCATTGTCCACTGTAGAGTAAGATGTGAACATCTTTTTGTCAGCACAAATATGGCGAGTAACACCAGTGTCCACCCACCATTCTTTAGGATTTCCGACAAGATTTGTCTCGGAAACAACAGCGGAAAGATTGATGTCATCTACACCATTGGAAATTTTGTCCACTTCGGTCATATGGGCTTGAGCTGGCTTCTTGCTTGTTCTTCTTTTGCTTTTGCCTTTGCTACGGCAATCTTTGGCCCAATGTCCCTCTTTGTCACAGATGTAACATTAGCCATTAAACTTGTACTTCTTATTATCCCCCCCTTTAGAGCCTTGTGATGAACTTTCTCCAAAAGACTTTCATTTCTTAGTTTTTGAAGCATGTTCCACCACATTTGCCTTAAACTCTATAGGAAGCTTACCAGCCCGCTTTTCAGAATTGCGGTTGTCCTTCTCAATTCTCAAACGCACAATTAATTCGTCCATAGAAATTTCTTTGCACTTGTGTTTGAGATAATTCTTGAATTCCTTCCAGCCTTTTGGTAATTTTTCAATTAAGGCTGCAACTTGGAAAGATTCACTGAGAGACATGCCTTCTGCATGAATATCATGCAGAATGAGTTGGAAATCTTGAGCTTGGCTGATCACAGTTTTTGAATCAACCATTACAAAATCTAGGAATCTGCCGACCACAAATTTCTTTGAGCCGGCATCTTCTGTTTTGTACTTTTTCTCCAACGATTCCCAAAGTTCCTTTGCTGTTTTGATTGGACTGTAGACGTTGTATAATGTGTTGTCAAGTCCGTTCAAAACGTAATTCCGGCAAAAGAAATCGGCATGTTTCCAAGCATCAACCGCAGCAACCACTTGCCGATCGGTTTCATCCTCTTTCAGGATAGGAGCATCTTCACGGACGAAACGAGTCAGGTTCAGAGTTATAAGATAAAACAACATTTTCTATTGCCATCTTTTAAAGTCAGTTCCTGAGAACTTCTCTGGTTTCTCTCCATGATTTATTGGTCCTGTCATCACAGGAGAGCGGGTTGGTGTAATCGCAGCTACCACAGTAATACTTGTTTGAGCATTAGTTTCAGTAGCCATCAATTCTAATATATAAAACAAAATTAGAATTAGAATTTACACTACACAGAAAATAAAACCAAATTCACATAATTAAATTCTGTAAAAATAAAAGAAACAAGAATGTAACTTTTATTTTCCAATTAATTTGAAAATAAAATAAAATTTTATTTAAACAAATTAATTCCACACAGAAAATAAAATAAATAAAAATTATAATTTTTATTTTTCAATTAATTTGGAAATAAAATAAAATTTTATTTAACCAAAATAATTCCACACAGAAAATTAAATTCTGTAAAAATAAAAGAAATAAGAATTTAACTTTTATTTTTCAATTAATTTAGAAATAAAATAAAATTTTTATTTAACCAAATTAATTCCACACAAGAAATTAAATTCTGTAAAATAAAAGAAATAAGAATATAACTTTTATTTTTTCAATTAATTTGGAAATAAAATAAAATTTTATTTAACCAAATTAATTTCATACAAAAATTTAAATCTCTTGTTACACTCCAATAATTAAAATACTAAAACAGAATTTTAATTAATGAAAACTCAGAAAAAAAATTCTAAAAACCAAAATTAATTTTCTGACAAAATTTCACAAAAATATATTCTGAATTGTTAATGACACTAGTATCTCGTACTACTAGTTGTCAAAGAAAAGAGACAGTATATTACTACTATCTGTCAAATAACATATAATCACTATTTGTTTTTTCAACCAGAATATTATTTTGTAAATCTACAGAAAATAATTTTCTTAAAAAAAGAAAGAGAAAAGAAAACAAATGAAAAATTCTGTAAACAGAATAATTCGAATCTGTCTTAATATTGTTTGAACAATCTTCTGTGTAAATAAAATAACTTGAAATAAATTCAAACCAAATAAATAAATAACATACCAGATTTATTTATCGAACCAAATTAATATTAAGACCAAGTCGAGTGTGTAATACTCTGTCCTTAAGACAGATTCGCCCCGCTACGGTACTTACAGTTGAGTGGCATCTATCTCCTAAGATACAATGATCTTCACAAATTGTAGTAGTACTCCAAACAATTTGTTCGGCGAACCAAATCTTGTGTTCTTACTCTCTAAATTTTATTTTAAAACTAAAATGAAGAATAATGCATACAAATGAAATCTACACAGCAATATCAAACATGCAGACTAAATTTTTCGGATCCTAAACACTGCTGAAAGTAGGTATTTATAGGCACACAAATGCTGTCCCGAACAGGTGCAACTCATGTACTGAATAGGTGTAAAATACGGACAATTTCAGAATTTGAATTCAAACAAATTCTGTGACCGTTACACTAGCCCACAAAAATTCAAACATGTCAAAAGTGATCCGTTAGTGGGACATTACCAACCTATTGAAACTTAAATAATTAAACTATTGAAATATATATATAGTAAACTATTAGAATATATATACATATATATTAAACTAATTGAATATATATATCAAACTATTTGAATAGTTTAATAAATAAATGAAAAGGTACAAATTTTAGGAAATCACTTAGGAACCTAAAATTTGAATTTAGAATTAAATTAAATTTTCACAATTACAAATTTAAGGAAACCACTCAGGAAACCAAAATTTGAATTTAAAATTAAATTAAATTCCCACAATAATTTTTATTGAAAAAATTCAAATGAATTTTATCTAAAAAATTAATGTTAGACCCGAAAACGACGTCAACTTTCCATTCACTCAAAAATGGTTTTGACGTTCCGTCTTCACCGTGTGACTTGCCACGCGGCAAGGAACACGTCACCTCTTCGGACCCACCCCAAAAGACTTTTGGGGCCCACTTAATTTTGGGCTAAAAAATACGCCTATATTTAAATCATTTTTCCAACAGAAGGCTCAGTATTTTGTTTGTGGGCTGGGTGCAAAAATTAGGAAGTTGGTGGAGAGAGCTGAATTGAGGGCTAAGAAACAACCTCTCATGCCTTTTAGTTGGATTTTTGATGGGCAAGTGTAGGTGTATCAGTTGAGGCTCTTGTCAACCAACTCAGATTAGATGTTGTGTTATGAGTTTTTGTTGTATCATGAATTTTAAAACTATTGCTCAAATTGTGTAATATATGGTGGAGTTTATGGGCTTCTTTTTTACATTATGTTTGTTATCCAAAGGTAGATAATATTTTATGTTCATTTTCATGATATTTTTTTTATGATTTATAGCGTTACTCTTGTTTAGGTTTAAAAAAAAAAAAAAATTTAAAAATTTAAGTGAAAATATTTATTTTTATGATGGTTGCATTTTAAACTAATATATTAATGGTTGTATTAGTGAGATTGGGCAGAGGTGGAGGTGATAGGGTGGTGGCAGCGGCAATGGTAGGATAGAGGTAGTGGTGGTGCCAGTTGAGGTGATAATGGTGGTTGTAGAGGTGGAGGCGATGGTGCTGATGATAATTTGATGGCATTCGTGACTTCATTTCAAAAAATATTTTTTTGCTCATGTTAACTATGAAATTTTGGCCCAGTGATTGGCCATGGAGTCAGAAATAGCCCAGCAAAGGAAAGCAACAGCACAACCGAGCCCAGAATAATTGGACCGGGCGGGTCGGCCCGTTTTACATTACAAGTTAAGTTAGGATTGTTGGACCTTTGAGCCCACAAGAGAGCAGAATTTCAATTTTAGAATTCATGTCAGCCCAAAATTGGTGGGCTTTGGGTGAGCTAGTTGTTCCATTTATTTATACTAGCTGTGGAACATGTGATGAATGTGTAATTCAAATAAGTAAGAATATAAATAAATAATAAAAAAATTAGTATCACAATATATATATATTATATAAATGGTAAAAGTATTCTTAATGAAACTTAAAATTTTATATTCAAATCTTACTTGCACCTTTGACTAATAATTTTTTATTTTAAAATATAAAAATTTATCACATGGCAAAAGAAGTAGGTTAATAGATAGATAGATGGAGAAGCCACCAAGCACTTAGACACTAAATCCAGTGCTCACATGTATAACAGTATAAATAGAGATATTTTAAAATATAAAAATTTATCACATGGCAAAAGGAATAGATAAATAGATAGATAGATAGAGAAACTACCAAACACTTGGACACGAAGTCCAGTGCTCACATATATAATAGTATACTTAGATATAGAAGATAAAATAAAAGGGGAATTACAACCTAGTGGGAGAAAAAAAAAAATTTACATAAACATGGAGGGATACGAGTCACACTTGCACCTCCATAACCTTTCACTTGCACTCCCATCACAAAATCAATTGCACCCAACATGGTTTTATAATTTTTTTTTTTTTTTTTGTGTGTCTGTTCCACTATTTTGAAATTCTCCCTAAAAAATATATTTCATACACATAATTAATATATTCATAAAATAGGAATTATAGACACAGGCAGCTTAAGTTATTTGAAACTTGAGGCATAAAATTTAATTGGAGCCCTTCAAAATTGCTTACACTAATTTTATTTTTTTATACTATAATTTATATTTAAGCCATGCTTATATGTACACCACCCTAAATGTGAGACATTTCTAATTTTAATTCTGAACCTTAATTATTGTTTTTGAGTAATAATTCAATTTGTTGATGAGAAACAGATGTAGAGTAAAGCGGTTGATGAGGAGGATCCGGGGATGCTGCACTTACATTAGTCATAACAGCAATTGTTGTGAGGTTTGCGGCAACTTGTTTCAAGCTTATTACGACAACTTTAATTATTTATATTATAAAATTTGTTAAATATATTATACAAAAAAGCTTCCTACCCCCAGCTGGGGGTCGACCCCCAGTGAGGTGTCACTGGGGGATTGGTCCAAAAAAAAACAATTTTCTTTTTTTTTTCTTTTTTTTTATGTTTTCAGGGAATAGGGGGTCGCCACCTCACTGGGGGTCGACCACCACTGGGTGTATGAATCACGGCTGTTATATATGTAAAAATTAGGTTAATTGGGTATTTGTAGCCTCATGATCAAGTTCTAATAATTTTTAAAAATATTATCAAAATTATGATAGTTGTTAATTTTTTTACAAAAAAAAAAAAAATTATGATCTTGTTATAGGTTTAGAAATATCCGATTAACTTTATTATTATTTTTTTTTTTGAATGATTTACTAAACAAATTTACAATATTAATAATTCAAATCATTAAAATCATTAAAATAGGTTCAGAATAAACTCCACGGGCTCACAGCACCCCCGGATACGTTGAGGAGAGGAGGGGTGTTGAGTATTTTTAGGGAAAATAATTTCAAAATTTCGTTTCACAAACAGTTTGCTTAAAAATATTTGGTATTAGATTTTGTTTTTTTGTTTTTGAGAATAGAATCCAAATAAGCAAAAGCAAAAAACGAAAGCAAAAACAAATCAATGCAAATCTTCTAGACGTCCAGCCGACGGATACTCTACTCCACACCATAAGGATTTCTTAATTAAGATGCCACTAATCCCTTCCTAATCCCGATTTTTCTTGCAAGCATCCCTCTTGGCTTAGTTTTGTGGAAAAAAATAAAAAAAAAAAGAAAAAAGAGATAAATTGCACTTTGCCCCATTATGTTTGGGCACTTTATAACTTTGACCCTTAAAATTTATTTTTTCTCACTTTAACCCTTCATATTTCAAGTTTTTTTCACTTTACTCCTAAAGCTAATTTATATTCAAAACTAGACAGAAATGACACATTGACAGTCATGTGACATAAGAATATTTTATTGCACCTTTGACATGAATTCTAATATAATAATAAATTTTTTATGTTATACGACAGTTAGTATAACATTTTCTGTCTAATTTTGAACATAATTTAGCTTTAGGAGTTAAGTGGAAAAATTTTGAAACATAAAGGGCCAAAGTGAGAAAAAATAAATTTTAAAGGCCAAAGTAAAAAAGTGACCAAACATAAATGAGGCAAAATGTAATTTACCCAAAACAAAAAATGGGTACTTTAAATTTGAGAACTAGTAATGATCCAATATTAATAAATAAATAAATAATAATAAATAAATAAAAAGGAGTTTCTATACTTTGAACTCATAAAAAGCTGAATATAATTGTATGCATATTTTTATAACGTATTTAGCATAATCACAACTTTCATAATAAATATCACAATAAATCATAATTATTTTTATGAAAATAATTTGTAATATTTCTCGCCACAAATATTTCATAACATGTAGGGTGGCCTTAGAAAAAATCTCGAACAAAGGCCTTTTCTATTTAACTATTAATTTAAATAGGCATTGCTTGATTTTTAAAATAATAAATTTTTGTAATTAAAATTTATTTTTTCCTTATTTTCAAAAATGGAAAATTACTAATTAAGTTTTTATAATAAACTTTAGGGAGAGAAAATTTTAATCTTGTTGGATGATATTAGACTTCTAGCATACCTGATTATTTTGGATCAAAATAAAAAATAAAATATCACATCTGTCTTTTATTTATTTGATCCAACACAAATATTTAAAAAAAATAAATAAAATTTTATTTTTTTAATTATGATTTGAGTACGAGGTCTCATCAATTTCATTTTTAGACCCAAAAAAATAACGAGTTTTTTCAGCTTTACCCATTACTAAGGGTATTTTCTTAATAAAATAATATATTATTAATTATCATAACTCTACTAAAAAATTACATAATAATTACTATAAAAATACGTAATATATATAAAATTGCGAGTAAGACCTTCACAAAATATTTACTAATTTAATAAAGTTTATCACTGATTTAATTTTCTTTTTTTTTTTGAAAAGGGTGTAATTTTTTTTTCGTCAATTTTATTTATGTGATTAGATTTTAGTTTTCTATTTTATTTTTTAAATTTCATTATAGGAGGTTCTAGAGAGTGAGTTGAACCTGGCAAGGGAATACAAAGAAGAATAGTAGGACTGATGGAGTCCATGCAGAGGAGTAGTAATGCCAAGTGGAATATGACTCTCTTTGCTAAATGAATACTTGGCAATGGCATTCTGGCCTTTGTTTGTCCATACTGCCCCAACCTATTGCATTTTGGCAAAGCACAATATGACTTGTCACACACTATCAAAATGATGTCATAACAACAATATTACACTATTTGCCCAATTTGTCTTTGCCTTTGGTTCTTTCTTTTCCAAGTTTGCCCCAACTTTTCTCTCAATTTTCATTATTTAGCGTGCCTTCAACCAAATCTATTTTTGTTTGTATGTGATTTTTTTTTTTTTTGGGCAAATATGCCCAAAAGTGTTTAAGGTAATCAATGTATTCGGTGATTTAGGCTAGTCAAATATTAAAAAATTATTATTTTTGATGTTTTGAAATTAGTTGTATTGAGTTTATAAAAAATAATTTGAAATTAAATTGAATAAAAATAACATTTAAATAGTATAAATAAATAATAAATAGAGTGTTGGAAAGTATATTAAAAGTGCATAGTCAAAATAGAAAATGAATTTTTTAAATAAAATATAATAAAAAGTTAACTAGTTTGGTGGAGATGCGTGCTATATATGATACAACAAAAAATTAAAATTGAAAATTAAAAAAAAAAAGTATTAAAAGGAGAATGTTTTTTAAGATCCATGATATTAAGATTTTATAAAATAAAAGACATACAATATTTTCATAATAATTTTGGTTTTTCAAAATTTCTATAAAGAAAATTTGACTTAAAGAAATTTTATCCGACTCAGAGAAATTTCAATTTTCATAGAGAAATTTCTCTAATTTCTTTGAGTCAAAGCTAAAATTTCTCTAAGTCGGAGTGAAATTTCTCTGAGTCGAGCAAAATTTCTCTGAGTCGAATTTTCTCTGTGAAAATGTTGAGGGACCTTAGCTAATAAAAAAACAATCTTGGATCTCTCCTACTAAACAAAGTTGGAGATGGATATTTCACTAATTTTCCATATTAAAAATTGAATGTTGATTTTTTTTTTTTAATTTGAAAAAATTGTATAGTTAAAATTTAAAATCTTTAAGTTTTAAATTTTTTTTCTTAAACTCTTTATATTTGTAGTAGTTGTCTAGTAACCATGGGACTGTAGTAGTGAACTGCAGGTAGTGGTTGTGTCGCAATAAGGCAATTGTTTTGATGATAATAGTAGTAATGGTAATGGCATAATGGTTGTGGTGGTGATGGTAGTTGTGTGAGGTAGAATAAACTTGGCAAATGTAGTAGTACTAATGGTAGTAATAGTGGAGTGTTGGTGGTCATGGTGGTTGTATGAAGGTGATGGTAATAACTATAGCAGTGGTAATGAAGTAACGATGGTATAGTGGTATAAGTGATGGTAAAGACAGAGTGTGATGACGACAATGGTGGTAGTGATAGTAGAAGCGGTGGCAATGCAATAGTGCAAGTAAAAGGGGTGGCAACAATAGTGGTAATAGTGAAGTGACAATGATGATGGTAATAGATAACAGTGACAACATGATGATAGAGGTAAAGGAATGCCAATGTCACTAGTAATAGTGGTAGTGAAAGTGGTGGTCACAGTGTTGTGATGATGGTGGCAACATGACGATGGTGGTTATGCACTAGTGGTGCTTGATTGGTGACAATGATAATAGTAGCGATTATGGTAATATGGTTGGGGTAGTTGTAGCGACAATAATAGTGGAAATAAAGGGTCAATGGTGATATGGTTGGTCAATTAAAATAAAATAGTAAATTACGAATACACTCTCTCAGATTTACTTAAAATATTGATTACTCCATATGATTTTAGAAATTACAAATATCTCTTTATCATAATTTTTTATTTAATAGAATTAACAGAAAAAAATAAAATTTCTAATTTCTATCTTATATAACAATAAAATTATATGAATTATTAATTAAAATATATTTTTGACATCGTTAAAAACTATTAATTACTTTATGTTTTATTAATAGAAGGGGACAATGGTTATGCTATTAAAAACTTTAACAGATGATATGTAATTTTTGAAATTATAAGAAATAATCTGTAATTTAAACAAATCTCAAGAGGTATATTTATAATTCATCCTTAATAAAACCAACATTATCACATCTTGTGACAACCACTTAAGAGAATTTTCTTAGATGAATTTGCAGTAATTTGGTAATAGTAGCTATTACATAAGCCCATTGAATTGTTAGGCCATCCGCATTGAGTTGAACAAGTTTTGAATTAAATTATAATATGAAAATCACTTTTTTCTATTTTGTATAGTTCTCTTTTTAAATATAACATCTATTAAACTTTCTATTCTAACTTTATTTTATTAAAAAAATATTTTATTATTCATTCTCTCAATGATTCGTACTCAAAAAAATGAAGATAGTGAGGTCAAATTTATCAAAAAATAATAAACTATTGAATAGTTAATGAATAATTCCTCAAATTTATTGAGTTATTGTAACAAATATAAAAAATAGCTAGTTGTAGAATTAATTTGTTGAAACTGATGAAACAATATTTTCATAATTTACTAGTTATATTTAGCTAAAACATTAATTTGTTGAAACTAACCTGGATGCTCTTATTAGAGAAATTGAGATTGTGATTTTGGGATACGAAGGCCTCGTTTGGGAACAGGTTTTTTTAGTAATTTTTTGACTTTTTGATTAAAATGTTATGTAAAAAAAATTAGTATGTTTGGGATGACTTTTTAACTTTTTAAAAAAAGATGTGCAAAAAGTAGAGAGTAAAGAGAATCTTTAACTTTTTGGTATAAATTGTTGGCTTTTTGATCCGTTTGGGGAGTGGCTAAATTAGCCAATTAGCCAAAAAGTTATCTTTTTAGCCAAAAAGCCAACAACCCATACCAAAAAGTTAAAGATTCCCTTTTCTCTCTACTTTTTGCACAGCTTTTCGTAATTAGTCAAAAAGTCATCCTAAACATACAAGTTTTTTTTACCTACCTTTTTAGCCAATTAACCAAAAAATTACTAAATTAACCTGTTCCCAAACGAGGCCTAATAACTTTTTAACTAAAAAAACCATTTATCAAACGAGGCCTTAAAATTTTACCATAAAGCCTAAGGGTGAAAGCAACAAAACCAGACAATCCAAATAAGTATTGAGCCTGGTTTTCCTCCAAGGCAATTACTAAGAGCATATTCGGACCTTGTTCTATTGTCATTGCCAACAAGTATATTCAAACCTAGTTTACCTTGAAAAAAAAAAGAAAAAAAACAAAAGGCATTTCTAATAAAACAATTGTTTAATATATTGACTCTCAAAAAATTACTTATACAATTACAAATAATAATCAATACTAAGGTCTGATTTGATATAATCTATTATAGGTAAAAAGACAAAAGTTATCAAAAAAAAGAGTCCAGAAATTCATACTTTTTCATGGTTTGGGTGGAAAATCTGTGTCTAAGTACTCAGAAGACAACAATTTTGCCCTTACTTTCGGGTAAGAAATAAAAAAAATGAAAACAAAACAGTGCATATCAGTGTTGCATTGCATTTTTCATTGTGCAATGACATGACACAATGGGAGCCACGAAAACCCATGAGCCAAAAATTGAAATGTACGAAAACTCACTCTTCCTGTTACTATGTCAGGAAGGGTAAAAGAGTAATTTTAGTAGTTGCTACAATATTTTATTACATATTTTTTTTTAAAAAGTTAAAAAAATTATTCCAAACATACATATTCTTTTTCTCTACTTTTTTAATTAAAAATTCAAAAAGAACATTTATACAGTACATCCTAAACAACAACTGAATAGTTATTATTTTTTTATTTCGACTTGGCCAAATCAGAGATATGGAAACCAATATTTTTAAAATCGGACCGGTGAGTGAACCGGAAAAGGGACCGAGTGAATGGGTCACCGGTTCAACCGCCGGATCAAAGCGATCGAACCGTGACGTCATAATTAATATTATATAATTAAAAAATATAATTATAAATTATAAATAAATAAAAATATATATAAATAATCAAATAAAAATAAAAATTGTTGCATAATATTTATTAATAATGTTTTATAAAGTCTTAATTGATAAAAAAAAGTCACTTATTTTAAAGAAATTAAAATTTTTAAACATTTCCTCCAAATAAATTGATTGAATGCTAGATTTAATTTTGGAGGGAAATGAAATTTTCAACTCTCCCTCCAATCAATATGTTTCAAATTATTTGATTGAATCCCACATAGAATTTTGTAGGTTTTCTTTGAAAAATCTTTTCCTATAAAAAGGAATAGACTTTCATATTGTTCTCAAGTTTTCAATGAGACTCTTCCTTATGAGAAGAGATTCTTGAAATAAGAATTTTTAGTCAAAATTTTGAAATATATATTTATATATATAAACAAAGAAAGAAAAAAAAAAAAAACTAACCGGTTTTGGCCGGTTCGACCACTGGGTCACCGGTTTTACCGGTTCGACCAGTGGGTCGCCGGATTTTCCCGATTTTGGCTCCAATCCGATTTCAAGGGGTTGACCGGACCGGAACTAGGCCCCGTTCCCAGTCCAACCGGTTCGACCCGCCGATCCGATCCAGGTTTGAAAACATTGTATGGAACGACTCACGGATGTTTGATAGTACAATTTGATCATAAGAGGGAACAACTAATTTGTTTTATTTATTTATTTATTTTTTTTTTAGTAAAAAAAATTTAGATTTTTATCAAAAAAATTATCCATCTAGTCTAGAAGGATATAAAAATTAATTTTTTTAAAAAATACTAAAATAAAATAAAATAAACCCTTAAAAATTGATTTTTTTTACAGGTTTTTTAGTTGACTTTTCAAAGGGATTGATTTATTTTTTATTTTTCAGGTTCGTAAGCAAAATTTAAGTGAATTTTTTTTGGAATTTTTTTTGAAAGTATCTGAACTTCTCTTTCAATAAAAATCTAAACTAGTTTCCTCCCCCCCCCCCAAAAAAAAAACCCCTTGCTCATGGAGCCATAGCAGACTTTTTTTTATAATTAGAACCATTCATTTTGTAAAATTTATATTGCATCATTTATAAAGAAATTGAATTAATTTGATAATTATAATTTCTTTTTTTATCAAGTTCACTACCACCACCACTACCAAAAGTATCTCCAACATTGCATCAAAATTTTCATCAAATTTAAGTAAAAAATTTGATGAAAAGTTTGATCTAATACAATGTATGCCAATGATAAATTTAAATTTTTTATCAAATCTTGGTACAAGTCCAATTATTCGGGAAGACATTTGACCATGTGTAAAAATTGAAATTCAAATGAAAAAAGCTCGATTGTTTGAGAGGGTATCCCCAACGGCTACTTGCAAAATTTGATGAAGAATAAAAACTCTCTTGATTTAATGAAAATTTTGTTGATGAAAATATTAGAGTTGAGTTTTAAGGTATTTTTATCGAATTTAAATTTGATGAAAGATTGGAAATGGCATAATATAGGTATTAGTATATTAGTTTTGAATGACGCAATCAAATATATATATATATATATATTTAAAAATGTAATCTCCTTTAAAAAAAAATTAATTGTTTTTTGGTTAATCCAATAAATAAATAAATAAAATCTGAATAACTTCAAAAGGGTAAAAATGTAACTTCACACAAATTAGGGGATTTTGGTGATATATAAATGGTGATGTATGTACACCTTGTGAATCCCCCAACTGGCAGTTTGCCCCCACCACCTCTCTCTCGCTTTCCTCACAGCCTCTCTCGCTCTCTTTTGTGGCATTCTCTCTCTCTCTCTCTCTCTGTTCTGCGGAGAAAAACAAGCTCCTGAGAAAAGAAAAAGGCTTTCAAGAAGCAATTGAAATGGCTATGAAGCTCAATCCCATCACTTTCCAGTCCCAGAAATACCCTTCTTTTGCTCTTCCACCAATGGCCAGTCTCAGATCTCCCAAGTTTTTCATGGCTTCTACGCTCCGCTCTGGCTCCAAGTCAGTTCTCTCTCCCCATTTTTCACCTTTTTTGGCCGACCCACATGTCTTTTGGATTCTCATTTCAATATTTGGATCTGGGTTCCTGATTTTGGCCTCTGAATTGGCTTTGAGATTGTGGAATTTATGTTGTTCTGTTGCGATCTTTATCTGTGTCCTTTGTATAATGCAAGAACTGTATGATTTTTTATGTTATTTGTTGAAATAATGATTCACACAAAAAGTAGATATTCAAATCTGGGAAAAAAATATATATCAGGTATTTCGAATTAGCAATTTTGTGTTTTGTTTATTTATTCAAAATGGGGTTTTTCTTGGATTGGTTATTGTAATTGAATGATTCAATTGATGCATGCAATTGTAGTTTAGCTTAAATGCATTTGATTCTTCTGTTGATCTGTGCTCGTCATTCAATTGTTTATTTCTTGAATTCGGCCTATTTTGATCTGAATTTTTTATTATTGGAACAGGGTAGTTTCTGTTTTGTTTCTTTCTCGAGTGTTTTGTGTTTTTTTATTTATGCATGTATGGTTTTTGTTTGTCCTTTTCAGTTTGGGGAGGGTGTGGGCGGTTAGGATTTTTATTATATCATATTCATTTAATCATTTGGAGGATCATCAAAACATTATTTTACATAAGATGCTTGTTTTCATTTGTTGAGACTTAGGTTTGAAACTTTTGGGTTGTTGGTTTTAGCTGGGTTGTTCTGTTGACTCATTTATTATTAGTTTTTTTTATTCCAATTGGTGAATGTGCATGACAAATATTTTATTTTTGAAATGTGTATAATTCAAAATGTGTTCTTGTTTTGATACTTATGCTTTTTGTATTGTAATATTCGTTTTATAGAATAGATGTGCGATTGACCCTTTTTTTTTTTCTTTTTTTTTTTCTCCTTTTATATAGATTTGTGCACATGTGGAACCTTTTTTTTTTTATTATCAATGTTTGTTCTTGGGTTAAAATCATGGTTGTTAAAATCGCAATCCGAATCGTACAATCCTACATTGCTAAAACGATCCAGATCGTTGTAGGATTGATATTATAACAGGATCATGTATGGGATCATGCAGGATCGTGTATGGGATGGGATGTAGGATCGTAAGTAGTATCCTAGATTTTGTGATTTTTCACTTTATGTTTAATATGTATCATTGTAATTTGTATTTTTATCTTTTTTTTTAATAGAAAGTAAGATCTTACGATCCTTGATCCGATCCTACGATCTGATCCACGAGACCCTCTCACAGATCCTACATAGAATCCCGATTTTAACAACCTTGGTTAAAATGAGCAAAACCAGGCCAAGATTTGTACTTCTATTTTGTAGTTCTATTGAATTATCATGTTAGTGTAAGATTGTATTTCTCGTATTTCATATCCATTTTGGCATTTCTCATTTGTCTTGTGTTATGTATAATTTTTATTTTTTGGTTTTTCTCTAAACTGCTCCAAGTGGCTTTAAGTTTTTCATTCTCATTGGTTAATTGGTTACTTGCAACATAATAACCAAGTTGGTGAACCTAGTCCTAGTATTTTGATCATCCATCTTGTACCCACCTAAAAGAAGAAAAAAAGTTTAATAAGACGGAAAATTTTAAATTCTGTTGTTTTTAGGTGGTACATCTTTGATCTTTGCTGAAACTAGCAGCTGTACTTTATGTTTCTGAGGACTAATGATCCTCCTTTTTGTTTTTATCAATTTTCTTCCTGCCTTTCTTTCTTTATTTTTAGTAGCTGTACTTCTTGGTTTTGGTTGTTATCAAGTCAGCTAGCTAAATCTGGTGTGGTCCCCTTTAACCTTGTTGACATACACTTCATTAGCAGATTCTGTGGTGCCCGTATATAGTTATAGTTTTTCTAAGTTGCTTGCCTGGTATCCTAGTCATCTTCACTATTTTTTTTTCTTTATTTTATTTTTAATATTCATCTCATAATCTTTGATTGAAATTTAACCTATTTTGTGATTGTTAGGAATTTGTAACCATTCACTTTTTTCATCTCGTGATTGTTTTGCAGTTGTAGAATTCTCTAATCATTTTATTTGAATAGAGAATGGGTGAGATTTATACATTATGCCCAATGGTTGGTGAATCATTAGCAAATAGTATCTTTTTGGAAATCTGAATCATCTATTGTTTTGTTTATTCTCTTGGTGAGATTTTTTTGCTAAGAATATATCCAATAAAGAATTCCTAAGCATCCAACTTGTTGAGCCATCTTGGTTTCCTTTCAAGTTTCAATCTTATAGGCCATCTAATTTGACTTTTATTTGATGGTGCGAAGGAAGAAGAAAAAGCGGGTGGGTAGGGGATTAGTTATTTGTACTGTGAGATCATATATCCATTAAATGGTGAGAACAAATGGTTAGTGTTCTAGTCAGATGTGTAGAGGTCCTGTGGGTCTATTCTTGAAGGGGATAAGGGCAACCTACATGAAAGTAACATGCAGTTAGCATGATTATATTACGAATTTCTTATCTTGTTTCAGCTGCATTACAATATTAAACCAGCATATGTAATGACTCCCATATCTTTGCAAGTCATTGTCCTATGAGAAGAATTAGGCACTGATGTTTGCTGGTCTTTCTAACAATGGAACATCAAGTATATATGTTATACTTGTTATTGTTACATTTTGAATCTTTTTTATGTAAGTAGTTCTACCAGTTCTTATATTAAGTATGGGGCAAGAAGGATGATTAATGATATTCACACATATGAATCGATTAAATTAAGGGAACAATGGAAATTAAGGCCAGAGTCTACCATAGAATGGTTGACACTTCAGAAATAATCATCTAAGCACACTGACACTTGGTTGGTAGGGTGAATGATTGGGAGAAGAAAAAGGGGAGGGAGGAAGGAGGGGTTTGATTTCCGGTGTTTGTTACTAATTAAATGAGAGAGAGGAAATTAAATGAGAGAAAGGAAAGGAGGGGGGTTTTCTTTCCTAGCTGACACGTTCTTTTCAAAAATTAGAAGAAAGGACACAGAACAACTCCCCTTTTCGGTCATTTAAAAAAAAAAAAAAAACTTTCTTCAATAATAGTGGTAAAATGATACTTTTGACATATTTGCTTATGTATATTATGAAAAGGTAATATAATTGCCATATGGTCATAAATTATTTGAGATGATCACGTGTACATAGTGGGCTCCCATGTCTTTGGATGACGTGGTCGCTTGAGGAAACTGATGGCAAATAATCTATTTATTTTACAGTATATGTGTGCGTATATATATATATATAAACTCAAGCATATTTACTTTTTTCTGCAACAAGTACATTTGTGCTTATGTACTTCTTGTCATGAAACCAGTGTCTTGGTCTTGCCCTGAACCCCAACTGAATTCTACGTATCTAATTCCGGTCTTCTGTCTTTTTTAGGGAGGTTGAGAATCTAAGGAAGCCTTTTAGCCCTCCTCGTGAGGTTCATGTTCAAGTAACGCACTCCATGCCACCTCAAAAGATAGAGATCTTCAAAAATTTGGAGGATTGGGCTGATCAGAACATTTTGGTTCACCTTAAGCCTGTGGAGAAATGTTGGCAACCACAGGATTTTCTGCCTGATCCTGCTTCTGAGGGATTTGATGAACAAGTCCGGGAACTAAGGGAAAGGGCAAAGGAGATTCCAGATGATTACTTTGTTGTTTTGGTTGGAGATATGATCACAGAAGAAGCCCTTCCAACTTACCAAACAATGCTAAATACCCTAGATGGTGTTCGGGATGAAACAGGAGCTAGCCTAACTTCTTGGGCAGTATGGACTAGGGCCTGGACTGCTGAAGAAAACAGGCACGGTGATCTTCTCAATAAGTATCTCTACCTATCTGGACGTGTAGACATGAGGCAAATTGAGAAGACAATTCAGTATTTGATTGGGTCAGGAATGGTAAGATGCTTCTTGCAGTGTCTACTGTTTCAGTTCTAAGTTTTTTTGTTTACCATATTAAGCTTGCAACTCTTCTGAAGTCAAAATATTCATGATGCTTATGTGAAGCAGATTGAGGAAATGATTGCATAACTTTACCATTTACTTACATCTGAGGAGCTGATGTATACCTGCCAACCACTTTTTGGTTCTGATTTTCTGATATTGCAGTTCCAAGGAAATGTGAACTAACTTTGTAGTTGTTATTTGGTTTTGTAGTATGCACATCTAATCAATTTGTTATTCTTTTTTTTTTCTCCTCTCATTTTTGTCATAGATTAGTTGACTTCCTAATGCAAATCAAGAATCAAATTGAGAGACAAGACAAATGCCCCAATTAGGGGTAAAACCCCCCAAGGACTAAGAGAGAGACACCAAGCTCTACTCTAATCACAATGTATCTCTCTCAATTTGATTTTTGACTTGCATTTGGATTGCATTACTTCCCATATGATCAGTCATTCCTCATTTTCATTTCTTTTCTGGGGAAGTGCATATGATTACTGTGTAAGTAAATGAAACAGTGATTTTGTTGACATGTGCCTTTAAGCCACATGTTAGGAAATTTAAAAAGATTGTACATTCTGCATGAAACTGAGTGTAACAAATAATGTACAATCTTTGTAAGCCCAAGACCCCATGAGACGAGTCAGTGTTCTCTTGCTGCTGTTCTTTTTGAAGTTTGAATAGGATACTTTGTTGAGACAATACCTTTTCATCAAGGAGTTTATAGTTTGTTTGTTTCTAGGGAATGGATTTTTTGATAGCTTTCTAAGCGTGCTTCTGTGAAAGAAATTTTTTATTTCCCGGGTAATAATAGTAAGACAGGTTGAAGGCTATCAGGATTGTTTGCAATTACCAACTACAAGTGCAACAAGGTGGTGTTATTGAGATTGTTAAATCTAGCACAACAACCATCAAGTCTAATTTGTGTTTCAAAAAAAAGAACCATCTAGTCTAATTTTAATTTCTCAATACCCTTTTCTATTTTGTTTCAGGATCCACGGACAGAAAACAGTCCCTACCTTGGATTCATTTACACATCATTCCAAGAAAGAGCGACTTTCATCTCGCACGGGAACACAGCCAGACTTGCCAAGGAGCATGGAGACATTAAGCTCGCTCAAATCTGTGGTACTATTGCCTCAGATGAGAAGCGCCATGAAACTGCTTACACCAAGATAGTGGAAAAGCTCTTTGAGATCGACCCTGATGGAACTGTTCTAGCTCTTGCTGACATGATGAGGAAGAAAATCTCTATGCCAGCCCACTTGATGTACGATGGCCGTGACGACAACCTATTTGAGCACTTCTCATCTGTTGCTCAGCGGCTTGGTGTCTACACCGCTAAGGACTATGCAGATATATTGGAATTTTTGGTTGGGAGGTGGCAAGTGGAGGAACTAACTGGTCTTTCTGCAGAGGGACGAAAAGCTCAGGACTATGTTTGTGGGTTGCCTCCAAGAATTAGAAAGCTGGAGGAAAGAGCTCAAAGCAGAGTTAAGCAAGTCCGCCCTGTTCCATTTAGCTGGATCTTTGATAGAGAACTGAAGATCTGAGTGCCTGACAGAATAAGAAGTTGTTCAGCTTCACTCTCCTGCAAGTCCCTACTCACCTTCCCAAAAAAAAGCAAATTTGGAGTTTTAGTTCGTTTTCACAATTCCATTTTCCTTTCGTTATGAGAAGAGATTTTGTTCAGATGGACTATGGTTAGTAGTTGTAGATAACGGTTGTTTCTCGCTTGTGCGGTTGGATCTTCATATAAAGATCAACTGTTAGTGCTATGTCTTGTATGATTATGCTTTTTTTTTTTTTTTTTTTCGTTTCTTTGTTTTTGGGGGAGTTAGTAGTGTCTTGAGTATAACAAATTGTCCCTGTTTGGCAATTTTGATGATAGACTTTTATAGTAAATTGGCACTTCTCCATAGTGTCTATTTACAGAATTATGTGGCATTCACTATAGTGAAATGGAGAAACATGATGCATTCTGAGTTTAATGTTTAAATTGAAACTATTGAAATACAGAGAAAACACTTTGTTGGATTATGTTGTTGATGGAGATAGGCTGGGACTGTAGTTGGACATTATAACATTAGAAAAGGACCCTAGTTTTGTCATGTTTATTAGAAAACTTGATTAGGCCATTGATGCTGTGATTCATGAGATGTAAATTTAGCAAATTCATGATAGCAATGGCTTGTCATTTTGGTAAAAAATGATCGATGTTTGCGAAAAGAAATTAATGTTTCTTTATATTATAGAAGAACAGCTGTTCTATACTATCAATGAGTCTATATTGTTTTATTTATTTATCTGCCAGATAGAGAGAACTATTGTTTAAAAGTTTTAAGGGTTCTATTCTTCTCAAATTATTAAAATTTATGTAATTTTCCTACTCTCTCTGTATTTAATTGTTTCATTAACGACCCTTTTGTCTCTATAACTTTCCTTAGCCAGACATAGCTTAAAACTGGTAAGAAAATGTTTGAAACTTTTAAAAAATATGTTAATTTTTTATGTGTCATACGTGTATTTATATATGATTAAATTTCTGTCACATTATTGTGGGTGATTTCATGATTTTAAATTGTGAATTTTTAATATTTTTTTTTATATAGTTTTAAATATTGGTATTGTCAATATGATTTTGATTACATAAGTTGGAGATCAAATAGTGGCCTTGTTTTATTGTGAATTTTCAATATTTTTTTATATAGTTTTAAATATTGCTATTGTCAATATAATTTTGATTACATAAGCTGGAGATCAAATAGTGGCCTTGTTTTTTACTAAATAGGTTGGAAAAAGTCGAATAAGTATTAAATAATTTAATTTATAAGTGCTACCAAAACAGGCGTATTATATTATCCTATTATATATGTAATGCATTGGGCTGTTTATTTTAATTTGGTGAAAGATAGTATTGTATGTAGTTCGGCCAATCAATTAATTGGTTGGTCAGCCAGCCAAAGAATTAGTTGACCAGTTAATTTGCCCAAACCTTTTCTCATCATACTTAAGGTTTCGAGCCAAGTATCCTTAGTTACGACGAACAATAACTTTGGCATAAGTCACAAATTTCTTAATTTTTTCAAAATATTAAGTGGCAGCTGCAACTGTAGACATCTCATAGTCTTAGTATGTAGTTTGGTTCGATGTTTCTCACTTTCATGATGAAATAAAAAAATAAAATAATATATGACCCGTAGTAATGACCATTTTTGCATGAAATTATGTCACGACCCAACTCCTGCCCCAAGGGATTAGAGAAGTGATCGGCCAATAATCTGAGAGTACTAAGGCCTACTTAACAGTAATACAATAATTGGGGTTGGCGAAAGCCAATAAATAATAAAATGTAATGTCCAATGAGTTGTGAACACGTACATGAACAAAAACGAGCTTTTCTATGTTTACATATACACATGAGTCCAAACATTAAATTTATATATGCGTAGTCCACGACAAGCTTAAGCACCAAAACAAAAACAAAACCTAGGGATTTAATCCCAATAACAAAAACCAGTCCTATCAACCGTCATAATCACATATAACACTTGTCTCGGTATCACTCAAAACCATTTATATGCAAAAATAGAAGGGTGAATTCTAAATCACCCAAAAGCCTTGAAACTTGACCATTTGGAACCTCGTAGTGAGGCACGAGAGTTGGCTTGACAAAACAGAGATTAGATCGACGCCACTAGTTTCAATCTTGAGCTTGGTCACCTACATATATACATAAAACAGTGAGCTAGAGTGCGGCGTCTAACCTACATAAACATATTTAAGCACAACATTTCAAAACACATTTAATTCATTCAGTTGATTCTTAAACTTATTCAGGTCATTCATTACTTGTTCATTCGGTTATTTCGATTTGTTCTTTAATTTCTCTCATGCTCATGCTATGCATATGGATGTGAAATACATACGAAAACTATGCAAATAGAGACCCGGAAGTCAAAAAGATGGAGAGAAAATGAAACCAAGTCTACCTTGAACACTGCAATTGCGAGAGCACTGGCCGCACATGCAGAACCACCACCGCACATGCACCCGAACGTGCAATTAAAGCAGTGGAAAAACTAGAACAGGGGAGGTTTGGCCACACATGCGGGGCCTCAGGCCGCACATGCGGTCTAGGTTAAAATTCAGTTCAAAAATCTATTTAGACTTTGGACTTCAACCTCTTCAAATTAGGGTTCAAATTTATGTATTTACAACTCAAAATTCTTGCAAACAACTTTGAATATGGATTTCTAACATTAAATACAAATCATAACTTTAAATACAACTCAAAAATCCAATTAAAGATCAAATTCTTTGGGAAAATCATAGAATCATGAAACATAACTTCAAAAGTTTCAACTCAAGCTTATATATAGAAATTCCTTTGAAATCATGAGAGGCCATGTAAGATAACAAGTTTGTGATCATGATTTTCATGAATTATGCCATGTATACTCAAATTTTGAACTAATTCCTACAATTCCTCTCTTTTATGTTCATATAGGTTCTCAACTCTAAACTTATCCTTAAAACTCTTAAATAACCATGAATCCATTCAATTTAAGCTTCAATCTTTCAATATGATGAGTGTATAAGCCCTAATTTCATGAAAGTAGCAAGAAATTCTTACCTTAAAGGGTTAATTTATGAAGATTTTGCTTGATTCCTCCTTTTCCCCTTCTTTCCTTCTTCTTCTAAAGCTCTCTAGGGTTTTCTCTCTTTCTCTCAAGTTTTTTTACTCCAACAATATGCCCTCCTTCTCTCACTTAGCTTCTCTTTTCTTTATTTACATTGATGAGTACAAGTGTACAGAGTCACTAATTTAATATTGTACCTAAATTAGATTTAGACTAGTCATTCATATTAATCAAATTTAAATCACTTGATGTTCTTAATTAAATCATCAAAAATCTACTTTAATTTAAACTAAACTTAATCATCCTAAAGTGAATTAGACTCTAACTCTCTATCCAAATTTCTAATTTTCATGCACATAAATTATTGCTTCAGACAGATTCAATTCATATCCTAACCATAACTGGTCACAATATCACAATTCATTTCGTACATAGCTCATAATAACACTTAAACACATAATCAATGCAAATCATATGATTAACTTAATTAATCAAGGAGACGGTCGTCACAAATTATTTGGTCATTAAAACTTTGTGAATGCCCATAACATGAAATTTGAATGAACAATAGCAATTTATTATGACAAATTGAGACACTTTGAAAATCATTTTGATTACGTAAGCTGGAGATCAAATAGTGGCCTTGTTTTTTACTAAATAGGTTGGAAAAAGTCGAATAAGTATTAAATAATTTAATTTATAAGTGCTATCAAAGCCAGCCTATTATACTGTCCAATTATATTATCCAATGATCATTTTTGCATGAAATTATTTGGACATTAAACTCTGTGAATGCCCATAACATGAAATTTGAATGAATATTAGCAATTTATTATGACAAATTGAGACACTTTGGAAATCATTTTCTTTTAAATGTTGTCTTATAATGTCTATGTCTAACTAGCTTACACTTAAATATTCTTGCTAATTTTGTTGATATATTAGAGGAAATTAAGTACTAAAATTTTAAATAGGGATTGCTTATAACATTCACTCATTTTATTACAAATGCATCAATAATTGGTATAACACTAACACATCAGCTTAAACAAGCTCATAATGAAAGAATATTATAAAAATTATCTCTCAACATTGCAAAACTAGAGAGGGTTGCCTCTTTTGCTCTCTAATGTAATGTGACATCTCGTCTATCTCTCTCTTTGATCTCTCTCTTACAGAAGATGACGAGCAAACTATGAAATAAATAATCCCGTTTGATGCGATTTAAATGGGGATTTAAGTAATTAAAAAAGTTTAGAATTTGTATTTTACAATTTGAAAATGATATTGCACAAATTCGTAGTTAATATTTGTTTTGAGTTGACAATATCATGTTAATGAAAACTAAAAAACGGTTTATAGTGCAATAGATAAAGCTACAGTTATATAGTTCTTCATCGAAGTAAAAAATAAGGAATAAAAGATAGAACCACAATTGACCCTCCTCTTTTGATCATGCCTACAACTTGAAACTATTTTCACTGGCTCTCCTTAAAATTAAGGGGTTATTTGGGATGATCTAAATAAGTGTACTTTTTGACTTTTTATGAAATATGGGTTGGGTTTAAAAAGATGTGGTAGAGAGGTGATATGACTTAAATAAGATGATGTGACTTAAATAGGATAGTGACTTTTTGTCTTTTTGACTTTTTTAAAGTATGCCAAACTTAGCCTTATCAAGAATGAACATTTGTTAAAATTTTATATAATTTAACGAGGGAAACAAATGTATATTATTGTATTAGATATTCAAAAGAGAATAAAAAATCAATTTATTATTCTAGTTGAATGTGAACGTCTATTGTTCAAAACTAATTATTCTTTATAATTCATTATCAATTTATTTTTTTATAACATCACCCTTCATAATATATATATATATATATTACTTTTCCTAGTAATTGGTCAAAATTGAGAATAGAATACACTCAACTAAAATTTTTTAAATTCAAATAATGAAACTGGTAAGTAAGCTATACATAGCTGATACACGACTTTTCATATTGGATCATAAACACTTCTTAGTTTATCTTTTTAATTCTAAACGTAAGACTATTTTGGGAAATAGATTAAAAACTGAATTTTTTATTTTTTTTTAATTTTGTTTCAAAAATGTGCAAAAAAAGTATAGAAATAATATGATCTAAAAAAGTCAAAAAATCAATAAGCTGACTTTTAACCTAATTACAAAAGAGACCGTAGTCTAAACTAATGATAGACAAAAAAAATTTAGATGAGGATAGATCATAAAGACTACTTAAACTTTAATTTCTCAAACATCTAAACATCTAAATGAAGTCTAAACAAGCCTACTGATTTCATATCCAGTTGCATGAAATCTCAATTGTCACATCCCCGCCCTAACCCGAGATTAGGAGTCGTGACGGGCCAATAACCAAGGTTACCAATGCCTCAAAACAAAACTGTGATGAAGATAATGTGGACAATGCAAAGTTTGTTTAGAATATAATGTATGATTTAAATCTCTAGCATATTTGGAAGTCCCACAAAAATTGAGTGCACCATTGACATTTTGGAGGAAAGCCTTCAGTAAATTTCTAGCACATTTGGAAAATAGCCTAAAAATTAGAAAAGAGATTAATCAGGAGCAAGTGGAATAGGAATACTAGGGTTCAAGGAGGCAAAATTGAGAAACTCTCCATCACTTCAGTTTTTCAATGACTTTGAGCCAAGACCACCCATGCTTCTATTCCATCCCCTGATTTTGTTTCTATCAAAACAGTGTAAAAGCAACCCACACAGGCTTTCCAAATCCCAAGTCCACATCATAGAACCCAAACCTACACCAGCTGCTACATGTGTATACTTCTGGTGTTTCATTTGAATGCAAACCTCTTGCCTTCTCTGTAGATTTGCACACCATAAAAAACCCATCATCGCCTTGTAAACTTCGCACATAATCGCCATTGATTTTCTTTACTGCTCCACTTAGAATATCCAGCACACTGTTTGGCTCTGATTCTTCCCCCTTATGCTGTGCCATTGTCTGCCAGATGATGTTTCCTGTTAATATATTATAATATATGATATCCCTTAGTGCTGTTATACTCTAGCTTTAGTGCTGTAAAGATATAATACTTTCTCTTTCATAGTGCGTAGCTTTAGTTTAGTGCGGCTTAGTGCATATTATTTAAATGTATGCTTTCGGTGCATTCTCTCTATATAAAGAGAGCTATTGTAAACACACTTAATATCAAGATATACATATTTAGTCTCTCTCCCTTTCTCTATACATTAAATCTAACATGGTATCAGAGCTAAGTTAACAACTTAATAATTCCGCTTCACCAGCGGGCGGCAGCCTCGCCTTGGCTGCCCGCCGGACAAATCCAAATTTCCTTAATTTCTTCTTTCATGGCAGATTTTTCACACAACACTCTCATCCCAATCTTATGGACCCGTTCAGCACGAAGTGCCACCAAAACGCTGATCTTCGGCAACGGAGTCCTGCAACCCACCATCCCGTCGCTACTCCAGCGGTGCTGCCTTCCCACCTGTACCACCAACCATGACTGCCATGATGCGTCGTCGTGAGACTCATAAATGTTGATGGGCTTCCCTACGGACTTGAGAGGGGAGATTTCCATCTCGTAGTACGGCCGGGTTAAGTTGACGGATTGCACGGCGCCGCGCTGATTTGGCCGGTAGCGTGGTTGGCAGGATGATTTGCGCGGTCGGAATAATCGGCCAGGCAGGCGTCTACTTGTCAGCCGAGCTGCGAAGGAGCTCGGGCAGCGAGTGACCGAGCTAAGTACGAGTCCGAGCTACATCGTGGTTGTGTGCAAAGCTGTTATACCCTGGACCGATCAGCCCAGGGTGGGCTGCTTCATGTGACCGAGATCGGAAGAACAACGGCTGGAGGCATGCATGCCTCCCAACCGGTTGGTCGTTGAAACCGGCTAATGATAGCTCGGTCTCGGTGGTCAAGCTTTCGCCTAATCGCAGGTCGGTGGCACGTAGCATGGTTAAGCGAATGTGATGGCTATTTTCCACAAGTGTAAGGCTGGTCGTGGTACCCCGGCTAAGGGTGCCACCTGGGCCAATGGTGTGAAGGAGAGGACATCTGCTCCACGAACGCCTCAATACCATTGGGCAGTTCTGCATGTGCTGGAAGGAGGACAAGACCTTTACACGTGTAGGGTGGTGAGAAGCAAGCACTGCCACCTGTCCAGGGAAGGACAGCAGAGGTAATGCGCGCACAATCTCAGAGCTGCGTGGCCAGCCTAGTTATAGAAAGGGAAGGCGAAGGTTACAGGTATGCGAACTCATTCTCAAAAACCTTCTCTCTTCATTCTCTTCTGGCTCACTGAACTGACTTGAGCGTCGGAGGGTTTTTCCGGCATACCACCGCCGGGCAGCTCACCGTTTTCGTGTTGCAGAGACAGACGCCGTTACCAGAAGCTTGACGTTCAAGGCGTACGGAGAGCTTAGGATATTTCGCCCCCGTACAGGACTCAACACACAAAACCCATTCAGCAACGGTGTCGTCCCAGAGCTGATCTACTGGCGAGACCCCGCTTCACCAGCGCTGCCGTCGTGATCTTCGGCAACGGAGTCCTGCAACCCATCACCCACTATGTCCACTTTCCGGCGGCTCTACGATCGAGCTACTAAATACACCACTCTCTTCACAAAATGGGCTCTCTCACCTTCCGATCTCAGCAACTGCGTCCCCAATGTCTCTACCACCACCTCAATCTCCGGTGCTGGTGCAGGAGCTGGGGTTGGAGCAATCTTCTCCAAGCCGATCTACTTTTTTATTTATTTTATTCTCTATGTCTCGCATAATGGCTTTGCAGCGCTCGAGCACATCAAGGTCCTAAAGCTTCATCCACCTAATGGGCCAACTGTCTCCACCCACCTTCTTTTATTTTATTTGATTTTATTTTATTTTTTTACACATTCTGTGATACACCCACAGCCATTGACTCCTTTTACTTTATTTCTTTTCTTTCTTTCTTTTTTTTCTTTTCACTCCCTTTTACATCACCCACCCCATTGTCTCTCTCTCCTACCCCCGCGGATACACACATACACTGGAACAATACCAACCTATTATAATAATAATATCATCCACCACCTTTTACACCCATACCCCTTTTTTATTTGAAAAATGCTTGGAAGCACTAATTAGTGCTCCCACTAATTATGTGGCAGTAGGTTCCGCCAGTAATGATGTGATGTTTTGATCTTGGAGTTGTATTTTTTTTTTATTTTTTTTTTACTTTTTTAATGCATTAGTGCTATTAGTGGTGGTATTTTTAGTGGGATGAATCATTGTTGTTTTTATTTTTTAAACCAATCTTCACCTTTTGCAACCCACTACCCACCTTTCGTTTTTAATTTATTTATGTTTTTCCTTTACCTCATCACATGTTCCCCATTACCTATTTAGATACCCCCGTTCACATACAAACTCACTAACTCATAACTATGGGCTGGTTTCACCCAAATATATATATATATATATATTTTTTTTTTTTTACCACCTTCTCTCTGTGTTGAGCTGTTTTACTCCACTTTATCCATCCATTTGTTTCAACCTCAAATAGGTTTCTATCTTCAACCCTATTTGAGTTTGAGGGGGGATATTCTACATACATCATGGTGAGCATGGTTACACACCATGCGAACCACCCTAGCCACCTCATGGCGCACTCCCTAAGTCGCCCCTTTGGTGCACCACCAACGCTTCTACAACGGTCTGACACGACCACACAGTGTCTGCTACAACGGTCCGACATGACCTCATAAACTGTCCCGACTTTGATTCCGGTCAGTATCTACCACGGTCTGACACGACCACACAGTGTCTGCTACAACGGTCCGACATGACCCCATAAACTGTCCCGACATTGATCCCGGTTAGCTTCTATATCAGTCCGGCATGACCCCGTAAACTGTCCCGACATTGATTCCGGTCAGCTTCTACACCAACGGTCTGACACGACCACACAGTGTCTGCTACATCGGTCCGACATGACCCTATAAACTGTCCCGACATTGATTCCGGTCAGCCTCTACTACAACGGTTTGACACGACCACACAGTGTCTGCTACAACGGTTTGACACGACCACACAGTGTCTGCTACAATGGTCCGACACGACCACACAGTGTCTTCTACAACGGTCCGACATGACCATACAGTGTCTCCTATCCTATTTTATTTTAAGTTTATTTTCCTGTTTTGTTACTCTCTCCAACCTCAAGTTGGTTAGTACCTATCCTCCTTGAGTTTGAGGGGGGCTGTTAATATATTATAATATATGATATCCCTTAGTGCTGTTATACTCTAGCTTTAGTGCTGTAAAGATATAATACTTTCTCTTTCATAGTGCGTAGCTTTAGTTTAGTGCGGCTTAGTGCATATTATTTAAATGTATGCTTTCGGTGCATTCTCTCTATATAAAGAGAGCTATTGTAAACACACTATACATTAAATCTAAACAATGGAATTTTCCAACATTGGTGGCACCATTTTTGGCCTCACTTCACTGCAACCATCATGATAGATGGTTGTTTGGAACCCAATGCTCTAGAAGCATCCATAGCTTGTTTCCATACGAAGCTAGAAACCACTTCAAAGCGAGTTGGGTTAGGCACAGCTTCACTAGTTGCCTGAACTTTGAGTGAAGGTATTGCTTCAGCATCGAACACAAATCTACTCCAAATTCCATTTTCTTCCTTCAACAACCACCTCATGTCAAGCAACGATATGCGATCGTCTTGTGATTCTCTCAGAGGGAAAAGCGAAGAAGCTGAATTGAAATGGGGATGATATGCAGTTGCTTGATCATCATTAGACCCACTTGCAATGGCTGCCCAGCATCTAACGAAGCCTTTATGGTGGCTGCATCTATGATTCGGTGTAAGAAGCATAAGCCGATTGATATTCCCCCACAAGTGAACACCTTGACTTGAATAGCTACTTGAACTGCCACATTTAGTGCCTCCATTGAAAAATTCTATGTTACACGGACTCGAATACGGGTATCGGATGCGGGTGCGTATCTAGGGGTCGGAGACTTCAAAATTAAAAATTAAAAATTAAGGATACGTGGATATGTATCCAAATTTGGATACGGGTACGGGGATACGTTAAATAATTTTCTTTTTTTTAAAAAAATATATTTATTATATGAAGATGAGTTATATTATATAAATAACAAATAATTTTTTTATAAATATTTTTATTTTAATATACATTAATTATTTTATTTATTTATTATATTTTTTAAATAATATGTTCTAATTAATTTTTTTATTTTATTTTGCATACATGTGTTTATTTTTTTTATTAATATATATAAATATATATTATCTTATAATATGTATTATATATTATCTTATAAATATATTATATGTTATATAACAATTATTATATAATATATAATAATAATAGTTATTATTATAGTTATTATATATAGATAGATACGAATAGTCTATTCGGAATAGATATGAATCAAGAGAAGAAATGAATCAAGTTAAGAGATAAAACGAGAGAGAGAGAGAGAGAGAGAGAGAGAAGTGAAGCTATCGATCGCGATCACGAAGGAGAGGGAGAAGGCGAGAGAGAGAGAGAGAGAGTCGTCTGGGGTGTTCGACTGTTCAATCTACTGATGGAGCTTCGATCTTCTACTGGATCGACCGGATGGAGCTTCGACTGGAGGTCTTCGATCTTCGACTGGATGGAGCTTCGACTAGTTTCTCTTGCTCTCTCCTCTTTCATTTCTTTTGTTGTCTGTAAAGAGCCGTGTCCGAGAGAGAACAAGCGAATCCGACACAGATCACACACCCGCACCCGTGTCGTGTCGTGTCGTGTCGTGTCGACACGGGTACTTTGCCCCAAAGTGTTGAGTCCATGTAACACAGGAAAAATCTAGGCTAGGAAGAAATCAATCCAATAAGTCTATTTTAGGTTGTTCGAGAAATTCAGACAAGTGACAGTTCACTCTAGCTTCTAAAAATATAACTCCTTCATCGTTGCAATCGATCGACAGGTAGTCTTTAATCCGTCCAGCAAGCAGGTAGAAGACGGACAAGGTTTTCGAAAGAAAATCCTATAAGTGGTTAAGATTGAGATTATTGGTATCACTAGTGAGGATGAGTGAGTAAAAGAAGGTATATAATACCCAGAAGAGAATTGGGCTAAAAGGGAAAGAGTGAAGATTCTTAGATGGGAAGGTGTTGGTGAAGGCCTGATTGTTTCTCAGGGAATGATTTCAACTTCCATAAAACCAAACCAAACCAAACCAAGCTTTAAGTCTCATCAAATGAAGTCGGCTACATGAATCATTCTTCTCTACTCGACTCTATCAATGGTCATTTGGTTAGTCAAATTAAGAAAATTCATATCTCTATTTACTACATTAATCCACGTTAATCTAGGTCTGCTCCTTTCCCTAACACTTCCATTTACTATCATCATATCGCATCTCTTCACTACTGCCTCTGTTGGTCTCCATTGTATATGACCAAACCATCTTAATCTATTCTCTCTCAACTTATCTTCTATTCGGTACTACTCTCACCCATTCACAAATATACTCATTCCTAACTCTGTCTTTTCTAATCTTGCCACGCATCTACCTTAGCATCCCTATCTCAACAACACTCATCTTATCTACATTGTTTCTTAGTTGCCCAGCATTCCATCTCATACAACATCGTTAGTTTGGTCTAATAGCAGTCCTATAGAACTTTTTTTTAGTCTAATGGATATTCGTTTATCGCACAGTACCCCAGATGCGCTTCTACACTTAAGTCACCCCGCCTTGATTATATGAACCACATCCGCTCTAATCTCTCCGGTCATTGTAATAATCAATCCTAAATAACGAAAATGTTCACTTCTTAGATAATAATCAATGCTAGTTACTAACCATCAGCTCCATATATAACAGCTATTACTTGCATGCACACACACACACATATATATATATATATGTTCATAGCTAAGCAGCAACAAAACCTGGCCCAAATCAAGGTTACCTATTGAGTGAGTCGTGCCAATGCCAATGCCACGACTTTAATTGTTCAAAAACACAGTAACTTCCACTCCATTATGGTGTACCAAATTTGACTTCTTTTAAGAATACTCAACCGTCAATTTTGACTTCACTCCATCGTATGTTTTCACATATTCGCATCTCCACTTGACCAAAGGCCCTCTCTCTTGAGCCACACTAGTCTTCTCAGCAAACCAAAACGCATTTTGTAACATTTTGATTATTAAAATATGCATTTTATTTCATTTAGTCTCCAAAATATACAATTTTAACATTTTTTTTATCCCTTATCTTCTAATTATTTTTTTTATACATTTTTTTAATAAATTTGTGAAAGTACTCATCTTCCCGTTACTGCAGACCACATAAATTGATGATCAAAGTGGAATAATTAAAAGATTGGTTACTAAAAGTGTAACAAAAAAGGTACTTTGGAGCCAATTTGTGTAATTAATTAAAAAACCTATTTTGGTGAAATTTGTGTAATTAATTCAAAAATCTATTTTGGCATCAAATTCTCCGCCAAACATTCCACACGCAATAGTAAAAATTCCTCAATAGAGGTGGGAAATAGTCATAAATTCCAGTTCGAGCGAACAGCTAAATCTTGAAATGAAGTAATTATTGACCATAATCTATTATAAGCTGACCTTTTTATGGGATCTTCTGTTATCAAAAACTTTGTCCCGAAAAAAAGATCCAATCATTATAGAAAAACAGAGAAAGATCAAAGTAGAAAGCAACACAAACCAGAACAATCTACCTACTAATCACATTTCTCAAATCACTAATTCATCACAAGCAATCTTGATTACACTTCTGAAACTAAACCCACAATGATAAATCTAACACTTATTTCCCACGAAGAAGAATTATAAAATCTCTCAAGAGATTCCAATAAAAACAGGCCTTCTTGAGTTTATTCAAATTGACAGCTATGCTACGAATTAAGCCTTCACTTCTACTTGCTTTGGTCCATGTTCAGGTATCAACAATCCAAGCCCTTCCTTAGTATTGGATTCAACAACAGAAGATTCATATCTTTTCTGATATATAGGGTTCGATGTCAAAACCCTCAACTCCGAATTCCCATTTATCTCTAAAACTTCCGGCAATCCATTAATGCATCCTTTTGACATACCCACATCAATCCGAATAGCTTGATTCTCACAAACCCCATTGATTCCACTCTCCTGAATTGTATGACCCATGATCATCCTCTTTGCACCAGGAATGGTGGCAAGAACATGTTCAAGAGTCGAACAATCACAATGTTGAGCCAATTCATGAGAGAATTTCCTCAACCAAACAACCGAATTCCTCCCCCTAATCAAATTCTTTGAAACACTCTCTTTCAATCCACTAATCCAATCCCTAACCTCTTCGTTAATTCGATCCAACCCATAATCAACATGGCTTGGTAAAAGCCCTCCATGAACAAACACAGAATCACCAACAACAACAATAGTCAAATTATTTGCTAGAAATCGACTCGAAATCGGACCTTCAGGTCTCAACGCAGCAAACCTAGCCCTAACTCCATCACTAATTTCTTGTTTCAAATTAGGGAAAACCAAAGGCAACCCACGATACAAATCCTTGGGTTTTTCCAACCCATCACAAAGACTCTTCATTGAATTACCAACACAGTACCAATCAGCCCAAACCCTAAATTCATCGAGAGCGGACTTAGTAGCAAACCTGAAATCGCCGTCGATGTTCATGATTTCGTGATTCCCATTCATGGTGACGATTTTCCCACCGACTTTCGCGGCCTGGCGCTTGAGTTTCTCGAGAAAATAGAGGATCTTGATTTCGTCGCCGCCGCGATCGAGAACGTCGCCGACCTGGACGAGGGTGGCGGAGCCCCCAATCCAGCGGTCGGAGGGGTCGATGAGGCCGGCGAGTCGGAGGGCTTGTTTGGATTTTTGGAGGTCGCCGTGGAGATCGCCGATGGCGATGAGGCGGTCCGGCGACGGGTAAGTGGTCTGCAATAAGGGATTAGGGTTAGGGTTTGGGGGTAAGAAGAGGCCGCTGACGGTGAAGTCAACGAAGGTGTCGATGAAGGAGGAGAGAAGGTGAGGAAGGTTTTTGCAGGTGATGTGCTGTGTGTCTGCCATTTTTTTTTTTTTTCCCCCTCTCTCTCTACAGTGTGTGTGGTAAAAAATGGGGAAGAGAAGAAAGAAGAGGTATTTATTGGGCCTGTTAGGTTTAGTGGAATTTTATTTAAGTTGGAAGATGATTTTTTAAGAAATAGTTTTAAATTTGTATAAAAAATATTTTTTTTTTAAAAAAAACAGAAAAAAAAAAAAAAAGAGTCAAAACAAAGTTAATTTTTTTTTAATCTTCAGTAAAATTTTATTAATGATTTTTATTTTATTTTATTTTATTTTTGATGTTTTTCTAATATATATAGTAGAACTTTTCAATAAATAAATAAAAAAAATTTAAACATTTCAACTTTTTCGCATTTTTTAAATAATTATATTTTTTAATTTATTTTAATTATTTATTAGGCATAAGTTACAAGCTGTAACAAGCAATTGACATGGACACTTTTGCTATTAAAAAAACAAATTACAACCACCTGTTAAAAATTGAATTAAAGTGATTACTACGTCTTTACCGAACTTTCGAAAAAATAAACCAAATCACATACTTCACGTTGGTGATTGGACAGAAGTGGTGGAGTTGGAGAATAACAGAGAGGGAAAGGATGATTTTTTATTTTTTTAATTTGTTATTTGTAAAAGTTAATTGTTAACTGTTAAATTAATATTTAAAATAATTAGAGTTCGTTTTGATTGTGAGTTAATTTTTTGATTTTTTTAATTTGAGATTAAAAAAATTTATTTAAGATAAATTTTTTGACTTTTTTTTTATTTTTGTAAGAAAAAAAAATGAAATAATTATGATTTGGATATAACATTTTGTCTTATTTATTTGTTAGTTTATTTTATTTTTTGTGACCAAAATAATCAAAAAGTCAAAACGTTTGGCATGCCAAACGAAGGCTTAACTTTTTTACTTTTGCAAAGCATTTAGCACTAATGCCTCTTTTGGTGAATAGTAATTTTAGTCAAAAAGTTAAAAAGTTACAAAAAAAATCAAAAAATCAATAACTTATATCAAAAAGTCAAAGATTTCATTCTCTCTATTTTTTTGCACATCTTTTCGTAAAAAATTAAAGAGTCATTCCAAACATATTAATTTTTTTTATATCATAGTTTAGCCAAAAAGTTAAAAAGTTACTAAAAAAGTTTGTTCTCAAATGAGAGTATTTTCTTTCTAATTCAACTGTCCCTTAAGAAGAGTTGAACCCATAATTTTTTTTTATTTTTTTATTTTTTTTTGAGATTAAACCCTTAAAATAATTATAATGACCAATTAAATTAGACTTAATTGGTTAAAGATAGCAAGATGGGCCCTGACTTAAGGCCAGTGAGGTCTGTGCCTTAAGCCCCAAAAAATTGGTCTAAAATAGGGTCTCAAAATTTAATAAAGTGTTATAGGCCCAAATATTTTTAGGTTCCAGTTAAAGGGCCCCAAAATATTCTATTTGGCCCATATTTATTAAAATCAAAATATATACAAAAAAAAATGTGTTTGAGGCCCAAGAAGAACAATACATACATGATACATCTGGTCAGTACTCTCTCTCTCTCTCTCTCTCTCTCTCTCAATGATGAAGGAAGCATTCTTCAAACATACCAAGAATAAAGTAAGGCACCGAGCAGCGATGAGTCGGCGAGTCTCTCTCTCTCTCTCTCTCTCTCTCTCTCTCTCTCATACTCCGACGACTCACTCTCTTTCACACTCACACACACACTCTCTCTCATAGTAAGCTCTTTCTCTCTCACTATCAAATTTGATTAAATAAAGTTGCCTTAATTTTTTTCTACCATCTTTCATTATCAGTTAGTGGAATAATAAATTTGCCCTAATTTTTTTTTACCTTCTTTATCTATTAGATTTTAGTGGAATAAATAATTTTGGCCTAATTTTTTTACCTAGGTCTTTATCAGTTTTAATTGAATAATTTTTTCCTAATTTTGTTTCATTAAATTTTTTTTTTTTTTTTTTTTTGTAATTTCTTTACTTTCAAATGTGAGATAATAAATGGATTGTGATTTATGGAAAAAAGTGTGATTGTAGTCATGTTTCCTAAGAAGTATAGTTCTAGAAATGAAAAGCGAAAGAAGAAGATGAAAGTAGAACAATTAATTCAATCTCAATTGGGAGTACTTGATAAATATTTTGGTAGGAAGAAACAAGTAGATATTTCGGGTTCAAATGATAATGATGATAAAGATTTGCTAATTGAAGAACTTACTCAATATGTGAATAATAATGAGGATGATGATTTGGTGATTGAAGAACCTAGTGAAAATATGAATGAGAACGAGAATGAAGATTTAAGGAATGTAGAATCTAGTAAAAGTGAAAATGTCAATGTTGAATGTGGACTGCTAAACATTTGTAACCCTAATAATTGGAACAAGATTGATCAAAATTTAAAAGATTTATTAGCTGAAAGAGGTCCTATAAGAGGTAATTGTGTGAATTTTCCCCTAGATGTCAATTGTAAACTGGATATTGCTAAACTATAAAACAACAAAACTAGTTTTTAATGTTTTTGAGTCGTTGTACTGATTTCTTCCTATTTTAATATATGAAAGTAAATTTTCATTTATAATTTTAATAATTATATGTGCAAGTAAACTTAAATAAAAAATTTGTTGATACTTATCATTTTATGCATAAATTTTTTATTAAAAAAATATGTATTAAAGGGGTCCGTTTTCATAATTCGCCTTAGACCTTACAAATCTCAGAGCCAACCCTGAAGGTAGTGGGCTTAGTTGGTTATAGTTGGCAATGGGCAGCAAAGGAATGGGATTGGGGTGAATAGTAGTGGAGGAAAGGAGTTCGAATCCCCTCATTCACTATCCTCCTTCATTTTCTCCTTGCAACGGCTGATCTGCCATTGTAGATCCAACGGTTATTAAATAAATAAATAAATAAAAAATCAAAATTGGAACTTTCATTTTCCCTTCCAAAACATTACACAGCTTATAGAGTATATACTAACTGTCACTCACTCTCACTCAGCCCGCTTGTCCTTTACCGAATCCATCTGCACCGGCAACCCACCTTTACTAGTGACCCACCCTCATCGGCAACCCACTCCCGACGACGGCGAGAAGTTCTCAGATTTCGGTAATCTCTCTCAAATTTCAGTAATCTGCTTGAACATTTGATTTCAGTAATCTTCATCCAGAAATATTATATTCACAAATCGAAACAATCTTAATTTTATAAAATAATTTCTTTTCAGAGCTATATTCAGATTTTTGGAATGGTAATGGTATTATATAAAAATCTGATTTAGATTAAATAAAATGGTATTAGATTATATTCAGATTTCGGTATTAGCTATATACCAAAAATATTAGATTAAAAATCTGAATATAGCTCAGAAATTTTATAAAATGGTATTATATTCAGATTTTTGGCTATCATGATGGTGAAATAGCTTTGAAATTTTATGAAATAGCTCTGGTAATCTTCTTTGTTCATCGATCAAGAGCTCTGAAATAATTATAATTATCAAAGAAGATTACTAGAAATATTTGGATTTGATTTGTGAAATACCTTTGAAATTTTATGAAATAGCTCTCAAATACCTGTGAGAAATATCTTTAAAATTTTATGAAGTGGGTTTGATTTGTCCACTGCATACTAGATTGAACCAACTATATTGATTAAACCAACTGTATAGATATATATATATATGAAAGGTTTGATTGAATAATATGATTGTCTATGATCTAAATCAAGTGTTTGATTGAATAATATGAATCCAAGTCAAAAGTGTGGGTTTTTCTCCATTATCTTTGAAGTTCCCAATCTGTTGTAAATTCTTTGGGATTTAGAGGCATCAAAATAATATAGATAATATGATTTAATGACTTAATAATGACATTTAGAGCTAACAGTGTGGAAACTATTTATGGAGTTTTCAATTTGTAACATTAACATTAGGTAAACTGATTTGTTCTTAAACATTAATTAAACTTGATAATTAAATTGATTTATAAATATTAATAGTGTCTTTATTCTTGGTGCCAAAATAATTTAACATTAACAATGTCTTGTTTTTCCTATTTGTTCTTGGTGTTAAAATAATTAAACTGATTTATATGGTTTTTCAGTTTCATTTTGATATGGATATGGAAATTGAGAATGATTGTGCTTGGAAGCCAAAACAAGGAATGGCATTTGATTCGGAACAATGAGCGTATGATGTTTATAATGCATATGGAGGAAGAATGGGGTTTAGCATAAGAAGGGATTATTGTAGGAAGAACAAGTTCACTAATCAACTTATTTGTAGACTTTTGGTTTGCAACAAGAAGGGATTTCGAAAGGTTGACAAACGAGACCCATTGGCAAAAAACCCTAGAGCTAAAACTAGGACTGGTTGTGAGGCTCGACTTTATGTTAAATTAGATGAGGGTACTAGGAAATTTGTTGTGACTGATTTCAAAGAAAAACACAACTGCAATCTTGTATCATTCGAGTGTACCCACATGTTGCTATCACAAAGAAAGATATTGGCTACCCAAGCAATTGAGTTAGATTTAGCGGCACAATCTAGTCTTCGTTTAAGCTAGCCTTTTGAACTTATGGGTAGGGAAGCTGATGGGAGGCAATGTCTTGTATTTATGAAATTAGATCAAAAAAATTATTTAAGAACCAAAAGACAACAAAGTTTAGTATATAGGGAAGTAGGCAATGTGTTGCAATACTTTAAAGAAAAATCTTTGCAAAATTCTTCTTTTTTTTATGCTTTTCAGTTAGATAATGAGGAGTAAATAACGAATATGTTTTAGGCCGATACACAAATGATCATGGATTATGCCCAATTTGGTGATGTTGTCACATTTGATACAACTTACAAGTTAAACAAAGAACATAGACCCTTTGCGTCTTTTGTGGAATTCAACCATCATAGGGAAACAATTATATTTGGTGCAGCCTTGTTGTATGATGCGATCGCTGAATCATTTGTATGCTTGTTTCAAAATTTTCTAGAGGCTATGTCAAGAAAGTCACCAAAAACTTTGTTCACCGATCAATATGCTGCAATGGCTAAAGTTATACCCATCGTTATGCCTGACATAAGTCACCAATTGTGTACTTGGCATTTGATGCAAAATGCATTAAAACGTGTTAATTGTCTGTTCCAAGATAAGGGGGTAAAGGGTGTACTAAATAAATTCTTGTTTGACATTGAATGAAAATCAATGGAAGTTAAAGTGGGCGGAAATGCTTGATAAATATAATGCACATGATAACCATTGGTTGAAATTGACTTTTCCGGTGAAAGAAAAATAGGGCTGGCCATATGTTAGATCAACATGGGCTGTGGGAATGAGTACCACACAACTTAGTGAATCTTTTAACGCTTTTTTGAAGGATTACATTCATTCTGATTTTAATTTAAATGAATTCTTTATGCATTTCGAAAGGGTACTTTATGAGAAGCGATACAAGGAGTTGGAAGCAGGATATGCTTTGTGCCAAAGGCTGCCAACAATGAAAGCGACAATAAGAATATTAATTCAAATGAGTAATGTGTACACAAAAAAGATTTTTGAGGAATTTCAAAATGAGTACTTTCGATCCATTGAATCAGACATAGAAGCAATTGAATATGGCGAGGCTAGTACCATTTACACAGTTGTTGATGTTGGTAGCAAACATGCAAGGAAAGTGAAGATGGAGAGGGATGGCTCTTTGGGTTATAATTGTACAAAGTTTGAAAGGGAATGAATTTTGTGTTGTCACTCATTGAAGGTTGTTAGAGACATATTGAAGATGAAAGAGGTTCCTCCACAATACATTCTAAAGAGGTGGACCAAACAAGCAAGAACCGAAATTGTGAAAGATATTACGGGAAATGACATTCAAGTAAATGTGAAATTCATACAAGCCTCGCAGTATAAGACATTGATAACCGCATTTAGAGCAACAGCATGTAGAGCTGTAGAAACTGAAGAAACTTATGAGTTTTTTATTGCACAGCTTGCTACATTAGGTGCAAATGTTGAACGCAAGTTAAATGCTCATTTTGCTGTTGAAAATGAAGTAAGTAATGATGATGCAACCCAAAGCTATGGCACCCGAATTTTTACCATGATTATATTAATATAAAAATAATAATAATACTAAATAAAATAAAATAAAAAATAAATAAATAAACATAAATAAATAAATAAATATAATTCCTTTGTATAATATTCGAAATCTTTGCTAAAGGGATGGATTATGGGACACCGCATGTTTAATATTAAATATTTTAGTAAACTGTAAGTGAAGTTTTATAATGTGGTGGTGAGGTTTTTAGACGCGAACCTAACTTTTAATTATACGTAATTTTAGGAATCATTGTGGATTACCAAATAAGGAAATAACCCTTAGAATGGTAAAAAGGTCGATGAGTTAGTGGCCCTTGGACAAATTTGTGAGGTAATAATACAAGTGGCATCATTGAGTAGAAACATGTTCAAGAAAGGCAGTGACGTGGTAGCCATGAAGCTTAGGACTTGCGTAGCAAGCAAGAGAATGGAGGCTATAAATAGTGAAATACCTATACAGTGAGCTTCAGAAGTAAGGACAAGAAATTGGAATCCATTCGTAGTGAGGTGAGCTTTGACAAGTGAGGGAGTACAACTGGGAGTTGTAGTAGAAAACTCAAAGTTAAGGGTCAATCTTAAGGTGAGTTATCTTATATCTTGAGTTATCATAATATATTTTACGAATGTTTTGAGTTACCATAATTTATTTTATATAATTTATGTTTTATGGTTATGTTAATGTTTCAATTACGTGGATTATTTTATGAACTCCATTTGCTTAAATTGAAACCCATAGATATGTTTGTTTAAAATTTAGAAATTATTTGACAATAATCTTGTAAATAATTATTTTTTGTAAGTACCACCATTGGAGTCCCATGTCTTGAGGGGGACTTAAAAAAAATCATTGGCCCCTGTTTGGCCACTTTGTGGTCCTCTGTTTGTCATGGATCCATTGACCCATGTTCTCATTGTCACTCCAGTGACCCCTGTTCTATTCTGTTCTGTACCGTAGTTATAGTTATTTACGTAATTTCTGTATTTCAGTTTCTGTCATTTAAATAATTATTTTATGCAACTTAAATTATGTTAATGTTTTAGCTTAAATAACTATCCATGACTATTTTGTGCCCATATACTCACAATATAATATTTCTCACTCTACCATGTGTTTATGGCTGTTACCCCTTTCAGGTGACGAGACTTAGCAGGATCAAGATAGGGAATAAACCACAATTTTTTCTTTTCTTTTTTTTGTACTGTCTACATTTCTAATTGGACACCTGGAATAAAATAAAATCCCAAATAACTATGTTTGTTTCCTTTTAATAAACATTCGGTACTCAATTATTTTATTTTAATTTATCCGCTTGTGCTATGACTACAAAATTATTTGAATTATTTTATTTTCATCTTGTTGCGACGCCGAGCCTATGGGTACCAGGTTTGGGTCGTGACAAAAGCTTTGAAGTAGATTGCGAAGACGTGAATCATGTTGTGCAACCAAAAGGATTAAAGAAAAAAGTGATAACTAATAAGGGCAAAAGGAGGGTAAAAGGTGGATTCGAAGCGGCGTTGGTAGCGAACTCCAAAAAAAAATCCCGTGCTAACAATTTGGCTTTGTCAAAATCTATTGCAATTCCAACAGCTACACATTCTCCATTATCTGTTGGAGAAGATATCTATGTTCATCAACATGTTCCTCCTCTTCAACCTCTTCATCCTCTTCCTCCATCTTTGGCCATGGGTGGTAATTCTATTCATCTGCCATTGATGTATCCCACATATCATGTGAGTGTTAGTTTAACATTGTATTTTTTGTGTGGATATAATATGTGACTCAAACCATGATTGCGAAGCCTAATATATGACATTGTTATAAGCAAACAATTTGCAGGAGACGTATGTAGTGCCAAATTCTTTACCAAATTCAATGCCTCAACGCTATTATGCTCAACCAACATTCCAGTCACTACTTTAAGGTTTATGTGGATATGACATTGGGTTTCGATATTCTCAAGAATCAAATAGTCCAATGTGTAGTCAGGTTCTTCCTTGTTGTCTTTTTAATTAGTTGCTAAAAATTTTGGCTTTTTAGTTACTGAAAATTCTGTTTAGAGCATGTATTTACTTGCTTAAAATTTTATTCAAAGCATGTATTTAGTTGTTGAATTTGCTACTGTCTTTTTAATTTTTACTTGCTGAAAATTTTATCTTGTTACTTGCTGAAAATTCTGTCTTTTTAGTTGCAGAAAATTATGTTTAGCTCATTTATTTAGTTGCTGAAAATTTTGAAAAATTCTATCTTTTCCATTTTAGGCTATCAATAGGCAGAAAGAGGTGGAACGCACTGGAAATTTCAGTCATAGCAGCTGAAACTATTGCGCAAACTAATGTTGAAATTGTTCATGTTGTTGCTACTGTTGGTAGAAAGTGATGTTGCTGCTGTAGTTGCTAAAATTGGGCTAAAATGTGTGTTATGGCTTGTATTTACACTGGAAATGTTTCACATTTTGTTAATGTTAATGGCTTGTATTTACACTCGGTTTTATCCTTTGTATGGTTTTTTAGTGTCACTGCTACATAGAAGGATGTAGTACTTCATGTTCTTCTGAGTGATTGTTTCAAAAGGAATAAATGGACCAATGTGCATGTTGAAATTTTTAGATTTTCTTTTGTGTGAAAGAAAAGGGACACAGCATTTTCATTTGTTAGAAAAATTATACCAAATTGGTGTCTTATTTTTTGAAGACTAGAAAATCTAAAAATGTACTCTTGACTTGGGTTCCGTGTTACCTCTTTTGTAGTTTGTCATTTTTGTTACTGCAGATTGCTACTTTCATATTCCCATACCTAAGCCAAAAATTGAAGAGATGAGATAAGACCTACAGGTGTATTGTCAAGCATAAAAGTTAGTTTAAAGCATAAATTCCAATCTTGGCACTAGCAGTTATGTCATTATATATATATATATATATTTTTTTTCGATGGGTAAGTTATGTTATTATAAACAGTAAACTATTAGTTGAGTTGAACCCAAGCCTATGGTAATGGAGACTTTGTGCTTTGTGTAGATAACTTGTGAGTAGTTGGTTTTTCAAGAAGTGCTTGTGTTGATCAGACCTTTTTTACATTTTTCCTTGCAATTCTGGGTACCCAATCAAATGCTAAAATCCCAGGTAGCAATTTGCTAGTTGAACAGTTGGTATAGGAATTTTGAGCTCTAACACCATCAAATACTATCTCTACACCCAAACCAAATCATGGTAAGATTGATGCAAACAAGACCAAAATGCTATAATTTCCAAGTTCTATAATCATTAAATCCATAACTACATTTATCAAATTTCCATTCATGAAAACCATCTAAAATCATTGCATCTATAATCATCAAATCCATAACTACATTAATCAAATTTCCATTCATGAAAACCATTTAAAATCATTGCATCTATTCATCCATGCCAAAATGCTACAAACGCTAACAATGCATCCGTTACGTGTCATAAAATCCATAATAACATTAGTCAAATTTTTCCGAAGCCAACCAAACAATAAGTTACAGCATAAAGTACAAAATTACAGAAAATACAATGAAATACACCATCGCTTTCAAATTATTTTCCATCCTTTCAAGCCTTCGACCATAGTCATCATTTTTATTTTCCACATCATCAAGCCTCGTCGTTAGCTCCTTAAAGTCTTCTACTATAATACCATCACAAGCTGTAGTGTTGGAACGGATTGTGGACGTAACGTCTTCATCATCTTCATCCACAAACTTGAAGTAATTACAATGAGGAGTATTACTTTACAATGCATGACAATCAATTAGTCGAATAACACAAATTAATTTGTCACTACTAAAGGATTAATATTTCCAATACATACTTACATATTTTGATGGGCAAACAAAGAACAAACACCCTTGATTTCGATTCTCATTGGTTCTTACAATATATATGGCAATTATTCTTCTACAATTGCACAGTCTCGGTTTTAATCTTATGTTGCTATTGTTAGTAGAAGAAGAAGCCATTTTTAAATCTACATACACAATACAAACAATCTCAGAACTATAGGTGGTGTAAGCTTTCTTGTTTTAATGTTTAGTATTTAGTTTGTTTCCAAAGATTGTCATGTGGTTGCTTTAATGTGTCTTTCACTCTATGAAAGGACACAACCTATTCTACTAGCTAAAAAAATTGTTATAGTCATCCTCTTCCTTTTTTTCCTTCTCAAATCCTAACCCTCCTAAACCACCACTCATCATCCCCTTTCTCTTCTCTCTATCTATCACTATGTAGTTTTTTGATACTATGATTCATATTCACTTTTTCTCAGACTAGTTCATATTTCAATTTTTCAGAGTCAACTATGGTCTGATTAGTCTTAGGAATTTCCATATTAAAAAACAAACAAACAGCAAACCAAAACAGCACAAACACAGTTTGAACTCAGAGACTTTACGAAGAAACCAAGTTGAACCTTATATACTTGAGCATAAATACATCTGCCTGGTTTTTGTGTTGCTCTATTTTTCTTTGATTATCATTTGTTTTTATTATTGTTATCTAAACAATCTTAAGAACCTTAGTTCTTTGTTAAGAGTAGTTGAGGATTTCAGGAGAACTAGAGAATCGGCGACATCGTCAATTACAAAAGCAAAAAGTTGCATAGATGGGCTATGTACATCAATTGAATATCAGCTTGAAAACAGAATCAATTATAACAAGGAGATCAAAAGCTTGAAGTGAAAGAGTACCTACTTTGGCAATCAGGAGTTAATCCATTACAGTGGTCAAAACAGGGCTTACACAAACAACAATAAAAGTGATAATCATAGGGATGCTGTGGTACTGCAGGTAGGGGAAATAAACTATGAATGAATTAAAATTTGACATACAATGTAAGATGCTAACTTTCATAATTGAAAAATGAGATTTCGATAAACTTGGTGTTAATGGAAGTTGGCAATCAAACTTGGTTCAGGCTGAAAGATACTATTTCAAGAACCACAGTCCAATTTTTTGAAACTTTTATTTATAATCAATTTGCAGTTCTAGAACTCAGATTCATATTCATGTTTCTCAGACTGGATCATCGTCAATTTCTAGAGCTACATACGGTCCAATTGGTCTTACAAATTTTCAGATAAAAAACAAAATGAACACCCAAACAACAAGAACATAGACCAAATTAATAGACTCGATCATATACCTCCACATAAGAAGACATCAGTTTTACCAGAGTCAAACCCTCACTAACTTAGCAAAGAGACCAAGTTGAGCCTAGCAAACTTGATTGCATGTTTTTAAATCATGATTGCATGTTTTTAAAACCATTCCACCCAGATACATAATAACAACGAGATCAAAGCAGAATAGGTTGTGTTGTATAACACCAGGTTCAACTAACAAAAAAAATAAAAATCAATAAATAAAGTAAACAAACTCATAGCACTACAAATTGCACGGAGGAGAAGAACAACAAAGAAGGAGCAACAAATGTATTTTTATTTTACTTTTGTAATTTTTTGAAATTTAAGACAAAAAATTACAAAAGTAAGAAATTAGGGAGCATCAATTTGTCTCACTAATTAAATAGGTTTATGGATACTGATTCATCAAAAACACACAAAAACACACCCACAATAAAGAATAAACAAAACAAACCTAAAGAAGTATTAAAGCATATAATAGAAAGATGGAAAAAAGAAGAAGAAGAATAATAAGATAAAACCCAAATCAAAGCCCTAATTTTTTCCTATTGGAATCCCAAATCAATGCCCTAATTTTGAATTTTCAAATCTATTTTCTCAATCTCAATCACAACCCTAACTTCTTAATTTCAGCGTTTCAAAGACAAAACTGGTTCATCTATGGCCTGAGAACCCACGTTCTCGTCAAGAAATTTCTTCGCTCCAACCGATGGTGGTCGCGGTGGAGCTATGGTTCACGAAGCAGAGAATATTAGGGCTAAAGCGGTGGGTTGGGGTTAGGAGTGGGTCGCCGTCGGAACTGGTCACCAGTGAGGGTGGGTTCAGTAGAGGAGAACAGGTGAGTGTGAGGTTGAGTGAGAGTGAGAGTAAGAGTGAGGTGAATGTATAACCTCTGTATATATAGCAATGGGCAGGAAATTTCAGAAATTTCAATTTCATAATTTTTTTTTTTATAGCCGTTGGATCTGCAACGACTGATCTCAGCCGTTGCAAAAAGGAAATGAAAGAGGATAGTCAAAGAGGGGATTTGGACTTGGAGGAAGGAAAGAAAGGTGGGTCATGGTGGTGGGGTAGACGGTGTAGACAGAACTTTTAGTTATAAATTTTAAATTTTCATTTCTAATGAAAAGTTTATTGTGAAATAAAATTGTAATAATTTTTTTTTTTTTTTAAAATAGTGGATTCGTAGAGAAAAAGTTTATTTAGGCTATGTTTGACATAAATTTTTTGAATTAAAATAATCACAAAAAGACAAGATAAATTAAAAAATCAATAAGGTAAAATGCTACATCGAAATCATAATTATTATTTTTTTCTCTTACAGAAGTCAAAAAGCCCATCCTAAACGAGACTTTTTAGACCCAGGCTAAAATAGGGATGGCAATTTGAACCCGGTCTTACAGGGACTTGACCTCTCGACCTGGCTTAGAGCGATTTTTTCTCAAAAAATACCCCCGATGGGCCAGGATGGTATTCGAAAATAAACCCCTGATGATTTTCAGGCCAGGGGATGGTGATACGTTTCCTAGTCTCGTCTCCAGCCCTGACCCTCGCCCTATTTCCCCCAAAGTAAAATTACTATTTTACCCATGTCTATATATATGTGTCTGTCTACTACTCTGCTCCCTCACACTTACACATAGCTTTGTTCGCGTGAGAAAAATAAGGAGGGGGAGAGAGAGAGAGAGAGAGAAGAGAGCCGATCTTCACAACGCCGCTCCTCCGTTGCCCTCCACTGCCCTCCTCTACCGATCTTCGCCGCCCGACTCTTTCCGTCTCTTTCTATTCTTCTCTCTTTCTCTATGTTATATATATATATATATTAGATTGCAGCTCAGATCTATAAGATCTATGATGATGATGATCTGTTGTTTTTTTTTTTTGATCTGTTATTTTTTTCTGTTGACCTATTGTTCTGTTGGTTTTTTTTTTTTTTGACCTAATGTTGTTTTTTGTTGATCTGTTGTTGATGATGATCTATGATGATGACAGTCTGTTGTTGTTGTTCTCTCTTTTTCGCCATGTTGATCTGTTTTTTTTGTATCCTCCATAGAGCTTCAAAGCAGTTTTCAAACAAACAAAAAAAAATCGGGGATTTTTCGAGGTTGGGGAAACCCGATCCCTGTTAGGAAGCGGGGACGGAGGGTAATGTATTCTCTGTCGGAGATCGAGAACGGGGACAGGGAATTTTGTATTTTCGGGAATCGGGGAAGAGAGTGTAATGCACGGCCCCGCCTCGGTCCGTTGCCATTCCTAGGCTAAAATAGCCAAAAAGTCAAAAAATTAATCCACATACCAAACGAAGGCTTATTCAAAATTTATTTTTTTAATAAAATGTGGATTGTAAATTTAAAATTAATGAAATATGAATTATGATTTATTGATGTAAACTTTATGTTTGTTACATGAAAAATACTCTAGACTCCAAAAGTTTTACAAAAAAAAAAATAAAAAATACCACATACAGGTGTTTGTTGAAAGAGGTCAACCTTCATGGTTACTTGCGTTTAGTGGTGTAAATCTAACCCATCGGCCAGCAGCTCGGTACAGTCAACCCAGCCATATCCAAGCTCGAGCTCAACATGAAACCCTAGGCCTGGGTGGTATGTTTTAAAGCTAGGCCTAGGCTGCAGCCTGGCCAATTTGGCTCGAACATTTTTGCCCCCTATTCGCTCAGACCGCCACTACCCAACTCGACCAATTGACTTAGGTCAAAAAATTTTGCCCCTCCTATTGGCCCAAAAATTTTATTCATTAAATATTATCTATTTAATTTAATGATTGTAATATTTTGTTTCTTTTTGATATATAAAATTATTCATTTCATTTCATTTTCTTTCGGGAAAGACTATGTATGCACTTTATAATTAAACAAGAAAATTGTGTAATTTCATATTTTTTGAGTTATAACTACAAAACATAACAAAACCAAATATCTCAATAATCATAACTAAAATAATGTCATAAAATTAGTCATAACTAAAGTAAAAAATGACATAATTTGATACTTAGTCATAACTAAAAAAAAAGTCATAACTAAACACCACACGAGGCATAACAAAATAGTACTCATGAATCATAATTAAAACAATGTCATAATAAAAGAAGAAAATTACATAATTTCATAATTTTTAATCATAACTAAATACCACATGAAACATAATTAAATATCTCATTAATCATAACTAAAATAATTTAGTACAATTTTTCTTTTGCTTTTTATCCCTCATAAATAATCTATATGTAATATATATATCAATTATTTTTCGCAAAAAAAAAAGGTTTGCCCAGCCCTATTTTGAGTGGGTTTGGGCCTGGGTCTAGATTTTGTCACGTGGGCTAGCCGAAGTCCAGGTTGGGCTAAATTTACACACTTACTTGCATTTAGGGCTGTAAACGAGTTGAGCCGAGTCGAGGTTTAATATGTTTAGACTTATTTACTGAGATTTTCTCGAGTTTAATAAAATTTAACGAACTGAACTTTAGCTGAGTTGGCTTAGGCTTGACTTGTACTCGAAACTGTTCACAAGCCTTAACGAGTCAAAAAAATTATAAATTTATACTTACGTATGAGACTAAAGTGACAATTAAAATTTTAATTGTACAATTATATACATAACATATATAAACATACTAAAAAAAATTAATATTTTATCAAAATAATAATATGTGCCATCACTAATTTATAAATGTATTATCTATAATTAGTTATTATTTGCATTTACATTTTTTAAATATATAAATAATATATTTATCTTATTTTTTATATATATTTTTGTATTATTTAACATATAAATAATAAATGTTAAATGATTCAGTTAACGAGTTGAATTTTAATATGCTTGAACTTATTTAGTCTTCGTTTGAGATGTGGGTTGGGTTTTTAGTTATTTTAGTTCAGGGTTAAAAAGTTTCATTTGAGATAGATTTTTTAATTTTTTTGAATTTTATAAGAGAAAAAACGAAATGATTATGGGTTAAATGTGACATTTTATCTTATTTAATTAAAATAATTTATTTTATCTTATATGACTATTTTAAACCAAATGATCTTTCCAAATGGACCCTTATTAAAATTTGAACGAGTTTAAATTTAAATTTGAGGTTAAAAAATTTTAACAAACCAATTCTAACGAAAAGCGAGCTCAAATCTATTAACAAATACTTACATTTACTTGATGAAAAATGCTTCGTAATTTAAATTTATATAATCTAAATGACTTGTATATATTAAAACGATACCATCCTACTTTTAAAATAATATCCTTTTAAGACATCCAAATCATTCAAATTATGAAAATTCGGGTTACCAATTTTTATTGTTACTTGATATAGAAAGGGCCACGTGTAGCTAAAGCCCCATGTACCCTTTTCTCCCAAGAGAGCAACGAAAGAGAGCCGACAACGAAAGAGAGCCGCACCGAAAGCCCCCTTAAACCCCTCTCGCTGCTGCTGCCGCTACTACTACCCAGCGAGAAAGGGAGACACAGACAAACCCACATATGGATCACATAGCAGCAGCTGAAGAGCAAATTGTGACTGAGAGATTGAGGAGAAAACTCAACCAAGTCAACACAGCCACTCAAACCCAACTCTCTCCTATCCAAGACCACGTCAATTTCACTCTTCAGGTCTCTCTCTCAAAACTCTTCTTTCTTTATGCGTAGCATATGCAATGCCTATATTTGATTGTTGTGTGATGGGTTGTTTTGATTTTGAATCGTCTCTGCAGCAATCCTACTTCAAGTGTGCGTACCAGTGCTTTGACAGGACCAGAACCCAAGATGAGATTAACAATTGTGTGGAAAATTGCAGCGTCCCTGTTCTCAGAGCCCAGAATCTTGTTGACACTGAAATGGCCAAGTTTCAAGTAAAGGTTTTTTTTATTTTTTTTTATTTTTTATCTTGATTGAAACTTGAAAAGTAATTTTCAATAATCGGTTTTACCCACATTTTGGTGTTGTTTGAACCGTTCGGAATCATATTCAATCTGCACATATAACACACAGGCGCGTATTTTAATCTTCACAAGTATGGCAATTGTAGGTTGCAATTTGGGTCAAGGTATATCAAAGAAAGAACATAGGTCCCACTTTTTTCTTAGACACCATACTAAACTAAAAGCACATGAAGGAAGTTGATGGCAATACTTACCCTAATATAGATATGTCCACTCAGCTCTTCCCCTACCTACCATAGCGACAACAGGAGCTATTGGAAAGGCAGGAAACAGAAAGTGCCTTAGGCTGTGTTTGGTTGGGGGATTTGAAAAGAGATTTTGAAAGGGAAAGGGAAAGGGAAAAAATAGGTAAAATGTGAATAAAATGTACTTATATTTAACTTAGTTTCACACGCCTATTCCTTTTCCTTTCCCTTTCCAAGTCCCCCCCAAATCTCCCAAACCAAACACAGCCTTAGAGAACTGAAATCGAGGGAAGGAAGATCAGCAAAGTAAGATACAACCGATCTTCTGAAACCAGGATTTTGGTTGTCTGACTGGAGGTAAGCAACCTTCCTTAAGGATCCCAGAGTGCAGTTTGTGAGAATATATTTGTCTATATTGTATTTTAGGACTTATTATATTTTAGGAATTTGGAATGGTTGTGATTATGTAAATATTTTATGTAATTCGTATCTCCTTTTTAGGCTTAAGGATTAGAGTACTATATAAGTGATGTACTCTTTGTATCTATCATTCAATTAAATATACAAAAACCTTACATGGTATCAAAGCAGGTTGAGAAACCCTAGCGCCGTCGATCTCTCTCCTGTCAAACCTAGTTGTTGATCAAAGCTCTTTGCTTCATCTATCGTCAGTCGTGAGTCTTTTCCTTGGCTCTATCTAGTTCATGATCTCTCTCTTTCCTTTAGACATGGTTGTCAGTCGAAGCTCCTTGCTTCATCAATCATCGTGGTTCGTTGGGTCTGTTGGCCTCTGACTTGATCGCGAGGACTTTTCGCCTCTCTCTCTCTGGTTTAGATCCTCAAACATCATGGTTCGTCGGGTTTGTTCAAACGACGATTTGGTCTCTGATTCTAGTTCGTTGGCCTCTAACTTTGGTCCATTGATTTCGATCTCTCTCTTGGGTCGATACATCATCACGGTCTCTCTGTTTGGTTTGCATATCTCTCTCTCTCTCTCTCTCTCTCAGTCTTTCTCTCTGTGTTCGTATATTTCTCTCTCAGTCTCTCTCTCGCTCTCTCTCTTGTTCATTTATTGCCCTCAGACTCTCTCAACTTATTACTCTCCGACTTGTTAATTCTCTCTTTATTACTCTTTGGCCTATTAATTCTCTCTTTAATCTATCCCTGGTCTATTGTAATGACGGACACCAAAATCCAAGCTATCAACTGTAAACTCACTGGTTCCAATTATGCTTATTGGGCCAGTGTTATGAAGAATTTTCTTCTTGGTCAGAAAAAATGGGGTTATGTTTCCGGTTTAGTTCCTCGTCCATCGGATCCGAAGAAGGAAGGATATTTGACTTCCTGTGATACTTAGGATTGTGATAATACCCAAGTTCTAACATGATTTCATAATTCTGTGGATGACCATATTGAGATGATGTTTTCTAAATACAGTACTGCTAAGGAAGTATGGGATTATTTACAGAGTGTTTATCAGCAATCTAACTTTGCCAAGCAGTATGAATTGGAAATAGCTATTCAGGGTGCTTGTCAGCGAGATCAATCTATTCAGGACTTCTATATTGAGATGACAGGCCTCTAGGATCAATTGGCTCTTATGGAACCATCTAGCCTCAAGGTTCTAGATGCTTATATTGAGTTTTGGGAACAAGGTTGATTAGTGCAATTCCTAGCGGTTCTCTCACTTCAGTATGAGACTATCCATGGTGGTATTCTTCACCTTGCTCTTCTTCTCTCTGTGGATACTATTGTTCGTGAGCTCCTCTCAGAGGAAACTCAGCTCAAGACGGCTAGTTAGACTCTGTCTCTATCTGTCTTTCTGGCCTTCTCCATTCCTTTGGTCAGGTTTGTCATCTTCGGCGTGCTCTATATGGTCTAAAGTAATCTCCTTATACTTGGTATGATTACTTTTAGACTACTATTACTGAGCTTAGGTTTCATCCGTCTGTTTAGGACTTTGCTTTGTTTCTCCTCCACACTTCTACTGGTTTTGTTGCCTTACTACTGTATGTGGATGATATGATTATTATTGGCTCTGATTTTTCTGCTATCTCTGAGGTCAAGCAGCATCTCTTCCGTACCTTTGAAATGAAGGATTTGGACCCATTGCGATACTTTTTTGGTATTGAGATGGCTTCTTCTACCAAGTGCTACTTTCTGTCTCAGGCTAAATATGATAATGAAGTTATTCACCGTGCTGGTCTTGCTGACACTAAGATTGCTGATACTCCCATTGAGCTTAATGTAAAACTTAACACTACTGATAGTGTTCTTTTGCTTGATCCTATTTTATATTGAAAACTTGTGGGTTACTTAGTCTATCTGACGGTTACTCGCCCTAATCTTGTCTATGCTGTTTATGTGGTTAGTCAGTTCATTTCTGCTCCTCGTTCTACATATTGAGCTGCTTTGGTTCAGATTATTCGCTATCTTCGTGATACTATCTTCCAAGGATTGTTGTTGTCCTCTACTTCTTCCTTGGTTTTAGTGGCCTATGCTAATGCTGACTAGGCTGGTGATGTTATAGATCGTAAGTCCACTTCTGGTTTCTATATGTTTCTTGGTGATTCCTTGATTTCTTAGAAAAACAAGAAACAAACTGCTGTTACCCGTTCTATTGCCGAAGTTGAGTATCGTGCTATGACTCATGCTACTACTGAAGTTGTCTAGCTTCATTGTCTTCTCTCTGACTTGGGCGTCCCTTAGTCTTCTCCAACCTCCCTCTATTGTGATAACTATAGTGCTATTCAGATTGCTCATAACACTGTTTTTTATGAACGGACAAAGCACATTGAGATTGATTGTCATTTCGTCCGCTAGTATCTGCAGTCTGGCTCTATCTTGCTTCCGTTTGTCATTGCGACTCTGCAACTTCTTGACTTCTTTATCAAAATTCACACCACTGCTCGGTTTATGTTTCTTCTTGACAAACTCTTAGTGTTTTCTGCTCAAACACCTTGAGTTTCAGCGGGGGCGTGAGAATATATTTGTCTATATTGTATTTTAGGACTTATTGTATTTTAGCAATTTGGAATAGTTGTGATTATGTAAATATTCTGTGGAATTCATATTTCCTTTTTCGGCTTAGGGATTAGAGTTCTATATAAGTGATGTACTCTTTGTATCTATCATTCAATTGAATATACAGAAAACTTACAAAGGTCTTATGCTTAGAGTGCAGCAGCAGGAGCAGTAGCTGTTGCAGGAGCGGTGGGGTGCCTGTCTCTATCGTCTGCATGCCCATCTTTCATTAGCAAGAATGCCTCTTCAAGCTGTTGGAAAGGCTTGGCAGCAAGCGTAGTGGCAGGCAGGCGATAGGATGGTAGCAGGTCAGGGCAGGGGTAAGATTAGTAAAGCTTTTGATGATTTCAATTAATCATTGTGAAGATAGGTTCAGGGCAATGTCCAGGAGTTGAAATATCGGAGCCTAATCATAGGGAAAATATGACAGAAATGTAGGTCTGCGAATAAGTTGAGTTGTTCACAAAGAACTTGGACTTCGCTAGACAATTGGCTCATTTCAACTCCTTTATTTACTAGATGAATCAAGGCCAATTTTCAAGCAAATTTAGCAAGCAATGAAAGTCAGACAGGCCCAAGGTTGGCTTGGGTTGGCTCATGGATGGGAACATAATAATTGCAAGAAGTAAGTTTCTAAAATTTGTGATGCCCTTCTCTAAATTTGAAGATCTATAAACCACACTAGGAGTAAAGTAATGTATGATACAATCACGTTAGTTTATATAAAATTTGTTAATTTCTTCCATGCTTTTGATCATCTTTTTCACTCTTCATTTTTATTTTTTTTTTGATTGGCACTGGGGTGTTCAGATTAAAGCCCGACTAGTTTTTTCACTCTTATTAATTTGACATTTCAAAATTGAAGTAAATTGGAAAGTTGATATATGTCACGTATAACAAAAGACAATGACATACAAGACAAGCTGAGTTTGAAAGATTGTGTGGTTGCCTAGGTTTGAAGATAGTTGAGCTTGTCAGGAGTGTTGACTAAAGTTTGAACATCTGAAATTTTAGGCAAACTGCGCTTAAACTGGCTGACACAACTTGGTATGTTTGCACCCCTCTAGAGAAGAGGGTTTGAGGATTGAGTGGAAAGAAAAGACATATAGGTGGTTGAGGAAATTGGACAAGGGATTATTTATGGTAAATAAGTGAGTCACAGCCAGATATGAGCAGTCTAGTGAGATTGTTGATTCCTTGGCAGGGATGTTCAATTTGGAATGATGCTGCTTTGGAATAACTTAGTATGGCATCAAGGATTTTGCCTGTTACCAACTTACCATCTTGGCCCCCCAAACATCAGCTTCCTACCATATCTGTGTTTTCTGTCACAAATGAAGGTAAAGTGTTAGCATTACCAGATTGCATGAGGCTCTTGGAAAGCCCGGTATAAACGAGGCATCTTGAGCTGGCAAAAGTGGAAGCATATTTCTTGATGCTCTACCAAAAAGCATCGAGAGGTTCGCAGATTTAAAAGGAAATATCTCAAAAGATTAAAATTATTTTGTTCTAGCTCAACCCTTGGAAGGCAGACCGAGTGAGGTTAAGGGATGATCTTACTCAAATGGAATGAAAAATAAATAAATAAATAAATAACGAAAAGAAAAGAAAAGAAATTTTATGTACTTTCTGGTCAGGAGTATCTTTGTTAATTTCCTAAGTTTCTGATGAGCTGAGGCAATGTTCCGTGGGTTGCATTTTGGGATTGTCTTTGGTCTTTACTATGTGTATGTGTATGATACTAAAGTTTGAAGATTCTAAATTTGGAGTCGTTTTAGTAGGAAAAGTTGTTGGCCTTTATGTTTGAAAACCTTCTAGGACTTTTTATGCATTAAGGCTTCTTTGAAGGCCTTTGAGTGGCCTTGTCTATTGCGTTTCATTCATTGCTTGAGGATGACACGAGCTTTGGGCTCAGCTGAATGAAAAATGAACTATAGGTCCTTATCCACGTATACTAATATATTTTGGACTTATTTTTCATCTCTCCCTTGTATGCGTGTGTAGAAGGTTTTATTTATTTATTTATTTTTAAATATATCATTTACTAGTTTTTTTGTTTACTATTTTTTATAGGCTATAGGGTTGGCCAAATTGACTTTTGAATCTCCTATAAGCATTGCTCATGTCCTTGTGGACTTACTGGGCAAGAAAATTGTGTGCTTTTTCCAAACTAAGCCTTCTTTTTCTAATTGTTCTCGAAACTTTTTGTATGACTGTTCTAGCAGTGGCTCCGTAAACTAATAAAGATTATTTGAACATTTTTTTTCTGATGATGTATTCAGGAAAGGTTGAATAGGTCTCTAATGGTCTGCCAAGACAAATTTGAGGCAGCCAAGCTCCAACAGATCAGAAGCGATGCCACAAAGGATTTGGAGTCATGTGTCGACCAGTCAATACAAGACAGCATCAAGACACTGCCACATCTTGTAGGAAGATTGAAGTCCTCTCTCTCCATTAGTGAATAGAACAACACTGTAGTATATGACTCCCAACTTTTGGCGACTAATATATGTGACGTGATACAATTTATGAACACATAGGAGACCTGGTTGCAGGCCAGAAGACATAAAGAACCGTATGCTGATTATTTTCACAAACTATAGACTTCATTAACCAATTGGTTGACATAATTGTTTCATGATGTTGCTCACGCAAGCAACAGTGGTTTCAAATTTTGGCTTCCATCTGAATTACATGGTGATGTCATAGATTATTTCAATGCTGGTGCATTGCTGAATTTGTGTTGAATAAATGGGATTGTTCTTTTGTACTTTCTCTGTGCTGGTTATTGATATTTTGTTCATCAATCTCTTGGTGCAAACTGGGCAATGAAGCTCAATCTGAGTCTTTACCTAACACAGAACTAACATGTTATTCGGTTACATCATGAAGCAAATCTGTTTTTTTTAGCATGTGTTGAAATAGATTGTGAGGCATCTTATTTTGGTGTAGGTGCCTAAACTTTCCTAACTTTCCTGGTGGTTTGCTTCCTAACTTTCCTTGCAAAAAGTGAATTTGGTATTTTAAAGTAATGGGGTCCATTAAAATTACATATTATTGAAATGCCACTGATACATCATTTTGTAAGGAAAATTTTTTTTGTAAAAATAGTATTTTTCCAAGTAGAAAGGAGGCAATTCACACTTAAATATCGAGTTCTGGCTCTCCTTTCTGTAAGAGTGCAGAAAGAAATTTCCATAATTACATGGATATCTCAATGGTCCATCTCATCATCAGACTTCATGTTGCAGCTCAAGCAATATCTACATGAACAAATAACATGCACGTTCAAAAAGAAAAAGTGTCAGAGGATTAGGCCTTTCGATGCCAAACTTGCTTGAAAACTATTTACTCAAGTTATTTGGAAGATCCAAAAAAAAAAAAAAAACTGGAGCCACAACAAGAAATATTAGGCCTCGGATGCCAAACTTGCTTCAACCTAGTTCTTGTTTTTCTGCCCTTCAAATTTATCAATAGCCACCTGAAGTTCATCAGTACCGCCAACAGCTCTCATGGTGTAGAAATACACACCAAAAACAAACGCCGTCAACCCTCCAGCAACAACCAGATTCTTGGTCTTGGGTGCAAGATTACCAAAACGCAAAACCCCAGCCATCTTCCAAGAAAATAACTTTGTTTTGGTGTGCCTTCAACCTGTGAACCAAACACACATTTAATTGATTTCATAACTTTTGCAGATAAAAGATACCGAATGCAATGCTGAAGCACTGGAAGTAAGAAATTAGGATTCTGAAAAACTCCAGGAGATTATGACCCTGAAAGTATTGCTTTCCACCTGTAAATTTAGCAAAACCCGAGAAACACCCTCAAGATGCAAAATCTACTGTAATTAACCTAATGTAACCAGCCATGGCAGAATTCTGCAATTGATTTTTAAGGCATTCAATTCTAGACTTTAACCATATTTGATTTTCAGAAAGAATTAGTTATCTTGACGAAGGTATTTTAGTCATTTTGTGATGAAAGCCTTAGTATAGGATAAGTTGTCCAAAATTATCACACACATGTAGGATAAAAGGGCTGCCTGGATAAGATATCAAGTCATCCCGTCACAAAATCTTAACCAAAAGCCAGATAATTTATCTCAAGAAAAAACAGTTCTACCCCGCCCCTTATCAGTGAATCAAGTGTGGCTGGTAGATTGCAGCCAGGCGATTGAAAACTATCCTCTTGTTGGTGGAAACAGAATCCTTCGAAATTTCCTTTATGTTAATAGTTGCTTTGCAAAGTCATATAATACAAGAGATCAAAATTGATCACCACAAATGTAGGTTGTTGACCTTTTAGCCCGTGAAAGACGTGCACAGCAGAAAGTGGAAAAAACTACTACATATTCCACATTTTATTGATTCGGCAAAGTACATGAATTTGGAAAAGAAGAGATTAATATTTTCAACAAAGTATATAAAAAGTTATGTAGCACAAACATGGACACGAGAACACACTGATTTTTAAAAATTGACTCATCTAACTTTTATACCATGACTTGCCCATTATAGCTTCCAGGTGGACTTAAGTTCACACTAAATTTTCAAAATATTCGCAAATTTCTTGATGCCTTTGATATACTAACACTCCGTTTGGATGGAGGGATTTGGTGAGAAAAGAAAAGAAATTGTGAGAATAGGAAACTACTTCACTTGTTTGGACGGTTAAGTAGGTAAGAAATGGTAAGAAAAAACTTTCACCAACATTTTGTTTTGTTTCTCACCAAAAGTAGTGAGATTTGATGAAAAAAGAAATGAATTTAATGAAACTTTTCCAAAATACCAAAATTAAGAAGTTGGAAAAATAACTTTTTAATATGGAAGGTTATTTTGGTAAAATGAAATAAAACACTTTCTTTTATTTTCTTTTCTCTTATTGACTCTATCCAAACAAGATAGGTGAGAAACCATATTACCTTCTCTTTTATTCATCCAAACACAATGGTGAGAAACCATAATCATTTCCTTTCTTTTCTCACCTAGGTGAGAAACTATAATCATTTATTTTCTTTTCTCACCCCACGATCCAAACGGATCGAAGAGAGTCCCCATGTGAAAATAGGAGTCAATCAGAGGAGGCGGGCTTATTCATTCAAGCACATCCTCGCGGATACAACCATACAATTTTTCACCAACATTAGATTGATTGCATGGATAGAAAAGGATTATAGAGAGCATAATAACATCAATTGGTGTTGTTAGCCTATGGCATAACACTATTTTTCTTTTTGATTCCAAAAAAGTTTGGGCCTTTAGATTCATTGTGGCCACTTATAACAACTCAAATTCATTGTAATTCACTTCATTTTTCAATCACTAGAAAGGAAGAGCAAACCAAAAGAACACCATAACTCGGTTTTTACAGGCCCACAAAAATTACCAAAATCTTTTTGGTTCCGAAGAAAAAGGGAAAGAAACCGAAACGGAAATCTAAAATTTCTGAAATTTTAACGCTATATAAAAAGAAAACAACACAAAACCTCTCAAAGGAAGCCTATTTCAACTAATTAGGTATGATCGAGTAGAACCTTCATTTCAATTCCATCTATATATAGACAGATAACATTCGTTTTCTAAGCAACCAAACAGGATAGGATTCAGAATTCAATCAAACAGAAGAACAATAAAATTATAACCAAGTAAGAGGGGAGGATGATGATGATATCAACCAACCTTACGTTCCCGAGATGAACTTCGAAACTTCGAAACTTCAAAACCCTGAGCCCTAATCGCAGTGCTTCGCGTTTGTTACTCTAGCGTGGGCTGAGTGAGATGGCCGAGTTAGTGAAGGTAGTAGATTTCGGGTCGGGTCGTTTTTGGGGGTGGGGGAACCCAAGCCCCGCCCTCCCAACAAAAAAGCTGGGGACCCGGATAAGGATGGCAAAATTCTCTAACCCTATTATATTTCTTCAAATTTAATTTTAATATAAATGATTTGAAAGAGTATTGATTAGATACCGTAAAGTATAGCAGTAGATAGGTTAAAATTGTCAAGTTTATAATAGAGTATGAAATCGTATTACTAAAATAATTGAGTTTAAAAGTAAGAATTTACGTACAAAATCAAATTCGTTGCCAAATCTATATCTAGATTTAGGATCCCAGAAATTTATCCAAAATAGGTATGTGTGATAGAAATGTATAGATTGGTGATGATGAAATGTAAATCGGTGACAGTGGAGATTAATTATTATGGAAATTGCTGGTGAACGATAGCGGAGATCAAACAACGAGGTGGCAACGGCAATGGCAAGTAGACGACAACAGCAGTGGTGTCGGGTAGTCGACGATAATGGTGTGAGTGGTTGCAACGGTGGTCGGCGGTAAATAGTGATGGTGGCAATGTTTGGTGGTGGTGTTAAATTTCAAAAATGGAAGAAAGATGAAAGAGAATAAAAGATACTTAATGAGAATATTAAAAACATTTAGAGACTTAATAGTGCATATGAAGAGTCTCTAAAATCTAAGGGATAATAAGTTAATTAAGAACAAATTAGTAATATCCCCATTTCTTTTAGAAATGAGTTTAGAATGGTTTGATTAGGCCAATACTAATAAGTGAGGCCAAGTTTAGAATTGCATGTGTTTTTATTAGGGCTTCGTTTGAGATGTGGGTTCATTTTTTAACTTTTTAATTTTTTGGCTATTTTAGTATGAGGTTAAAGAATCTCGTTTGGGATAAGCTTTTTAATTTTTTTGACTTTTGTGAGAGAAAAAATGAAATGATTTTAGATTGGATGTAACATATGTAGCCTTCTTTAATGAAATGCATTTTGTCTTATTTAACTAAAATAGTCAATTTTATCTTATATGGCTATTTTAACCCAAATTCACTTCCCAAACATAGCTTAACTAGTGCAGTGTAGACCAAAACCCAATCCAACCTAATCGTTGTCAACTCCATCGCATGCCAACCATATGATGCCGCGCCTCACAAACAATAACATCATTATTTGTTAGATGTAAATATTTTCTAAGACATGTCACGCATCAAATAAAATACAGTTAAGGGCAGAATTTGAATTTCATCTTGGAAAATAGTGAGAAATTTTATTTCCACACACTTGATTAGTTTAAGGTACACATTTAATGAAATATTAATTTAATGACAATTATTTCCTAAGTAAAAATGACCATAATAAACATTTAGCAACACCCATAATATCATATAGAAATATTCTCTGTACACATCTTTTAAGAACAAAAAAATCTCAATATACACCTTTAGTCTCACCCGTCGCTGTGTCTCTCTCTCTCTCTCTCAGTTGGTCACCAGAAGGCTGAAGAATAAAGAAGATAAATTTGAACTACAGTGAATCGTTAGTTGCCTCTGTCTCCTTTCTCTGTGTATATATATATATATATATTTATGTATACAATCATAGATTCTTTTCTTTGATTTTACATTTCTTCAATTTTTGTGTTTTCTTAGATTTTTAGCTTCTACTAGTTTTTCAATTGCACCTCATCAAACATCAATGTTAGGTTTTCAAAAGTTCAAAAATAGTTGCAATAATATATATACATATAAATGTAATAATAAAATGGAAAGATTTCTTACCTTTAACAAGGGTTTTCAATGGTTGTTCAATGGAGGTCTTCAAGGTCTGCAATGAAAGTGAGGAAAGTTCACAGACTTTTTTTTTTCTTTTTTCTTTTTTCTTTTTTTCTTGTGTGAACGAAACTGACTTTGGTTTTCACTTTTGTGGGTGGAACTAGAAATGTGAAGTAGGGTCAATAAAAGTGTGTGTACCATGGTTATGAGTGAAAGATGTAATTGTAGTTTTAAGGGTGTGAATTGAGAAAATTAGTTAATAATTAAATTAATAAGTATATGTATTGAGAAAAAATGTGCCTTAAGTTAATTAGGTGTGTAGAAATAGAATTTCCCAAAAATACCACGTTGGTAACATATCAAATATGGATCTCATTTTGATGTCATCAATAAAATTTTTGATATCAATAAAATTAGTGCATATAATTCTCATTTTAATATGAAAAATTTACTTATAAATCTCATATTGAGAAATAGTGATCCAATTAGTTCCAAGAGTTTTCTTATAAACCAATTAGTCCCATTAATTTTGGAAAGGTAAATTTAATATATTATTTGAAAATTAAATTTACGGTTATACCCTTATTTCTATTATGTTTCCTTCTTTTTCTTCTTCTTTTGTGTGTGTATGTGTGTGTGTGTGTGTGTGTGTTAGAAAGGTAAGATACACAACCTATGGGAATCAAAATTTGGGATGAATTTTTAGAGATTATTTCATTTTTACCCTTATACTTTGTCACGATTTTCAATGACCCCCTTAGACTACTCTTATTTTCATGCATACCCCTATACTATCTAAGTTACTATCAATTTTGCCCCTATAATCAAATTTGAAACGGAAAAAGTTACAAAAAATTACATTTTGGCCCTAAATTTCAAAAGAAAGATGTAGACCCACATTTCCTACCAGTAAACCACCACCAGCAATCACCACTTCAACCTCTTCTATCTCTTTCGTCATAACTCCGTTTTGTCTCACATTTACGTCGTTGGATTCAACTCACGGTCTAGTTTTCGTATCACATCTCACACGTCTCATTATTCCTCTTTTTGTATGTTATCGGAGCTCCACAAGTTGATAAAAAAAAAAGACTTTTCTTCTCGTTTTCGACTTTTCTTCGAGCGATCTTTTGAACTTCATATCTTTCTCGATTCTTGACGGTTCTATTTCATTCTTTCGCCGTTCTCTTCATCTTACTTCCTAGTTCGCCTTACACTATCTCGTTTTCTCATTTCTTCGTGTAATGGGCGATTTTGGTATGCCGAAAGTTGTCCGAAATCTAATTTCGAAAATTTTAAAACATTCATCTTTTGTTTCTTTCTTCTCCATCTTCCTTATTATTATTATTCTTCTTCTTCTTCACTTATAACATGATGTGGAACATGGTTCTAGGTGGTAACGGAATTGGTGATAGTGGTGGTGGCGATCCGATGATGGTAGTGGGTTTGGTGTTGTAAGGTGGGTTTGGTGTTGTAAGGTAGTAGTGATGGTAATGTTTATAGTAGCGATAATGGAGTTCAGTGGCAGTGAAGTTGGTGGTTCAAGTGGTGATGTTGGTGAAGTTGACAATACAAAGCCTTTCTTCTAATACAAAATCAACTACTTGCTATGAGATTTTTCTTAACAATACAAATTTCTTTTGTTTTTGGCAAAATAATTGAGGTTTGCATCTCATTTACGATCCAAGTCTGAATGGGCACGGTGTTCCATTCAAATGGACTACGAAAATTCCAGTAGGAAATATGATATGTATGTATATAATTGAAGAAGAAAAAGAAGATCATTATCTGAACCAACAACTTCACCGCCACCGAACTCCATTACCGCCACCACCACCATCACCATCACCAGTTTCGTTACCACCTAGAACCATGTTCCACATCATGTTATAAGTGAAGAAGAAGAATGAGGAAGATGGAGAAGAAATAAACAAAAGATGAATGTTTTGAAATTTTTGAAATTAGTTTTCAGACAACTTTCGACATACCAAAACTGTCTATTATACGAAAAAGTAAGAACGCAAGGCAACGTAGGGCAAAGTAGGAAGTGAGATGAAGATAATGGCGAAAGAATGAAGTAGAACCGTCAAGAATCGAGAAAGATATGAAGTCCAAAAGATGGTCGAAGAAAAGTTGAAAATAAGAAGAAAAGTCCCTTTATTTTTTTATTATCAACTTTTGAAGATCCAATAGCATACAAAAAGAGGAAGAATGAGATGTGTGAGATATGATATGAAAATTAGACTGTAAGTTGAATCCAACGACGTAAAAATGAGACGAAACGGAGTTATGACGAAGGAGATAGAAGGGCTTGAAGTAGTGATTGCTAGTGGTGGTTTGCTAGTAGGAAATGATGGGTCTGCATATTTTTTTTGAAATTTAGGGCTAAAATATAATTATTTTTTTTTAACTTTTTCCATTTGAAATCTAACAGCAAGGGCAAAATTGATAGTATACATAGTATAGGGATATGCGTGAAAATAAGAGTAGTTTGGAGGGATTATTGAAAATCGTAACAAAGTATAGGGGTAAAAATGAAATAATCTCAAATTTTTATATGAAAATCTTTATTATTTGAAATGACTTGAAATGTAAAATTCTTTAAACATTAAAAAGAGTATAAAAATGACTTGAAATATGCGATTTTTCAAACATTTTAAAAGGATACGAGATTCTTTAAATATTTCAAAATGAGTATAATTCCTTAATAAGTTTTGAGCAAATGTATAATTTTAATCTGTAACACTCAAACGTAACACTTCAAAAAAATTCCGTAGTGTAACACTCCAATGTAACATACACAAAAATTTCTTAGTGTACTTTTCTCAAATATAATACTTCAAAAAAGGAACGTGAAATTCTTTAAACCATTATAAAACAGTGTGAGATTTTTCAAATCATTCCTAAAAGAGTACAAAAATTTCTTAGTAAATTTGGGATGAATGTATAATTTCAAATTATGAGTGTTACGTTTGGAAAAAGTACACTAAATAGTTTTTAAGTTATTTTATGTGTGTTACATTGGATTGTTATATTGAGATTACAATGATTGAAGTGTTACGTTTAAGAAAAATACGCTAACGAGTTTTTTTGTGTGTTATATTGGAGTATTATATTTAAGTGTGTTATATTAGAGTGTTACGTTTAGGAAAAGTTTAAAGTGTTACATTGTTACGTTTTGAAAAAATACACTAAAGAGTTTTTTAGTGCGTTAAATTGGAGTGTTACGTTCTTATTCGTAATATGAAATTTGTTCCAGATAAAGGAAAATCCAAAATTTTTATATTGCAGTTTGTCTAAATTTGTAATTTCACATTTAGAGAAACTCACTTTTATCCCTCAAAAATTAAACCGTAATGTGTAAGTGACTACCTTTTTGTGTAAAATTTTCATTTTAATAGGACCTTTGGATTCATTAAAAAAAAAAAAAAAAAAAAAAGACTAAACAATTCGTAAGACCACATTTTGAGATTTATTAGTGTTTCACCCTTTTAATATCAATAAAAAATTTCTTTGAAAATCAAAAAAAAAAAAAAAAAAATTCAAATATTGATCGGGATCTATATCAAATTCATCAACTAATAATTTATAACACAATTTCTAACACAGGTCTCCTTCTTATTCTTTCATCACCACCGTCAATCATACTTGATCACAACTACTTGACATTGGGGTTTGTCAGTACCAAAAAGAGTGGATGATTTTTTTTTTCCTCGCAAGTTTCTTGAGAGAAATTGAGAGAACCCATTCAAAGCAAGATCCATCTATAACTTAGAGCACACAAGATTGCTATGAGCTATATAAAATTTTCCAGTAGGAAGTTCTTGAGGAGGAAGCAAGGCTAGCAAAGCTCCAATTGCTGCAGCATCGTCAGCGGTGTGAGTACCCCTACCTCGAGTCATGGAAGTCTGAGTGAATCCTGGACAATAACAGTTCACACTCAAACCACAACCTTGGTTTTGCTTTGCCAATAGCTTTGAGTAAGCATTTAGAGCAATCTTGGAAACGGAGTAGTCAGTCCATATCTCAGGCCAACCTTGGCTCTTCCATGTTCCTTGCTTTACGTTTGAAAGAAACAAACTAACCATGTTGTCTATTTGTTCTTCAGATAGTTTTTCTTCATCTGAAATTATCGACTTTATCTTTGGATTTCTGAGCTTCTGCATATGTATGGAGTGGGTTCAGCAAATCGAATTTAAAAAAAAAAAAAAAGGAAAAATAATTGTTAAAGCAAATTTTAGAACACTGACATCGGAAAATTTATCAGGTGGGTCAGAAATTTCAATATGACTGTATGCTCGTTTAGTTATTACATATTTTATTATTATTAAATGAGCATATATTGCGGCGGACACAAAAATTGTGCTAAGGAGACTAAAGCAAAATTATTTAAATTTTAAAAGAATTGAAGATTATACATGTTTGGTTTGAATCTCAAAACATACTTTTGGAGAAAAAAATTTCAAAAACATGTTTGGTTGAATTTTTTTTTTTAAAAAAAATTACAAAATCACTTCTCTCTACAACACGGAAATCATCACTACTTTTTCAAAGTTTCTAAACTCTTCAGAAAATTATTTTTGGAATAACATCTCAAAACACAAACCAAACCAGGCCTATGATTTTGGGAAACTTATTTTATAAATAGTCAAAATACATTAATGTAATGAAAATTATTCAAAGGTTTGGGTAGCTAAAATACTAACTTATTTTATAATTACTATAAGTTACATGAAAATAATGAAAAGTTTCAAAATTTAGGAGAGTAAAAGTAAAATTATTTAGATTTCTAAGGGGTTGAAGGAAAATTATATAAATTTTGAAGGGCTAAAATGCAAAGTTCTTTTATAAATATTCAAAAATTACATGATAAAAGTGTAATTTTATAGAAGTTTGGGAAGGAGGTGGTTAGTCACCTTGTGTCTGCCATTGAGCACATGCTCACAGGAGCACAAAAAAACTAGTGATTTCTAAATACATTAACTTTTTTTTATTCTATTAAAAAATTATTAAAAACTTCTTTTTTAAACGAAGTCTTAATATTATTGTTGAGTCATATGATGTTTTATTTTAGATTGACTTTGAACATAAAGCAAATCTTACATCAAAATGGCCGAGTCTAGAGGTAATGTTGAGAATACGACTTGTGGAGGGAGAGAGGCGAAACAAGGGCAAGAGAGCCTCAGTTAGCAACTTTGGTCCATAGAAATTGGTCTTTATCACTGTCTCTGCGTGCTCAACCGAGTTCTCATCTATCTCGTTGAATGACACTGCAGCATTGTTCACCTATCCAAACGAAACAAAATTAAAATGGTAGCTGTTTTTGTTAGTAGAAAGCATATACTTCGCTAAAAACTTCAATCATTCATCAATATCATATGTCCAATCACTCAACAACATTATCATTTCGACGATCTGAACTATTTATTTTATAAAACTTTGTATAAATCATTGATGAAAAAACTCAGATTGACTCGGTATTCATAATAACTACATAATTTCATTATATTTATTTTTTTGAAAAATATATGACAAATATAATTTAGAAAATAGACTATTCATTTTTTAAGACAAAACGTATAGTTGAGATCGTCTGAAGGAATCCATTGTGAACCTCACTGGTCCAATATCACCCCTCCAATCGAATAGTAGACCAGAAAAAACTCCTTTCCTTTATATTTTTATAGTAAACTCAATTTGCTGTAAGAGACATTTCACAAAAGGTAAACGACCAAGGTCCTTGAGCAAAAATGAAAAGTCTAAATTCAATTATGATTTCTATATGGAAAGCTAAGCTGAGAGATTTTATACTCAATAACTTTTATTGCGTATAGTAAATTTGATCTCTTTTCTTCTTACGTACATTATCAAATCACATATATCTTCTCTCCAATTTATTTATTTTATTTCTCTTTTCTATATTATGATTAGAACCATACAAGTTCTTTATAACATAATCTTTAATTAATAGCTTTGACTTTTATGTTCAAATATTAGAGAAAAGGACAAGGAAATACTCCTGGGAAACAAATTCGGTAGTAACCACAAGGAAAAATATTAAAATAGAGGATTTGGTGGGTTGGAACAGCAAATTAATTTAAAAAATGTTTTTATTTAAGAATCTTCACAGCCTTCAATCAGCTTTTTATATACAAAAATAGACGGTCAAGAAGATGTATAAGATTTTATACGATTTTCATTTAGTTGGTGGCTTTGTAGCCCAAGAAATTCTGTGGCTTGAAGATTTTTTTATTCTACGGTTCATGGTCAATTCTTTGTAATATTCGGTTTGAAATACAAGAAATTCTGTGGCTCGAAGATTTTTTTGTTCTACGGTTCATAGTCAATTCTTTGTAATATTCAGTTTGAAATACCATTTTACTTGCAATGTTTTGGAAGGGGATTAATCCCTTCCATTTATAATCTGAATTAGATGGTATTGTTTAGATCCGTGAGACCCACTACGGATTTATTTCAATTATTCAATCCATTCTGAGCATTTTGTATATTTTATTCACATAAAAAGATTAGATTAATTTGATAATCATAACATATTCAATTTATCGTGTTTGTGATAAAAAATATAAACAACATTTGTGTTTTTAAAAATAAACTGTTTATTTTTTTGTGACACGTAATAAATTAAATAGGTTACGATTATCAAATCGACTTAGTTTTTTGTATTTTTATATATTTATTAATTTTTTTAAATACATTTTCACAAATTTTTTACTTTTTAGATACATCTAACCAAAAAAGTAAAAAAAAAAATGTTTAAAATTTTAAAAATATTTACTAAAAACAAAAAAATACGAAAATTAAAAAACTTAACTTTCAAAAAATTTAATCTAAAAAATTCAAACCAAACACACTGATTAGGATTCATATTAATAAATGTGCACAAATCTCAATTATCTTTATATTTAATGGTAAGAAAATCGCTGTGTATGACATTTTTGTTTAAAAGAAAGTCACAATTTCTTCTTACTAATTTATACATCATGCAATAATGCATTAGAACTTAAAAACAATTCACTTCAATAATATAACAAGTATCATATTGAATAAAAAATTCGTAAAACTTATTGGTTATAAACATTATTTTTGGCGGAAAGAACACATTAAAACAGATTGAACTCACCTCTCTCGAGTCTATTTTGATAAACCAATAATACTGAATAAATAACAATATATTGTATAGTTGAATATGCTTCAACAAAGCAAAACAATATATAATACATAGATTACTCATACCAAAAAATTCACTAACATTCATTCATACATATATAGATTATTAAACACCTGAGATCAGAGGATCCAATACAACATGTTTCAATTTGCATCAACCAATGCATGTGCAGAGTCCAGTGCATCTAAAATATTTCATGAATATGAGAACAAGAGACTTACCAGGATGTCTAAGGCTCCGAATTTGAGTCTGAACCAGGAAACGAAGGTTTTGACGGAATCTGGATCGGAGACATCGAGGCGAAAGAAGTGTACATGAAGACCTTGAGCCATGAGAGACTCCACTGCCTTGAGTCCCCTTTCAGTGTCTCTTGCTGTTAAAATTACAGTCACTCCCAACTCTGCGAAACGCTTCACCATTGACAACCCAATACCTTTGTTTGCACCTGTCACAATTGCTACTGTGTCTTTCGACCACCATCTACAGGATCCATGCAAAACCCATATCATCATATAGCATATGCTAAATACCCACAAAAAAAAAAAAAAATTAAAAATTATGGTTGGGATTCATTTTAAGTCTGGTTCATACTAGGAAAGAATCTAAGCCATATATAAAGTTTCCGGGTAAATTTCTCGTAAACTATTATGAATTCTTGGACTTTTTGATGTTGAGAGAGAGAATACCTGGCGGAGTAGAGAGAAGGAGAAGAGAAAGAGGGTTCTGGTTCCTTTGATTCCATTTGCAAGGAAATGATGCAATGTGGTTGGTTACGGAAGGGATATATGGAAGTGTTGCCAGCCGACCCTATTATATAGATGGAGAGAGAGAGAGATTGAGAAGAAAAGCCTGCTACTTAATTATTATACTAATTGATATATTAATTATCGACATATATTATGATATTAATATTAATCTCATTCGTTATATAAATTATAAATATTTAAAAAAATTTAAAATTATGTTATATCATTTATTAATATACTAATTAATATATATATATATATAACATTATTCATTAATTACTTCACCTCAATTTTTCTTTACCCCCGTATCTCTCTCACATAAAAGTCAATAAGGGTAGGGAGATTTGGTGATATCACTGTCTAATTTATTTTTCAAAAGGACAAGAATTATACAGATACCTTCAAAATCTCCTAATATTTTAAAACTTGTTTATTTTACTATATTACCCTCATATCTATCAGCTCTCCTATTAAGTCATCCTCACAGTATATTTCAGAGTAAAGTTTACTATCATTCAAAATAAAATTTTATATCGTTAAGCAAATCAACATGTTTTTAACCAGAGTAAAATTTTACTTTGAATCATAGTAAACTTTACTTTGAATACTTTGAATCAAAGTATAAAGTTTCAAAGTAAAATTTTATATTGTTAAGCAAATCACCATGTTTTTAACCAGAGTAAAATTTTACTCTGAAATTACAATTTTACTATCATTATATAATTCAAATTTACAATGAATTGATAATAAAATTTTAGTATCAGTAGGAGTCCAAAAACAAATAACAGAAGTACATAATAACAGAGTAAAAATTTACTATCATTGTATAAAAAAATAGAACAGATAACACTAAAATAAAAGTTTACTCTCATTTTATCAAACAAAAATAGCGTACATACCAGAGTAAAATTTTACTCTCATTTTATCAAACAAAAACAGAGCATAAACCAGAGTAAAAATTTACTCTCATTCTGTCAAACAAAAACAGAGCACAAACCAGAGTAAAATTTTACTCTCATTCTGTCAAACAAAAACTAGAGCACACACCTGATTGAACTCGGCAAATCAGCAAAAATAAATCAAAAACAAAAACAAAAAAATTAATCAATATATGTCGAAAATCAAATAGTTATTATGTCTTCTATCATTATTGTGTCTTCTCTCACACACACACACACACACACACACATACACATACACACAGCTCTCTCCTACAAATCTTCACCATATCCGCATATCATCTCCCATACCTCCATCATTTCCGTCGTCAATTGGTGTTACTCATCGTCATAATCATCCGAAGAGAAAGTTACGGGTGATGATTTTTCCAGATCTTGAGACAGAGAGCTTATTCCTTAGGTTCAAACAACGAAGCTATTGATTAAGGATGAACTTTTACTATTTTGATCTTCTTATCGTTTCTATGGAGGCATTGCTACCAGATCTAGTCACTCCGACCAGATCTCCTTTGAAACCTTAACCATGGCGTCATCGTCTATGTATAAGCAATAGTTGTATCAGACGAAACTCGAAAGATTGAAATGGTGATTATGGAAAATTTAGTTGAAGGTATAATAGTCTGATAAAATATTTAAATAATAAATTTTGTCTTTTATATAAGATTTTATAATTATGAGGGAGTTTTAAAAGTATAATTTTTTTCTCAATCCTTTTAACAATAAAAGGAAGATAAGAGGGGTTTATAGCTAAATTTCCCATAAGAATATCGGTGATTTTCCTTGGATCGTAATTGTTTTTTTGACGGATTTATTTTTTATTGTTTGGTTGGAATGACTCTTTGGATCTTATTTCTGTACTCTTGATGCTTTATCAATATATTATTCCTATGTCCTCAAAAAAAAAAAAAAAAAAGTCAATAAGAAAATAAGTCATACATTTTTTTTTAATTCTCTTTTCTTTTATACGCATTTTTATAAATTGTCAAAGAAATCATTCATAAATATTTTAAATTTTTTTACCCCAAATTTTAATTTAAAAAATCACTTTTCAAATGAATTATGTGTATGATGTGCAGACAAATTTTAAAAAACGTTACTCCCTCCGTCTTAAAATAATAATCTCTTATTCTATTTCTCATTATCGTAAAATATTAGTCTCTTTTCAAAAAAAAAATCAAGAATTAAATAACATAAATTTTTTATTTTGTCCTTTTAAATTCAATAAAATTACTTTTGAATTGTAATGGTTGTACTACCGGGTGTTTGGAATGATTTAAATAAATATAATTTTTGACTTTTTATGAAAAAATATATAAAAAAATAGAGAGGTGATATGACTTAAAAAAGATAAAAAGATACAAAATGTGCTAATATAAGGAATGCTAAATAGTGCCTTAATATTTTTAAAATGTAATAATTATACTACCAAAAAATATTGAATTCTTCAAAAAAAAACTATTATCTTAAGATGAAAGAAGTATTAAAAATTAATTATACCAAGATTCTTTAAGTATTAGTAAATATTAATTCATTCCATGCATATATAAAAATCATATATTACCTGAGTTAAAATATGCAATTTTATAAATAAGAAGATAAATTGATGTTTGCTTATAATTGAATTTTTGATTAATTTTTAAGCACCGACGTCAACGAAATAAGTACACTCACGCTTATAATATCACTAATAGTATAAATAAATAAAAAATCGGTAGGTGATGACGAGATCAGGGTGACTATTCAATTTTTTTTATTTTTTATTTTTTATTTTTTAAAAAAAAAGGGAAAAAACAAGTAGAGGATGTATCTGTATAGTGACGGAGTCCGAAATTCAGTTAAGAGGCACAAAACTTAATGAAAACATTGATTTTTTTTTTGTTCATAATAAATAATAATGAGATATTATTAAACTTAAATATTAAGAGTTTATTTATATAAATGTGAATTTTAAATTAAAAGATTTGAGATTAAATTTTATACAAATATTGAGAGTAACCATTTTATGTGGATTGAAAAATTAAAAAGAAGATAGGTTGAGATAAAAATGACATATTTTAGTAGAGAAATTTTACAAAACACATCATAAAAAAATATCTATCATATGTCACACTTATAATTTTTGTGGTATATAATAGAATGACTTATTTTAATAAGTTCTTTTGTAATGGGAGAAATTTTATAATAGGAGACACTATAGTTTGTGTGTTTGATTTGAGTTTTTTTAAATAAGTTTTTTAAAAATTGAGTTTTTTAGTTTTTGTATTTTTTTATTTTTAGTGAATATTTTTAAAATTTTAAACATTTTTTTTACTTTTTTTAGATGCGCCTTACTTCAATATATCTAAAAAGTAAAAAATTTGTGAAAAATGTTTTAAAAAATTAATAAATACATAAAAATACAAAAAATATATTGAATTCTTAAAAAAAATTGTAGTTTTTATGTTTAGTGAATTTTTAAAATGTTTTTTTCACAAATTTTTTACTTTTTAAGTATATTTATGTTAGTTATGTTTAAAAAGTAAAAAAAAAAATGTTTAAAATATTAAAAAAAATTCAATAAAAAAAACGAAAAATAATAAAATATAATTTTTAAAAAAATATTTTTGAAAAAATAAAATCAAACAATACAATTTTAAAAAACGATACTATTATAATTAGAATAGAGGACATTGTTAAAATTTTCAAGGGGTCACGTGCACTCCTGATCCCAAGGGACTCCGTCCCCGTATCTATATGATCTAAGTTATTCTTAAAAAATACGAAAAATGAAAAATTCCCCTAATTTTCTTCCCTCTAATCTCCTTAATTTTCTTTTTTGAAAAATTATTTTTTATTATTTTCTGTTTTCTCTTTTTTTTTTTTTTTTTTTTTACTTAAAGTGAGAATTCGGGAGATTCGGGACTCCCCCATTCGAGCCCCCAATCAATTCCCAAAAAATACTACCATACTACAAGAAATTTTCAAAACAGAAATAGTATATACAAAAAAAAAAAAAAAAAAAAACTTATCTAGAAAACTGTTTAGAGTTTAAAATTTTTAGTTTAGATTTATTTATTTATTTATTTTTAGTCACATTCAAAATAAATTTACTCTGTAAACTATGAATTATGAACATTTTTCTAAACATAGAACATTATTATTTTCAAACTTGTTGCAGTCACCACCAGACAATCCCTGTCAAACTGTAGCGTCCACGTCAAATGAACCGAACGTCAATTAGCATTTTGCCTAACAAAAGTATATACTGGCATGAGTTTTTGGCTTTTTTTTTATTATTATTAAAATTTATAAAAAATTAAAACAGATTAAAATAATTAGTAAGACAAAATATTACATTAAATTCATAATTATATTCAATGATAAAAAAATTTAATTATCTTTCTAAATATAAAAATTTTAATCAATTAAAATAATTAAAAATTAAAATAACCAACTTGCATGCGATATAATATCTACTTTAGCTAGTCACTTTACTTTTTTTAAGATAGGACTAGTCCCTTTCTTTAACATGACTTTTTATTTAAACTAGTCATTTTAAGATTTTTTTTTTTTTTTTTTTTTTTTTGGGCATTCTCCAATAAAAAATAAAAAGAAAAATTACAAAAAAAAATTCAGGATTTGACCTTTATAATAAAATAAACTTTGTGTTTTTAATTTTATAAATTTAAATTCTAAAATTTTGATTTATTTTTAATCTAAATTATTCATCTATTTTCATTAAATAAAATTGATGAAAAAATAAGTATTTTAATCATTAAATTCAATGAAAATGGTTTTTCAAATATTTCATATATATCTACATTGAATTTAATAAATAAAATACTCTTTTTTGTTGGTTTTATTTAACGAAAATAGACGAATGATTTAAATTTAAAACAAATCAAAATATTAGAGTTTCAATTAACAAAATTAAAATTTTATTTTGTCAGAAGATTCAAACTCTAATTTTTTTTGGGGGGGGGGGGGGGGGGGGTTGCAATTGTCTCAAAAATAAATAAATAAAAGAGAGATAGAAGAAGATGAATAATAAATTATTTTTTATGCCTCCAAATGTAACTAGAAATTAAGATGGCAAGCGATAAAATAATCAACATAGTGAGTAATCTATTGGAGAAATAAACTGAAAACGAAATTAATTAAAATAGCTAAAAGTGTATAGAAATTGTCACGCCACAAAATTTATTTACTTAATTTTTAAAAGAAAAAAATATAATTATAACATTTTATTGAACCATAGTGGGAATATAAGAGAATTGGTGCAAATTGTTTCAAGAAGCCTCACGTGGCTGCACAATACTACATAATGTTGCATAGTAAAGGTTTTCTCACCTATAAATAGATGAGTTGCATGATAATAAAATTACAAGAATAACAAAGGAGGAGAATCTGAGAGAGTGAGCTGAAGTTAGACTTGAGAGTAAATGATCAAGTTTGAGATGAGTTGTATTATATTTTGAGTTACCATAAACTGTTTTATGAAAATTATGTTTTGTGAATCTTATTAGTTTTTAAAAGTATATTATTTGTTAAATGTGTTTTTGAACAATTATTTTGTAAGTACCACCACGAGGTTTCATGCCTTGGGAGACTTTAATATCCATTGGCCCTCTGATTTGTCACTTTATGTGACTCTCTGTTATGTTCTGTTGTCATTTTAAATGACTCTCTATTTTTCATGGATTCACTGACCCTCTGATTTCTAGTGTGGAACAAAGTGTTGTGCGAAATTAAATGCTACACTATTATGGGAGCCACCTCTAGAATTCATACGAGCCACCTCTTGAGTCTATACATCTGTTCTGTTGTGTTCTGTACCGTAAGTATGATTATTTGCTTATATAATTTCTACGTTATGCTTCTGTTATTTAAAATAATATATATATTTCTATTACCAAGCAAGTCTCTGTTTAGCCCAAATAATTATCTATAGTGATTTTTATATCCTTATACTCTCAGTATAATATTTCTCACTCTGTCATGTACTTATAGTTGTTAACTACTTTCAAGTGACGTGTCAAGACTAGTGCGTGGGGTAGGTACAAGGCACTTTGTAGTCATTATTCAGTTCTAGCAATGTAAATGAATAGAAGATTCAATGTATATGTTTTTAATTAAATAAACTTTTGGCTACCCTTTTATTTTACTCTGCTGTATTATTAATTTGTTATGATTTCAGTTATTGTTTTGTTGCAACGACAAACCTCCGGGTATCGGGTTTGGGTCGTGACAGAAATGTCCAATGTAAACTTTTGGGAAACCAATCTTAGGCCCTTTTTTGGGGGCTAAAATTCACAAAACGATAAAATAAACTAAAATAATTAATAAGACAAAGTTGTCACATTAAATCCATAATCATTTCATTTTTTATCTCACAAATATCACATCCAATTACAAAAAATCTAACTCTCTTTCTAAACATAAAATTTTAACCTACTAAAATAATCAAAAATTAAAATAACCTACCAAAATAAATAACTTTTTTGTTAAAATAAGCTATTAAAATAGTCAGCTTTTCCATTGAAGCCATAAACTAATGCGCAAAGTCACGTGGCATCAATTGGGGCCTGCCTAATTTTTAAAAGATTGCTAATAATAGTATCTCTATACAAAAAAATTATATAAAATAATGTCTCCTTTATATTTATTAATATTAATTAAAAATTTATAATTTATAATTTTAAATTTTAATTAGTTTAGAGATATAGAATCAATCATACGCAATATAGTTTATCATTATAAAAATATTATTATCATATTATTTAAATGATTTTTATATAAAATTCCTTCGTTACAAGATCAACAAAATAATCACATCAACATATTTTATTTTAAATTCAAAAATATATAAGAAAAAAATTTAAATTTGAATTCAAATTGATTTAAAAATCAAAAATTATTATTATTGATTTTTAATAATCTATACTACTATATTAATTGAAGGCTCAATTTGGTGTCCAAACCTTCTTCTTATGCCACGCGTGTCTTATTTTTCTATCAAAAATATAATAAAATAAAATATTGAGGTGTTGAAAGGAATTAATATTGATTTGGTAAACAACACTTTCAATAATCGACACTATTTATTTTTAATTTAAAATTAATATTTATATTTTATAAATTTAACAACATATTTATCTAGTGGACATGCACCCACTAGTGTATTATGACCATATGCATTAAATATTTCAATTTTAATTTTGGTTTGCTTGTGAATTACAGCCTCTCTTTTTCCGCGGTCAATCTCTTTGAAAATGGTATTCTTATCTAAACTTGATTTTCTTTTCTTGGTAGATTTACCTTTCTAGATATTTTGACTAAGATCAAGACTATTATTTTCTTAAAAGATTTTTTCTTATATTTTTATGTTAAATATCCTAAATCCCACATTGTTCTCTTATTTTTTTAATTTTAACTGTTACTCGTGATAAAAAAAAAATTTTAAGCAATTCAAGAGTCAACTAACTTGGTCATGCGTTCATTGAGTTAGTTTTCTAGAGTTTTCAACTATAATCTCTGGTCACATGTCACGATTTATACCATTATAATTCCTAAATTATGGGACGTGTGATCATATGCATGTGAAATTTAATTACTATTTTTGGTTGATTTCACTTTTGTCCCTTAAATCATCACCATTTTTATGTTTAATCTTTAAATTATCAATTTTATCTATTTGGTCCTTATAATTTTTTGTTTCAATTTTTGTTGTCCGATTGAAGACGATTGTATAAATTAATAACCGTTGAAACTTAATTCGATAGTTTAAATAGCCATTGCGAAATTTGAAAATTTTAATCATGCAACAAAACACTCATCAAATTAGTTGTAGAGTGTACTGTATTAAAAATAATGAGAAAAATGAGTGCTTGATTATATTATTTAAGTTATTTAATTTTTTGAAATGACTTTTTTACTCATCAAATCAAATTTCAATAGTTACTGATTTGTACAATCGTCTCCAATTGGAGCACATAAACTAGAATAAAAAAAAAGTAATAATTTAGGAAATAAAAGTGAAATTAATCCTAGAGGATGGGGGTTATCGCGATAAGAAAGAGGAGGTTGATGGGTGGCAGTGGAGGAGAAAGAGAGGTTGGAGAGGGACAGCGGAAGATGTGGATGAGACTGGGTAAAAAGGGGTTGGAGGTTGCAGGGGAAGGTGGGGAAGAGCTGCCAACAATGGCGGCGGCAATGGCAAGAGGTGAAGGTGGAGCTAGATTAGGTCAAAGGTTAGGGTGTGAAAGGTTAAGAATGAAAATAGACTTGTAATTTTATATTAGGATATAGTTGTAATAAAAATTATTTTTTAAAAAAAAGAGAGAGAATCTTTAAAAAAATAAAGTACTATTAACAACACTCAAATGTATATATTTTTGTTCTTTATTTTCTGTGCAGGTCCTCGGCCTAAAATAATTTGTCTATACGGACAAAAAAACATAAAAAGAAAAAAGACAAAAAAACAAAAAAACGAAAAAAAATTTAATAATAATATGTCTTATAGCTTCGCAGCCTCACTTCACACATTCACCTCACAAACCTAGCTATGATTTTAATAAAATGAAGAACTTTTAATTATTGGCTGACATGTCACCTATGGGCATTTTGTCTCCCCCATACTAATTTCGTTTGACTATTATAAAACCTCCTCCTTTTTTTTTAATGATTATTGAATTTAAAAAATTTATAATCACTTCAATAAATATTGTTCAATATCCAAAATATTATTATACTGCTAGTCCTATTGACATTCATTTATGACCCGATACTATTATTTTTAACCTTGATCCCTAAATGGTTGTGACATATATACTGTATATAAGCGATTAGCAGTTTAAATAAGAGCCTCCAACTTGGAATAATTGGCTTTCAAATTGACATTCTTTAGCTGTACTCTCTAAACAATTTGCTATTGAAGTTAGGTGCTCTTTCTCCAATCTTTAATCTGTCTTCTTCTTTACTTCACCACTTCCAAAACCCACTTTAAAATAATATTAATTGATTCCATCTAACATGCATGTCTAATTTTTTTTATATCAACACTTAGAGAGAGAGTAAATAAGTTGAGTTTTTCTAATGTTGTGTTTTAACCCGAGAGGTTGTGGCATCCTGACAAGATCTTGGGGCATAAATCTTGAGGTCCCAGGTTCCCCTCTCTCCGGGACCAACCACTCGTGTGACAGCAAATATGGTTGGTAGAACGAACCTTTCAAGTTTGGACGAACCGTACCTAGTGTCGGGTGTGTGGTTTCGAATCCCCACTTGTGTACGAGTCCGTGACTTACCGCTACATGATTGAGTGGCTCTACTGTATAGCAACCACCTAGTGATAACCTCTGAAACCTCGGCTCCTTAGAATCTAACTCCAGAGATTACCCCTGTGTAGTTAGGTTTTTTTTTTAAGCACGAGTACTACTGTTCTGTGCTTTGCATGCTTGGAATCCAGAGTCAAGTGGCTTTGTCATGGTTTTTATTGGTTAGGAAGCTATGATGGATTGCTAACTAAAACCCACAAAAGTTGAGGACTTGACCAAAAGAAATTCTATATATTAGTTTACTTTTCTCAAATTCACACTTTCTGGTAATCTCTCTGTCCTTTGTAATTGTAAGCCTAAAGACAAGTGTAAGGTTGGGGACCTCTTCCTTGAATTCATATTTATTAAAGTGATAATATATTTTAAAGCTTGGATTATGTGATTAATATATATAATCTTTCTCATGTCATATATATTGGTGGTGAATATAAATGCATTTGCATTTGAATATTGAATAATTTGATGAATGATAAAAAAAATTAGCAGTCATTGAATATGTAAATTAAATATGATGTATATTTCTAAATGAAAAATAACATGACGATATTCACACTAAAAGATAAGTATATTTTTATAATAAAATAGATGTATAGCCATGTGTCACAATGAAATGAAAATTAAAATTTCTTTCTCTCTCCTTCTGTCTACTTATAGCAACAAATATTGCTCTACTTCTACTTGTTTTGTGCACACACACCGTCTCCCTCCTTTCCAACCTCCCAACCCCACACCTACCTAAAAAACACTGTAATATATGCTAGCACATAGATACACATGGGCGGAGTCAAAAATTCTGATGAAAAGAATGGAGGCATGGGGATGATTAAATTTATATTAAAATCGTATAATTTTTTAGTGGGACAATTGTCCTAAATTAAGTAACATTATTTAAGAGGTTACAATTGGCCCATTAAAACATTATACGAGTTTAGTATAAATTTAATCATGCTATTCAGTGGTGTTTTGAGAAATTGATAAAAAGTTGACTTTTTAACTTTTTTGATAGTATTTTTGGCAAAAAGCTGGATTGTTTTAGATAAAAAAATCTGACTTTTTTAGCTAAAAAAACTAAAAAGTTAAAAAGCTGGCTTTTTACCATTGTTCCCAAAAGACAATGTGTTTAGACATATAAATTTTCACGAGTGATCCAATTAAAAAACTAGAAGAATCTACATAAGAAACTAAATTCTCTTTTCGAAAAGATTACACATGCTATTCAATGTATTTTCTAACTCAATTAATTGCTTACTCGATTAGTAAAATATACCAAAGTAAATCGTCTAAATTTGGGTTGAATCGCATACTAAGTTGCTCTCTTTAAGATGTTTTGCGGCTTTTCCCTCTATGCAATGAATGTTGCAACTATTGCATCCCCAGAACAAAACAAACGCTCAATTTTAACTCGAAATCAAGAGAAAATGATGCACAATCAATTTTAACTTGCTAAGAATCAAGAGAAAACAGTGCTTACCAAAAAGGAGAGAGAATTACATCATCATGGTAAACAAAGTGACTAGAAATTAGCCAAATCAAATCAGTGCACTAATTAAGTACACGATTTTGATACAAATTAGAAAATATTTTCTAACCATTTCATAAAGGAAAAGAAATTAAATGTAATCTTTTTGACCAAGAACCCATGTGCGCACAAGGACCACTCTACTCCATCACTACAACTCAATACAAATGTAAAAAAACCATATAAAGTAAAGGCTTTTTCTTCCTTGTTTTAATGTGGGACAAAGGTGAATCCATGTGATTTGAAATATACATGAACACTAACATATATTTAGGGTTTTCACATTGGTTTGACGGAAATTATCTTTTTGTACTGAGATTATGACTTCAACTTAAACTATTTTTTCAAGCTAATTCGTCATACTTTTCTACTCCATCACTACATCCCATACAAGTGTGAACCATATAATGTAAACTCTTTTTCTTCATTGTTGTAATGTGGGAGAAAGGTAAATCCATGTGTAACATTAACAATACTTGACATAGTATTTAGGGTTTTCACATTGGTTTGATGGAAATTGTTCTTTTGTATTGAGATTTTGATCTCAACTTAAATTACTTTTTCATGCTAATTCATCAACCAGGCATGTGTGACATTTTAGTTCAAAATTACATAAAAGCATTTTAATTATTTTTTAATGTCAATGACGAAGTACTCCATAGTCAACCTTGTTAGTTGATTGGATTCAACTTGATCTCTAAAAAAATAAAAATATTATTAACAACAAAAAATATAAAACCTTTCGAAAGCTCCACTAAAAAGTATTTTGTTTTTCCACCATGTGCCATTATTGCATTGAAACAGTGGGTCTTCAAAGTCACAATTGGTTTAGTTTATGCACATTCTTTAGTCTTTGCCAAACAATCCACTCAAGAAAAAGGGTACCTTTTGTCAAGATTCCATGTATTTGTTCATTTACCATTTTTGTTTACAATGTATTTTACATAGAATAAACACTGTTTATGCTTTGCATGCCTGGAATCCACACTTAGTTGCTTTTTCATGCTTGAAAAGCATGGATAAATTTTCATCATAAGTAGACTTGAATCAACACTAGTTTTCTTTCTTATTAATTTGGAAACCCAATCATGCTCTTCATTCTATGGCCCAGTTTGGTAGGGCTTATTTCCAACTTATTTCAGTTTTTAACTTAATTAAGTTATTTTAATGTGTTTGGTTCAGCTTAACAATATAGCTTATAGCTTTTTATAAGTCAAAAATCAACTTATTCTTTGAGTGGGGGAGGAGAAGTTTAATTTATAAGTCAAAAATCAGCTTCTATTCACAGTTATAAGCTATAAGCTGTTATGCTATAAACTATAATCACTTTCCCATAACTCTACCAAACAGGGCCTATATGTTCTTTCTTCTTTTCTTTTCTTTTTTAAAATTACATATGTTGAAAGAAGATACGAATCAACATGTGACAACACTTACATAAATATAAATTCTAATCACAATAATAGTCCAAGTCATTAAATTTGAGTATCAAATATTCAGATTCAAGATTCAGATTTTCTCCATTTCATTTTCACCAATTTCGTAATCAACTCCATTGTTTGTTTGGAAAAAAATACCCTCATGAATATTCACCAATTTCCTGTAGGAAAAACCATTTAATCTAAATAGCAAACTGTGTGTATTTAAACATAAAACACAACTAGAAATAAAATTTTAAAAATAAATTTCAGAATGTAAATTTTAATTCCCAAAACCCAGAAAAAAATTGTTTCTGAAAACGAAGGAAGGAAAGAAATTTCTTGTTCAAATTTAAAACTAGAACAAGAACACACTAAAATAATACATAATTAATTTACATACAAAACAACTTACAGATTATTGCTGTATAGAAATGCAGAAAGGAAAGACAGCTAAAACGTGTGTTGGACACACTTTCCTTAAGATTGTTACATCCTCGCTACGGTGCTCGAAGACAGATGACGCTAACCTCCCAAGATGCAACGACTATATCCCAGAATTGCAATAGTACAATTTGGGTCTAGCAAATAGACTGAGTTGTATCTCTTTCTTACAGAAAATATCAGAATAGTATGCATAAGAGTAACATAGAGAAAATGAAGTAAAAGAATAAGAGAATTGGTTGGAGAATGTCTGAATTTATAGGCAAGAAGGTAACTGCTCGGATGGGTTTGGAAGCCCTCCGAACAAATGCAAACCTAAAAACCGCCGGAGTGAAGAGGGGTGACCGGAGAATGAAGGGATGTCAAGTTTGAATTTTGAAATTTGGCACAAATGTTTGAATTTTTTTTTTTTTTTTTTCGTTAGGAATTCAAATTCAAATTTTCCTCTCGCAAGGATTGTGGAAAAAATATTTAAATAAATAAATAATTCAAACAAATAGCACCCGCGTGTGGTGGTTTTGGGCCAAACTCACTTTGTCCATAACTCCCCTCCTTACAAAACATGGGGCCCAACCCAAATATGTTCACCTAGAGCTTATATACTCACACTAGCTTTCTTAAAGTTTCAATATGGGACAACCAATTTAAAGAAACCCACATTTGACTCTTCCATTTCTCATTTCACGAATTTGAAAACGACGTCAACTTTCCATTCACTCATAAATGGTTTTGATGAACTGTTTTCACCGTGTGACTTGCCACGCAGTAAGAAACACATCACCTCTTTGGACCCACTCCAAAAGACATATGAGCCCCACTCAAATTTGGGCTCAAAAGTAACCCAAAATAAGCCTATGAAAACCATTATTTCCAAAATCAACTCCATTGTTTTTTTGGGAAAAAAAATAGCCTCACGAATATTCACCAATTTCGTAAGCAACTCCATTATTTGTTTAGAAAAAAAATAGAATACATGGTTGGTGCCTCTGTCGTTGACATAGTATGTTACTTCTATTGGCTTCATAATGTTGAATTCATGCATATATATATATATAATTATAGTTACAAATAAAGAAAGACAGATAGCACAAATGTTCCTTTTCTTCTATTCTTTTCTCCTTGGAATTTTGTTCTCTCATTGTTACAGAGGTTTCTCATTGAAAAAGCCAATTTACTCAATAGCCTTTCCTCTCTATTTTTCCCTTCTTCTTGTCAGTATGCTGCTTATTTATGCAAATTTAAACACAATATTAGAAACTTCTGATTATTTTATTTAAACTACCAAAATATATATATTAAGAATGTACATGTCAATATAGTTGGGCCCACAATAAATATTTTCATTTGCCGGTGTCCTAATTTATTTTATAGGATTTATTGTACTAACATTTACATTCTTAATTTAATTTTGTGTATGTAAATTTAATTATATATTTAACACAATTTTATTTTTATTTTTTTTTAAAAAAAATGGCCCTTATTTGAGTGGGTCCTAGGGAAGCACCTCACTTGCCCCACTGGGAATTTGCTAAGTTACCGTGAAAAGATTTGATAATTTTAGTTGTTTTTTAGTTTGTTCAAGATATTTTAAATTTTAACAGATATGATGTTTTGGTCAATAAATTTCAATTACAGTAAATCAAAAATTAGCAGTGTATTTGTTACATTTTATTTTATTCTATGATTAAGGCCAAGTTTGGGGACTTTGAAATAATCTAAAAAGTCAAAAAGTTACTCAAAAAGTTAAAAAGTTAACACTATTCACCAAAAGTCAACAATTACGGCTGCACAATTCCCAATTCAAATTTTCCTCTAAAAATCAATTTTCACAATTTTTTATTACACATTTTTTCATAAAAAGTCAAAAAGTTAACCCAAACATCCATATTTTCAACCTCAATTTTTTAGTCAAAAAAGACAAAAAGTGCACTTATTTAGTCTTCCCAAACAAGGCCAAATCATATTGTTTATCAATAGATCTATTTAGTTGTAATTGTCTCATCATGTCATGTCTTTGTTATATCCTAGCCTAGGCATACTTCATTCATGTGCACAATTTGAAACTTGTACAATTTAGATACTCGGTGATTTGAATTTGCCTATCAGGATGGGTTTCTACAATTATTAGAAACATATATTTCACGGAAGTGATGGGATTGATCGAGGCGGTAGTCTTTAAACAATGTGAATGGATGTTTGAGATTGTTTGTCATGATAGTTATGTGCAATATTATGAATCGGTCAATGACTTGAGAGGTTGAACAATTCAAGTATCTTTAGTAGGGGTGTACACGGATCGGATTAGTTCAGTTTTAAAGTAAATCAGGAATCAAACTATTTTTTATGATTTTAAAAAAATTGGAACTGTAACCGGACCAGAATTGAACCATAGAAACAGGTTTGGTTCGCAATTTTAAGAATTTTATATAACAATAAATATGATATACATTTTATGTTCGTAGACAAATTAATAATAATTAGTTTGGTTAGAGTTTATTAATTTTACAATGATGACTAGTGTTCAAATTTTAGAAGAAACATTTTATGTTGTGGTTAGAGTTTATTAATTTTACAATGATGACTAGTGTTCAAATTTTAGAAGAAACATTTTATGTTTTAAATTTTTTATATAAAAATATAAAAAATAATAAATAAATATGTTACAGTCCGGTTCGGTTTGGAATCGTAACCAAAGCCTTGGAACCGAGAATTGGACCAATTTGAACGGTTCCACCATTTTCAGAACCAAAACTGTAATTAAAAAACCAGATTAAACCAACGGTTTAGACAGGATTGAATCGGCTTATCGATTCTACCGATTTTTTTGAACACTCCTAATTTTTAGGATTCAAATATAAATAGTAATTCACAGTTGAATGAATAATATTGTTGCTAAATGTGTTCTCATAATTTATTGATAAGATCTTTGCTACAACAATAATGGTTGTGATCCTTTCTCACAGGTGAGCAGTAGAATTTGAATTGATCTTACAATTTGGTCACAAAGTAGACCGTAACCAATTTACCTTCATTTTGGGCTTACAGTCCCATCTTTGAAATTTAATCTCATACATTTTTGTAAAAATTAGAAGTTGAAATTGGTAATCAATTATTTGTTTTTAATTGATTTTTTTTATAAAAAAAAAACAACAATATGTAAATCAGTTGATATATCACGTGGCATCCTCACTGGTATCTTAAAACATACCAAAATAATGAAATGAAAAAGATCTAAATCAAGTCCTCCTCGATGTGATTTGGCAAAACATATATGTTTACATGATTTAATATTTACAATTCTCGTAAACAAAAATATATGTGATGGTGTCTATGTTAGTTTATGTAAGGGTGCAACAAAAAAAAAATTGGAACATAAGGCTAAAATGGGAAAAAAAATACTCTAGGGTTTAACTAAAAAACTATTAAATTTAAAAGTCAATTTTATTCATTTTTATACAACGTGACTACCCATGGCATTTTCATCCAAAATTGGACGGAATTCTGATTTGGAAGTACGTTGGAAAAAAAATTCAAACATTAAAAGCTATGGTGAATAAAAATACTTTAAAAAAATTAAAGTAAACATATATTGAAAGATGAAGCATCTTTAAAATTAAAGGGAATAAAGTATAATTTACTCATTATTTAATTTTTTTAAAAGTAAAATAAATTATGCAAGATCACTATTTGAGTCTTTAATTTCTTCCAATATTTCAATATTCAATTAACAAAATATCCAGTCAAAAAGAATAAAAAATTTCTCATGAGAATATGAAATTAGACATTTACTTGGTCTCCAATTTAAAAACAAAGCAACAATCAACCATTAGATTATAATGTTTATGTTCATTCAAATAGCATGCCATGTGCAACCCTATAAAGTCATGACCTTTAATATCATGCAAAAAATGTCAATGGTGCAACCCCACTATGTTTATGTTTATTCAAATAAAATTGATGCTTGTAGAGCAAAGTTAATCCATTTTCTATTGAAACAAACAAACAAAAACAAAGGCAAATGATATTCACAATTTTTCAATGACTGAAAATCAATTGCCACAGTTCCATTCACCATTCGAAACCAATCGCCATTATTAACAAATTGAACATGAGGTCATACATGTTGTACAGACCTACTCTTTGAAATTATTTGCATAATTTGAGCTCAGAAAGTAAAATTTTTGGAAAGAAACAAAAGAATAACAAAAAGACGTCTCTTGACTTGAAAAGCGTTTTCAAGGCTCAGGTTGCATTTTCTCACACTCTTCTCGTATTGATTGGAAAAGAACCGAGGACAAATATCGTTCACCGAAGCTCGGAAAAACAACCTGCAAGCATTTAAAGATCTCAAATGTTGTTATTTCAGAGTCAAAGTGCAGAATCCACTATTCACAACATTTGCAATTGCTGTTGGCTCATTAATGAGAAGAAAAGATGTTTTTCAATAACTAATATTATTATAGTTTGTTATTTATAATTCAAGAAATTCACTTCAGTTGCTAGAAATTCACTACATTGGGATTTCAAGTTGAAGATCACAATGTTGTTTAGTTGTCCATTGAACATGTATAACTTCAAATTATAGATTTATGAGGTTGGTGTACATTAACTTCATTGAGGCTGGTGTACATTAACTTCATTGATCAACTACCTTATCCTTTTTTTCTTCTTTCTTTTTATTATTATTATTAATTTTTTATTTTTATTTTTTTTTTTGTAATTTTCATATGATGACTGGAGGAAATTAATCATAATACGAGAAAAATAATGGTGAGAGTAGAGGAATAAGTTCTAAAGTACTTTACAAGAAAGAAAGAAAAAAATTGAATGAAATGAATGAAATATCAAGAAGCTAAAGGTGACACCAATTGAGGTCATGATGGAAATGAAAGTTATCTTAGGTGGTTTGTGACGTGCAACAGAACCTATGGAAGCAGAGTAATAAAGATGGGTAATTTGAAATCAAATTGAAGATGCAACAATGGCAAGAGGAAGGCCGCAAAACATGGGTCATGGTGGTGAAAACAGAGAAATGGCCAATGGTTGGAGTTCTAACTGAGGATACAGCCCTAGAAAGTTGAATGGAAAAACGAGTAGTTGTTGGCCTGTGATAGGATTACGAATTTGTGTAAGAATTTGAAATTGAGAAATGAAAAGACAAGAAAAATGAAAAAAATAAAATAAAAATAACTTATATTTTATTCACATTTTCCTTACCTTTTTTTTTCTCTTTTCAAATTCTTATCCAAATCCAAGATCCAAACCAAGGTTTTGAAAAGTGATTGTAGTTGTCGTAACGGTTGCTGTAACATAGTAGCAATTGTGGGGTGTAAAAGCCGTAACGCAACAGTTGCGATAACTAGAACCATGATTTTTTTTATTTTTCACATAATTTGAAGAAAACTTACTGATACACTTTTTTTTTTTTTTTCAAAATCACATTTATTAGGGTTTAAAATAAATTTTGATCAAATTTTATTAATTTTTAAGTATGATCCAATATATTTCATATTTTCAAATCACTATAAAAGGAACTTTTTACATTTTATTTCAATACTTGATAATTCTAAGAATAATTGATTTTAAATGTTTACAAATTATTTTTTACCAATACTTAAACTAATTGAATAAAAAATATTCACAATTATTAAATAAAAAGATAATAAAATAAAATTTGTGCCATAAATTAAAAAAAAAACTATAAAGAAAAAAAATTCATATAAGATTTTTTCTTTGAATTTGCATCACTAGAGTATTAGTTCTTTTTTTGTAAACTTTTTTTTTTTTTTTTATGGAAAAGGAAGCTATTTAGAATATTGTAAAAGGGTATAACGGTGTCTAACGGACCATTACAGCCGTTATGGTATCGCTACAGCTGTTACGTAATACCAAAATAGCCGTTACACATGAATTTCCGTCACACTGCTATAGTGGCGGTAACAGGTAGCAGTAACCACCACAACCGTTACATAATGGCGTTACATAACGATTGCAGCTGCTTTTTAAAACCTTGATCCAAACACAGCCTAACAAATTAAGAACAGATATTGATGAAGGGGCACAAATACAAATATACATACTGCAATAAGCTTTCCCGCATTCTCAGGTCTCTTTCCAACTTTGAGTGCAGCGGCTGCTGCTGCTCCAGAAGAAATTCCAACCTGATACGAAAATGAAGAAGATAGTCACAGATATGATTTAGGGCAGATACACATGTAAATATATAATTACACATTCATGGATATACATGTACGTATACAGAAGAAAAAAATTAAAATTAAAAACTGTTGAACACTGCTATCTGCAGCTGAAGCACTCGAGAAATTGCATATACAACAACATAAACACCATGACCCTACTTCCCATTGTAAAGACTGCACATGTTTATCACCTGGAAATATCAACTAACTCATTTTAGCAAATATTAATTCATCTAAACTAAACTATTTCCACCTATTCTAGGGTCTGAGTAAATTTGATTAGTCTTATCATACTACTGCAACTAATATTGCTTAGTAGCCATTTTCCTGATGACAATAGTTGATTTTGTGTTTAGTCTTCAATTTTTTTTTTTCCCCTTTTTTAAGACAAAAAGAGATATTGAAAACAGAAGAAGAAAGCATCTCTGATCTAACGTTTCCTCTCAAATTATAGTAATGGTTTAAAAATTAACAAGAAATACTAACCAACAAGCCCTCCTGGAGTGCCAGCTGCTTTGCAGTTTCTACAGCTTCGTCGCTGGATATCTGAAAGAATTAGCATACCACGATAAGTAACACACGGTAAACAGAAAAACATGGCAACCTAATACAAGTATGACAAATATAAAAAAGAATTTGAACAAGATTGTGGGATATTCATTACATAGACAAGCAAATTCATATTCCCGAAAAGAGTGACTACCTCACTCCATTCCGTTCACAAAGGCCAACCAGACAAAAACAAGAGTAGAAAACAATTTTATTAGGCCTATTGTTACTACAACAATAGAAAAGTAAAGAACAAATCAACATTTCTGCTAATGACCATAGGAAATATTTTGTATAAGCGGACAATGCATCATACATGTTACCACTGCATCACTCTGCAGAATGCATGAAAGCCAAATTCTTACACTAATATGCTGTAGTTGTTCCCCTGGTGCAAATTATGCACCGGAATTTATCCCAAAGGATATCGAGTTTATTGGTCAGAAAAGGCTGCCATTTGTGCATAGATCAACTTCCATAAAATGCTGCTACATTGAGTTTGGAAACACAAATATCCAAACAAAATGTTGGCCACATATGGGCCACAGAAGTCAACATCTTCTGTTTGGTTGAGTTTCGGAATTTGTTTTCTACAAAATCTCAAAAACTAGTTTTTTTTTTTTTTTTTTTTTTTGGGGGGGGGGGGACTCATTATTTTCATATGGTTTTCTCTTTTTGAGGTGAAAAATAATTTTAGAAATTTCAAAAACATTTTTTTAGGCGTTTATTTTTGTCAAACTAGTTTTTAATTTTTCAAAACAAGTTTCGAAAACTCAACCAAACAGCCAAGTCTTTGCTCTTACAGACATGTGCCACAAACAAGTTTTTAAGCTCATCACTGGAATTGCTTTTGCTATTATGCCAAAATGAATTCCTTTTTAATAGAGAATGGGGTTTACACCCTGAAATCTACCTCATATTCCATGTTGCCAATATGAGTGAAACATTGTAAAAGAAAAGCACATGAATGAATCAATCAGAATAGACAAAAACTCTAGAAGTAAAATCCCATAAATCTGTTCACAAATATTAAGTTACATTGTTTAACTCAGATGCATAATAAAATATATATGATCTGACCAAAAGAAACAATATGTAATGGTCAGATAAGACACTGACCGAAACAATATGTAATGGTAAGATAAGACACTGACCGCTATGATTTCATCAACTATAGCTTGATCCAAATTTCTGGGTATAAAACCTGCTCCGATTCCTTGAATTTTGTGAGGACCTGCATTTCAAAATGGCAACAACCAAAACAAGATCCAATTACATTATTTTGAAAAAAGATCCAATAACATTGTTTTGAAACAAAATCAAGTAAAAATTTTATCTGCTATCTCACCAGGCTTCCCACCAGAGAGTATGTTGCTTTCTAACGGTTCCAAACCAATAACCTGATACAATATGGAAAGAATGACAAAATAGAAAAAAGCACAAGTAGAAATGGTTGAAAACATTTTCCATGCCATCCAGGACCCTCAAACATTTGCAAAAGAGTTGCAAACTCAGTTTTCCCTCCATCTCATGGGTACTAAGAATGTCATATGTAATGAATATGGAACAAATTTCATAACTAGGTTTGATTTGACTGATTTAAAAGCAAAAGGCACTTACCTTTATGCTAGGATTTTGCTGTTTAAGGAACTGACCAACCCCAGAAATTGTTCCACCAGTGCCGATCCCTGCAATAAAAATGTCCACCTTGCCTCTTGTATCTTCCCAGATCTCTGGACCAGTTGTCTCATAGTGAACCTGCAAAAAAGTAATAAATAAAGAGATGAGAAGGTAAATTTAACATAGATTCAAGCATCTAGGGATGAGAAGGTAACTCATTTTAAAACCTTATTTCTATATTTTGCTTGCTCTTCCTCCCTCCCCCCCCCCCCCCCCCCCCCCCCCAATCTCTTCCCGAATTTTAACTTGGTATTAGAGCTTCCAATCAAATTCAATCACACCTTAAACGCACTGAAATTTGTGAGAAATTATCACACCTTACACGCACTAAAATTTCTGAGAAATTATCATACACTTTCCGCACAAGGAAATCGCAACCTGTTGTATTGTTGACGTTAGCGTGAGAGTGCTGAAGTCAGCATGGCATCAACACAATCCTGATGTCAGCGATTGAGATGCATACTGTTTGATTCATTTCTTCATGCTGAGTCCTATGGTGATTCTTATGAAATTTTTTGAAGCCATCTGACAGCATTTTCAATTTTTCAAATGTTTTTCAGAATTTTTTAGTTCATTTCTTTTATCCGTTTACTGGAGAAGTTTTTGTGGTTTGTTCACTTCTTCCCTGGGTGCTGACTTGCCATCCTAGAGGTTTCTAGGAGTGATTTAATCCATGCCATACATTTTTGGGTAGTTTTTGGCTCAACTGGACTTCATCAGTATAGTTTCTATGGCTTGTGTGCACGGTTGGTTCAATTTTGGCTAATTTGCTCTTATTTTTTCATGTGCCGGCTAGTATGAATGTTGGGTTGATACTTGTTCAAGGTGTATGACTGTTCGACAACAAGAGAGAGGGAATGCAGGTCGTCTTCCTTACAGTGATCGATTGAACGAGGGTTCGCAAATTTGTCTACCACAATGCCAACTAATAAGTTATTAGCTTAGTAATAATAACCCTAACTCAAAATAGGAAACAAAACTCTATTACAAAAAGAAAACTAGAATCCCTAAAAAATAAGAAACCAAATATTACTAATATCCTAATTCAACTATAAATAAACATAAAATTATAAAAACGAATAAAACCACCATGCCAAACTTTGAGCTCACTCGTCCCACATCAAGACAATTCAATAGTGGTATAAATCTTGGAGCAAGGCTAGAGAAATGACCTTGTAGTGATTCTAGCAGCAACATGGTGCTTGGGAGAGAATAAAAAAATTGCAGCAAAATACCTTTGGATTTGCAGGATTGTCAAATTGTTGAAGCATGTAGGCATTTGGCGTGCTATTCAAAATTTCTTCAGCTTTCTGAACTGCTCCGTTCATCCCCTTAGCAGAATCAGTCAAAACAAGCTCAGCTCCAAAAGCTTTAAAAAGAACCCTTCTTTCTAGACTCATTGAGGCTGGCATTGTCAATATGAGCTTATATCCTTTTGAAGCAGCTATAAATGCAAGTCCAATGCCAGTGTTTCCACTAGTTGGCTCCACCAGAATGCTCTAGATAGAGAGGGGGGGCGGAGGAGACGGGGAAAAAAGAAGAAAATTGTTGCATCAGAATGGTAAACAGGATAAATTTTAATTTATTTTATTTTGATAGACAGGATAAATGTTAATCTAAACTAAAGTGATTATCAACATATTGAGGACATAACGTGCCATACATATTTACAGGAAGCATTTTAAGCCAAGATGAAGAATAACACCACGATGTGTTAAATGCATTCATGCTGTGTTCTACTTCAGATCATTTGTTTACAACAAAAGATATATTATTATTAGGGTTAAAGGTACATTACAGCTGTTGATTTAAGTGTTTATCTGCTGATGGTGCATCAAAAAATTAGTTTCATGGACTCAAATTTTTGTTAAGGCGGCCTATCTATGGAAGGGCTGCCTTAATATACAAGGGCTGCTATTGTCCAAATACAGCAAAAACAAAAGGCAAAGCACATCAAGATTGCACACATCCTTTATACAATACGAGGTAAGGGTTGTATTCATGGTTATGTTACCTTCCCTGGTGTTATAAGACCCCTCTGCTCAGCATCAGTTATCATACTGTGTCCAATCCTGAAACCAAAAAAGAATTGAATACTAAACAAATGCATCCAAGACTCAAACCAACTCTTTTTTTGTTTTTTGCACAGCATTCAGAATCAAAATGAAACATCAAGATATGCTCCTTGCTACAGAAGCATTATGCAGAACCTAAAAGAAAGAAAGCAAACACACAACAACAGGGAAAATGTACAATTCTATGATTATGTACCTCTGCCCAAGAAGCATTATGATTTTGAGACTCAGTTCATTATATGGTTTTATAATTTTTTCTGTGGGTAGGATTTAAAATTGTGCTAGAGTGGCAGCTATGTTAAAAACAACCATGATCAGATGATAATGACCCAAATAACATAATGACTTTTCTGGTATATATGACAAATTCAAAACTGGGGTCCAAATCACCTGATTGAATGGCTATTTTCAATAAAGATCTTTTATAGAAGCATGCAAGATATGAATACAAGCTTTTAAACTTTCATAGATGTTTGGAACACAAACAAAAAATTTGTATGTCATACCTGTCCTTGACACTGCAACATGGCTCCATGATCTCAAGCTTGGCAGCTATGTTTGCAACAGACCCCTTTACAATATTATTCAAATACACCATTGGAGTTTTCCCAATAAGCTGTCACCAAACAACCAATCGAAGAAACATAAATCCAGACACCCTGATAATAATTATAAACATAACATCCATAAATCTCTTACTAAAAAAAAGAGGGAAAAACTACATGCATAAGCCCAATGCAAGTTGACCTTAAACAACACTGAACTTATCAATGAAAACAGTTACTACAATCATTCAAAAAGAACATTCGCATGTTTTATATCATAAAGCTTTAATATTAGCCCAATTGCAATGCGATTTTGCACTATAAACCTACATCATGCTTCCCATGAGTGATTCTAAACAAAAGTTGATTCTACAAAATTCTTGTAAACATAAACTAAAACAATCACAATTCCATGAAGCATAATCATAGCCATAAGCATAAAAGATGACCTTATCCAGGAACGTACAAAATTCATCAAATCATCAAATTCCATTAATCTCTTCTTCCAAGAAAAGAAGAAATATATTTTGCTCATCAATTCAGATTTGCAACCGGTATCCTAATTCACATTTTCATTTATTAATTGAACTTCAAACATAGCCATGATTACAATAAATGAGATTACTGTCGACCTTATGAAGACAATAAAAAATAATAGAAAATACTCAAATTTTGTACATCAGAAAACAGTTCTTTGCTTTCTAGCAAACTATAGATTTCTAGACCATAGATTTCGTCATCATTACTGGCATAGTTGACCTTATCTAAAATTAAGAAGTACCCACAACAGTTGCAGAATCATAAACATCCATCAAATTTTCTCATCTAAGCAGTACAGTTTTTCAAACCCACACTTTCAAATTAAAATTTCAAAAATAAATAAATAAATTAAATAACCAAACTCCCAATTTCCATAATGTATTCTAAACAATACTAACTTTTTTCACCTGACTAACATATCAACAGTACTGAAACCGTTTGAAAAGTCTAAAATTCGATAAGATAGCCAATTCACAATCACAATCATTTTTCCAAGTAAAAATAAATAAAATGAAAGCAAACCCCTATTCTGATTTCCATTAATTTTTCAATAAAACACCCAAATCTAAAGTAAAACACTATTCTAACTTCTAAGCAACAACAAAATCAAAATCAAAACTCTAAGAAATAACAACTACCCACTTCACAACTCTTGCGAATTTCAGCAAAAAGGAATTGACTGACTCACCTGAGAGACATCATCGGCAATGTTGAGGCCTTCAATGTCAGTTTGAGGCTTCACAGACACAGCTTTGCAGACTATCGAAGAAGAAGAGACCTTCCCGGAATTGCTGAGGCTCGGAGAAGTGAACCCAACGCGAAACCGACTCGGAAATCGAGTTTCGATGCACATCGCTGATTTGGAGTTGCAGACAGAAGTCAAAGACCTGTTGATCAAAGAAGCCATTGCCGTTTCGTCCTCTGCTCTCTGCCAGCTACTCTCTCTCTCTCTCTGTCCTCTCTGTTTCCTTCGCTCTCTCTCTCTCTCTCGAGATCCAAATAGCAACACAACTATTTATCGTTTACTCTCTTTTTCTTTTCTTTTTTTCATTTTTCAGTTTTTGTTTTTTATTTTTATTAGGGAATGATGTTGCCAAGGCAAGAGTTTTGCGTAAATGCCAACAAAAAAAAAACAAATATATATATATAGAAATTATTAAATTCATAACATTTTTCTTGGATAAATATGGATAAATGAAAGGTAGCTTTTTTTTTTTTTTTTTTTATTGATACTCTTTTTAAGGGTTTTATTCCATTCGATTTATATTCTTTTTTGACTATTTCGTTAGGTTTTATTTGAGATAAGAAGACTAAAACACCCTCAATCTTTCATGCCCCTATTAATGTTGATAAATGTTGATTGTTATTGTGTTTTGGTAGTTCTCATGCATTAGGATGTTAACTATCATTATATTCATATTAACTTGAAATGAATTTTTGTCATTATGTTGTCAATTACATTATGTGAATATTCACATCAAGTAATTGAAATGGATATTCACATCATTATATTCACATTAATTTAAAATAATTTTTTGTCATTGTGTTGTCAATTACATGATGTGAATATTTATACTAAAACATACGAATATCAATGTTCACATCACTACATTAGATGAGAGAGAATATTCACATGTTGTGAACATTCACATCACTATATGTGGTCAATTAAAAATATGATGAATGTTATTTTTAATGTGTTGTCAATTAAAAATAAGAAGATTCACACGTTGTGAACTTTCACATCAAATGAGAGAGAATGTTCATATTATTTTTAATGTGTTGTCAATTAAAAATATATTCATATCATATAATAATATAAAATAATAACATCAATGTTATTGAATTTATGTATAAAATTTCTTATACCTTGGTCCTTTCCCTTCTCTCTCATTCCCAACATAAGGCCAAGTTTGGAAAGACTAAATAAGTGCACTTTTTGACTTTTTATGAAATATAGGTTAGATTTGGGTTGGATTTGAAGTGATGTGTTAGAGAGGTGATGTGACTTAAATAAGATGATGTGACTTAAATAAAATAGTGACTTTTTGACTTTTTAGATTTTTTTGAGGATGCCAAACTTGGTCTAAATATCAATATTAAATATAAGAGTATAAGAGTCTAAGAAAATAGTGTAAATCAAGAAAAAAAGACTTTATGAAATAAAAGTATAAATACATGAGACTAAATGGGTTAAAAAATTCTTTCATGAACTTCTCGAGTTAGAATACTTCTCAATGGAAAATATAAAAATTAATTTTAAAGTGAAAATTTCGTAATTAATTATCCTGAACAGAATCTTCACTTATGTACCATCATTATTCCCGTCTCTTATTTATTTTATTATACTTACAACCTTGTTTAATAAAAAGTAACAAATTCTCTGTGAATTTCTCAATTACCCATTAATGGAGTAGAATAATTTTGGGATGCAAAAAATTTTAATTGACAAATGTTAAGAATTTATAATACACAACCTTTTAGGTGAATTTTTTTTAAAATCCTTAATATTATGATTTTATAAGATAAGGACATACAATATTTCATAATAATTGGAGACTCTCAATATTTTCAACGAAAAAATTTGCTATAGAGAAATTTTGCCCTGATGTGAAAAAATTTTAGTTTTTACAAAGAAGTTTCTATAATTTCACAAAGAAATTTTATTGAGAGAACTTAATTAATAAAAAAATATTAAATCTCTCCTACTACCCAAAGTTAGAAATAAATGTTTCACTAATTTTTCTAACCTTTTATTTCTTGTTGATAAGTTAATAATAATAATAATAATTGTGACTTTATTTGGGAATTGACGTTTTCAATAATTTCCTATGAGTATTAAAAATAGCGAATTAATGAAATGTTTGACTTTTTTCTTGACTTCTGAAAAAAATAAATTTGAAATTTTTTTAACAATTTCAGTCAAAAAGTGAATTGACCTTTTCACTTACTATTTTTTATAAGATAAAAAAAAAAATGTAATGTCCTAGGAAATAAATTTTTTTAATCTATATAATTTTTTAATCTTCAACATATTTTTATCCTATTAAAATATTTAGATAGTTCAGATCTATTTAAATTATAAAATAATAGCTGAAATATATTTTCAAAAAATATCTTACATATACATTTTTTACTTTCTTACTTTTTCTTTTTCTCAGTTATCATTTCATAATCTCATGATCCTACCTTCCTTCCTCTCTTTTTTTCATTTTATTTTTTTATTTTCCCTTATTTTTATTTTTTTCTCTATTTTTTTACTTTTTTTCTTTTATTTTTTTTGTTCATTTATTTTTATTCACACCATACCTTAAGGTACGGGCATATAGTAGTATAAAAAAATGTAAATGATGGAACATATATTTTTTTTTATTGATTTTTACTTTTTAAGTGATCTTTTATTCTTTTGAAAAAAGTACAAAACAGTGTACCTTTCAAAAAATAATTACATATTCATACAAATATTTTTATTTTTAATTATTAATATTTATACAATTTATCATTGATTTGTAAAAATTTTTAAATCTCACTGATTTGATACTTTTCTTATTTTTTTCTAATATTTATTTTTTATTTTTTTAACCCAAAAAAATTATGTTGTCAAATAATAGCTAAATCTAATTAAGGTGAATTATACCTCTTGAAATTTCTATTTAATACAGCTCATTCCTTACATTTTAAAAATTATACTTACTCCCATGTTAGATTAAAATGACATATTTGTCTCTTAACCTTTGTACATATAAAATAATATAGATATTTTGTTCATATCATTTCAAGGGAAATAATAATCATCTTCTTTGGTTTAACTAACACAAAAAATGAGTTTTTTATTTTTCGTATTTTTTATTTTTACTGATTTTTTTAATATTTTAAGCAAATTTTTTATTTTTTAGATACACCTAATCTAGATATATTTAAGCAGTATAATATATTGTGATTTTTTTAAATTCACCAAATATAAAAAAAATATATATATAAATTCAATACATTATCTTATTTTATTGTATTTGATAGATTTTTTTTAAAAAAAATTGTACAAATTTTATACTTTTTAAATATATCTAGATTAAATTGATCTAATTTAGATATAATGGTGAAAATAAAAAGAAAAAATTATATTCATATATAAAAATTTATATAAAAAATATTATGATAGCAATATTGTTATAAATATAAATATGTTTATGAGTTTTTTTTTTTTTTTAAGTAGAATGTCATCATTAAGATATATCATTGTGTTTGAAAATTCTATATAAAATTTATATTTATATATCATCATTTAACAAGAATATATTTAGGTAAAATTTAATGATAGAAAATTATAAAATGTAGTCATGATAATAAAAAGAAAAAATAGTTAGAAAAAAGACAAGATGATCATTATGAAAATTTTAGAATATAACATCAACAATTTATGAAATAATTTGTAATGAATTACAAATCTCAAAAAAAAAAAAAATCAAAATCAAATATAAATGTGCCGTTTGGTAACACTTACGTTTTCAGTTTTTTGTTTATATTTATAAAAATTTAAAAACTCAAATAAAAACTTGTTTGGTAAAATTTTTGATTTATAAATCAGTGGTCTCAATTTGTAAATCTGGCCAAAAAATTGAAACACAAAAAATATGTTTTCGCTTTGAGTTTTGAGTTTTGAGTTTTTTTTTTTTTACCACCCAACACTAGCCACCACCCGTCACCATTTTCCACCACCGTCTTCTGCTACCACCACTTGCCACCACCACTCACCATCCACCTGCCACCACCACCCGCCTGCCACCTACTCGCCATCGCCACCCACTTCCCGCCACCCACCTGCCATCCACCCACCACCACCCACTACCATCCACCGCCCGTCACCACCACTCGCTACCTACTTGCCACCACCACTCACCACCCACCTGCCACCACCAGCCACCCACCCACCACCACCACTTACCATCCACCACCACCACCACCACCACCCACTCACTACCATCCGCCACCGTCACCGTGACCCACCCATCTACCACCACTACCACCCGCCAACCACCTGCCACCACCACCCTCAATCCGCCACCCACTACCCATCACCACCCATCACTCGCCACCACCACCCCCCACTTGTTACCACCCGCCACCCACCCACCCACCATCACCACCTACCACCCACCTACCACCACCCGCCATCCACCGCTACCCACAACCCGCCACCACTACTACCAGCACCCACTCGCTACCACCCATCACCCGCCACCGTCACCCACCCACCCACCCACCCACCCACCCACTTCCACTACCCGCCACCTATCCGCCACCACCATCCACCCGTCACCACCCACCACCACCCGCCATTCGTCACCCACTAGTCATCACCACCACCACCACCACCCACTTGCTACCACCCGCCACCGTCACCCACCCACCCACCCACCACCACCACCCACCACCGTCACCCACCCACTCACCACCACCACCCACCTGCTGCCACCCACCACCCACCGTCACCACTTTCCACCACTGTCTTCCGCCACCACTTGCCACCATTTGTTATTTCTCACTATTTTTTATATTTTTAAACATTTTGTCAATTATCAAACGTGTTTGTAGTTTATGTTTTTCTAAAAATAAATAAAAAATAAACAAAAATTAATTTATAAAATTTTCTTAAATATAAATTAAAACGTAAACGCTACCAAACACACCAAAAGAGATTTGTATTAAACAAAAAAAATCAGGTGTAAGTGTAATTTAGCCATCTCAATTAATTTGAAATGATTAGCAATAACTTGGACAGTTGACAACCAGAAGTGAAAGTCAATGGTCAATGCATGGGGGGCAGTGCTGTCGTGATCACCCACTACACACATTTTATGGGGATAATTTTAAATCAGTTGACATTGAAAAAAATATTTTTATTTTAATGATAAATTTTATAAATATTAAAAAAATAAAATTATAAAATTTGTCATGAATTTGTAAATAGTTTTTAAAATTTTCTCTTACATATAAATTCTCCTATTTTATATTTGTTGTCATTTTATTTAAAATTTGTTAGAAAAGAAAAAGGAAATTGCATTGCCTTCTCCTTTGTTCTCTCTCTTTTATCAATTATAATTTCTCCTCAAGATGTGATCTCTTATTTATATTAATAAAATAATTAATGGTTATGAAATTATATTTTTAATTTTTGTGTATTGCTCTTGTCAACGGTTAAATGACAAAAAATAATGTGAAAGTCATTAGTATAGAAAAAAAAATGGCACCATTAATGTCATCTTATCTTGCTAACTAAATTTTTAAAATAACCTTGTTTCAATATGTAGTTAGCCAATTAGCTTTCTAGATTTTTTTTTTTTTTTTCAATTTTTAAAAGTATTTTCGAACATCTACAAATAAGAATTATTATAAAGTTTAGTACATTAACTATTTTTAATGGATAAGAGCATATTTCCAATTACAAATATTTTTTTCTTTTAACATAATTCCATTAAGTTTTTTTTTTTTTTTTTTTTTTTTTGTGTTACCTAGAATGATTGTCAATTAAAATAATCATTTTATCTGAATATTTATTTTTACATTTGATCTATTAAAAAATATATATATACCACTAATGCAAGAATTCTTTACAATTGTAAAGATCATTTTATTGAGACTAGGAATACCCATTTCATTTAGTTTAACATTCATTTTAGTGAATAAAAAATTATAAATAAGAAATAAGATGCATAGAAAAGAATCTGATTAATGTGATTTTTTATAAAAATAAAAGTACTCAACGAGTTCTACACATTAAACGGTTCACATTATCAAAATAAGACCCGTAATGAACCCCACTAATCCAACAACACCTAGTCTACAGTGGACGACAAGCCTGGCCCATTTGAAATATATTAGAGAAAGCAAACGGATGAATTTGGGCTAGTCAAAAGGATTGCGCATTAAATAAAAATAATTCAATCTAAACTCATCTATGATGAGTTTGAGTGACTTGAGTTGTATTATGTGTGGATTGGACAAATTAACTTGATCAACTCATTTACTTTATTAAACTCTTTTTCTAATGACAGTGGAATGGTGGTAGAGAAGGTGATGGTGGTGAGGTAGTGTTGGCTATGTTGGTGTTGGTGGTGGTGGCAGGGTGGTGTTGGTGGCAGAAAGATCACGATATTTCTTTAAATCAAAATTTAAAATTTTCAAACTAATTAGGGTTCGTTTGGGAAGTAGGCTGGCTTTTTAATTTTTTAGCTATTTTAACCTATGGTTAAAAAGTTTCGTTTGAGAAAGACTTTTGACTTTTTTGACTTTTTGTAAGAGAAAGAATATAATGATTATGGGTTAGATGTGATATTTTGTTTTATTTGACTAAAAAGTCTATTTTATCTTGTTATGACTAAAATAGTCCCAAACCCAACCTAACACATCTTCCCAAATAGAGGCTTAGTACCCTAACAATAGAATAATGATTGAGAGCTCGAATTTGGCTCCCCCTAATCCCCAAAACGACGTCGTTTTGGGGATTTTTTTTTTTTTTTTTTTCTTTTTTCTTCCATTTTCGGCGACAGAAGCAGAGGGAGGGAGGGAGGGAGGGAGAAGAGAGAGAGAGAGAAGCAGAGGGAGGGAGGGAGAGAGAGCCGCCGATCGTCGCCCCGTCAGCCGCCGATCGTCGCAGATCCGTCGTCGATCGCCATCGTCCAGCCCTCCGTCGCCGATCGGCCTTGCCCTCCGTCGCCGCGCCATGCCTCGTCGCCTCTTCCATCACCGACGACCTTCAGCCCTCCGCCTCCAGCCCATTTTCTAGGCCCCCTCCAGTCCTCCTCCCCGTCCCCCTCCCCCTCTGCTGCCCCTCCGCCTTCTTCTTCCTGTCGAAGAAGGAAAAAAAAAAAAAAAAAAAAAATGGAATTCGGGGGATTAGGGGGAGCTCGTTTTCGAGCTCCCTAGCATCACTGCTAACAATATTATAAACTCTGAAAAATTACTCAAAAAAAGTAATTCAATAAATCACATTCATTGTAAGTGTAACTTACATACCATTAATTTTTAATTTATACCATACACCTCACTCTCCATATACAATTTTATGGCTCGTGCCTTTTTCTTAATACCCAATAGCCAGGGTACTAAAGGTTTCCCTTACCAACCTACGACTGCTTACAAAGTTGGCAAACTAATAGTACATTTTAGGATGCTTTCATCTCCTCTTCTTTCCTTTTCATTTCACTTTTTTGGTTGGTGTTTTATTAGAAAAAATGCTTGGTCTAAATTTGTTTTTAGTTAACCTGTGGATACAATGATGCATCACTCTTCGTCACACTAAAAAAAAGATAAGTATTTAAACACACACCTCTCATGTTTTAAAATAGAAAAATCTCAATTTTAAGAGGTGCAATTTTATTCTATATTTGGTACAAAAAGAATTTATGTATCAACTTAACACTCAAAAAATTCACACGTGTTGTGCAATTTATTTTAGTCTACCTCACAATTTTTTTTTAAAAAAAAAATGATAAATCCCAAATAAATTACTAAATAAATTACCAAACCTCACACATAAATATTTTTTTTTTAATGGGATTCTACCTCACTAATATATATGCAATTTTTTCATTTAAATTTTAGGCACCCCTTAGATGCCTTAGCCTTGGAATTGACAACGAGATCACAAATGTTTGTACACCCTACAAAAAAGATAGAATGGGATTCATATCTAGGTTCAATGAATCAAATTAATGTCTTTTTCTCTTCTTTTGGCTCTATTTAATTTTCGGTATGGCTTTCCTCCTCCGTGATCGGACTTTTGGTTCTATTTAATTTTCGGAATGACTTTTCTCTTGTCTGTGATCGGATTATAGGATATTATTAAACTCGTGAGGGCTTATTATGAGTCATGTTTTAATAATCTGAACCGTTCAATGTGTAAAACTCGTTGAGTATTAGATACATATAAAAAATTACATTGATTGGATATCGATAGTTATGTAATCAAATCAGTTTTATATAAGAAAAATAGACGGTGAAAAAATAAACGATTGACAGAAATGTGATTTGAACACGTAGCTATCAATATTCAATCAACGGGATTTTTTGTAGATATATAGTACTCAACGAGTTCTACATATTGAACGGTTCAGATTATTAAAACGAAACCCATGATGAATCTCTACAGATCTAACATTATTCTCTAATTCGATCACAAATTGAAGGGAAGCCATACCTTCAATTTTCATAACTGAACAATTTTGTGATTTTTACTACACATAACATTTTCCATCCTCAGATTATGACATTTAAGTGATATTTGGATTAATGATTTAAGTAATTTTTTTTTTAAAAAAAAAAGATAAAATATGAATGAAATATAATTAAGTCAACTAGGATCATACCTTCCTTAGGGCTTAGTCCTAAGAAGGTCATGAGTTCAATTCTCCTTAGGGAATTGAATTAAGGGTATGCAAGCACTTAGGAGTTTTGCCAAGGACAGGGAGATTTTCTCTCATAAGTGCTAATCTAACAACTAACATTTGCCAAAGATGGAGAGATTTTCTCCCATAAGTGCTAATCTAACAACTAACATTTGTCGATAAAAAAAAAAAAAATGAATGAAATATAATTATATTTTACACACATTTTTTTTCTCTTTTAAATTCATATCAAAATTCAAACTCTAAATACAGTCTTAATATACCAAAAAAAATAACTTACTAGTTCTGGTTTGGAAATATACTATTTTAATAACTTTTTTATTTTTATAAAAAAAATATATAACAACAATAAAAAAATAATATAATAATTTATAATAACTTTTTAACTTATGAATTAAAATTCGAAGTTATCAAACGAGGCCTCACTAAACCAAATCCAATATCATTGGTTGGTTTCAATTATAGTCTGCGGTTTGACTTCAACACCATTGGGAACTTTAATAGTAGGTCAAAAATTCAAGTGTCATGCAACTTGTGCAGCCGATCATATTTCGTATGCCAAGAAAGTTCAATCAAAATTGCATGAAAAATATTTCGGTGCAATATATATCATATATAATTTTTTATAAAATTATGTAAATTTTTTACGAATTTATATAAATGATAATACAAAAACATATAAGTTTAATACTCCCTCCGTCCTAAAATAATGGTCCTTTTTAGAGAATTTAATTTTTTTTAATAGTACAATTATTGCACTTTAAAAAAATTGATTTTTCAAAATTACCTTTTGATAATACATTTTTTAGAAAATATCAATGTCATAATTGTATTTTTTATATTGTTAATGAATTTAAAAAAAGGCAAAATAAAAAATTTATATTACTTTTGTACTTAATTTTTGAAAAGGACTAATATTTTAAGACAATAAAAAATAAAATAGAAAATTAATATTTTGAAACGGAATGAGTACAAATTTACGTAAGTTCATGAAAGCTTACGTAATTACACAAATTTGTGTATTTTTATAAAATTATTTATGTAAATTTAGAAAAATATATATATATATATATATAAATTTATGTACGATTGTATACAATGTGCAATGCACACCCAATTTTTTTTAAAATTGCATACGATAGGTTAGGCCACTGACATCGTGGCCTTTTTCCTTTTGGTCACTTATCATCAGGGACGGAACCAGCATTTTTTTTTCGGGAGACCAAAATATTTTTTTTAATTTAAATTTTATATCAATTGATATAAACAATTATATTTCAATTAAAGAATGAAAAATAAATTAATATTTAATACTAAATTAATACGTAAAAAATAAAATAAGTTTCTATTTGAGCAAAAGAATACAATTTGTTAAAAAAATCATCCTCTATTTTGTTACAACACGTAATGTTAACAATTTTCTTCATAACTATAGTAGTAATTGAAAGAGTAAATATAAATGCAATACTTTGCAAACAAGCGGATAGATTGTTTCGTTTTTTAGTCCTTCTCAACCATTGACGCAAAACTTTTGTAATCTCTTTAGTTCTCAATTGTATTTTCTTATGATCCGTAAAATTTTGAAGATAAAATTTGTCTGTAATCAACTTTTTTCACTTTAATTTCTTTATTTAGTCTTTTTTTTTATTCTAATAAAATTTGCTCTACATTTTTTGTATAACAATAATATTCATGGTCATAATAGGCAATGCCATGGAAAGAATGACTCAAATTTATTTGTGAGATGTCAAGCCGTTGAAAAATTTGTCATTTAAATGAGGCTAGTAATCTTCCTTTTGGTTATTCCAAATCGTAATGCACAATATGCATTTATTTGAGAATTTCTCTTTTTCGAATGTGTAATGTGAGTTATCTAATTTTTCACGTAATAATTTACACATGCATCCACATAGTGTGGAATAACATTTCTCTTTTTATATCCTTATGTTTGGTTCATTTATTTGAAAAGAGAAATAAAAAAAAATAGATAAATAAATGAAATATAATTATATTTCACTTACATTGTACACAATTTTTCTCTTTTTCTTTTCAAATTTATAAACCAAATACAACCTAAAACTATGCCCAGTATAAATTATATTATGAATCTTGTAAGAAACAAATAAATAAATATTTCAAATACATAATTGTTTCCTTGTTAATAGAATGATGTGGGCAATCAAAAAAGGATGGGACCATATCCATTCAAAACAGAGGATTGTATTTAACTTTCAAACAACTAACTATAGCAGTAGTACTCTCTAGACAGGCGGGGGGGCCGTGGCCCCTCATGGTCTCTCCACAGGTCCGTCCCTACTTATCATATTAAACAAACACGAATTAATGATAGCCCTCTTTCTTTTGGTGCTATTTGTTTACGACCTTCTTAGAAAATTGACTATTTTAAGGATTGTTTGAAATGATCTAACTAATTATATTTTTTTGTTGGAATAATTAGTTTTTATATGTTTTTTTTTTAGTCATTTTTAAGTCCAAAATAGAGTAGGCCCCAAACGTCTTTTGGAGAGGGTCCGAAGATGTGACGCGTTCCTTGCCGCATTGCAAGTTACACGGTGAAGACGGTTCGTCAAAACTATTTATGAGTGAATGGGAAGTTGACGTTGTTTTCAGGTTCGTGGAATGGATAATTTAAAAAATTAAATGTGAGTTTCCTTGAAATGGGTTGTCCCACATTGAAATTTAAGAGAACTTTTGTGAATATATAAACTCTTAGTGTACTAACTTGGGTTGAGCCCCAAGGGGTACCCCAAGTTTGTAAAAATGAGGAATTATGGACAATGTGAACCTTAGCTCAAACCACCACACACGCACGCACACCACTGTCCGTCCATCCAACCGAATCATGCCGGGTGTGGGTTGGATCGGTTCTAATATTAATTTTTTGGAGAAAATTTATTTGAACTTTTTCCAAAATTCTTATCGAAATGAATTCATTTATGAATTTAATTTTTCTGTCCATTTGTTACTTATTCAGTCCAATTTTTCAAACAAATTAACTGTCCAAAGAGTATCTGTTGCACTCGGACGGATTTGTTTTTTCCAAACAGATTTAAATCTACCCAAGTAGATTTGAACAGATTTAAATTGGGTTTCAACAGATTTGAGTTTGAATTGCATCTATTCATTTGATTCCACAACAGATTTATTTTCAAACAGATTTAAACTATTTTTGATAGGTATAAAACTGCCTAAAATTGCCAGCAATTTGTACTAGTTCAAATCTGTCGAACAAATTCAAAACTGGTAGCAAATCTATCTAGTTTAAATTTTGCACCTATTCACTTTAAATTCTACATATTCGGGCAGTATGAATGGTCACCAAGTTGCCTATATATTGAGACTCATTTCCAGCAATCTTGAGATCTGAAAACAGTCTAAAATTTTCTTTTTTTGCAGTCCATTTTGCTCCTTTGCATAAATTCTCTTCATATTAGTTTTTAGAAAAAATTAAAGAAAGTATAGAGCACAAGGTTTTAGTTCGCCGTACAAATTGTTTGGAGTGCTATTACAATTTGTAAAGATCATTGTATCTTGGAAGATAGACGTTTTTTGTTCGTAAGCACCGTAGTAGGGCGAATCTGTCTTAAGGATAGAGTATCACATGCTCGACTTGATCTTTTAAATATTCATTTAGTTCGATAAAATAAATTCGATACGTTATTTATTTTATTTGTTTGATTTTGTTTCAATTTATTTATTGTACACAGAAAATTGTTCCAACAATCTTAATTCGAATTATTCTGTTTACAGAATTTTTCGTTTCTTTCCTTTTCTCTTTCTTCTTCTTACCGAAATTATTTTCTGTAATTTTACAAAATAAGATTCTGGTTGGAAAACAAATAGTAGTAATATACTGTCTATTTTCTTTGACAACTAGTAGTAATATATTGGTGTCATTAACAATTCAGAATATTTATTTGTGAAATTTTGTCAAAAATTGATTTTGGTTATCAGAAATTATTTTTGAGTGTTCATTAATTCAAATTTTGTTTCAGTATTTTAATTATTGAAGTGTTACAGAAATTTAATTTTCTGCGTGGAATTAATTTGGTTAAATAAAATTTTATTTTATTTTTAAATTAATTGAAAATAAAAGTTACAATTCTTGTTTCTTTTATTTTTACAAAATTTAAAATTCTGTGTTTATGGTTTAATTTTTTGTATAGTATAAAATTCTAATTATAATTTTATTTTATAATTTAAAATTCATGGTTACAGAAACTTGTCAAACTAATGCTCAAACCAGTACTAGTATGGTGATTGCATTTGCATCAACCCCTCCTTATGTTGGGAATGTGCTAGTGAATCATGGTAAAAAATCAAATAAGTTCTAAGGAACTGATTTTTGCAAAGGCAAAAGAAGATTAAGCAAGAAGCATGCTCAAGGAAATATGACCGAAATGGACAAAATTTCCAATGGTGTAGATGTCACAAATCTTTCTACAGTTGTTTCCGTGACAGACATTGTCGGAAATCTTAATGAGCGGTGGGTGAACACCGGTGTTACTCACCATAACTATGCCGACAAAAAGATGTTCACATCTTATTCTACAGTGGACAACAGTGGACAACAGTGAACAACTTTTTATGGACAACTCTTCGACTTCTAAAGTTGAAGGACAATGAAAAATTATTTTGAAGATAACATATGGAAAGGAACCCACTCTCAACAATGTGATGCATGTATCGGACATTCGCAAGAATCTTGTAGCCAGATCTTTGTTGAGTAAAAATGGGTTTAGGCTAGTTTTGAAAGTGACAAGTTTGTATTTACCAAAAACGGGTTGTATGTAGAAAAATGTTACATGTCTGATGGCCTTTTCAAAATGAATGTAATGATTGTTGTACCCTCTGATATTAATAAAGATACATCTTCTTTTTACTTGCTTGAGTCTTCAAATTTATGGCGTGGTAGACTTACACATGTTAATTATAGATCTTTGCGTAGATTAATTAATATGAAATGTTTACCTAAATTTGACATTGATTCAAATCATAAATGTGAAATTTGCATTGAGGCAAAATTATCCAAAACTCCTTTTCATTCAATTGAAAGAAGTACGGAACCACTTGAATTAATTCATAGTGACATTTGTGATTTTAAATTAATTCAAACTAGAGGTGGGAAAAAATATTTTATTACTTTTATAAATAACTATACTAGATATAGTTATGTTTATTTAATTCGAATAAAGGATGAACCTTTGGAAACTTTCATTCAATATAAGAATGAAGTTGAAAATCAACTTAATAAGAAAATTAAGAAACTTAGAAATGATAGAGGTGGTGAATATGAATCACCTTTTGGTGAGTTTTGTAAAGAACATTAAATAATTCATCAAACCACCGCTTCTTACTTATCTCAGCAAAATGGAATTGCTGAAAGGAAAAATAAGACTTAAAAAAAATGATGAATGCCATGTTAATCAGTTATGGATTACCTCAGAACTTGTGGGGGGAAGCAATACTTTCTGCTAATTATATACTTATAAAGTACCTCGAAAGAAAGTAAATCAAACACCTTATGAAATGTGACATGGGAGAGTACCATCCTACAAATATTTAAAAATATAGCGGTGTTTGGCAAAAGTGGCTATTCCTAGTCCTAAAAAGACTAAGATATGTCCTAAAACTGTTGATTGCATTTTCATTGATTATGCCAAAAATAGTAGTGCATATCGATTTTTGATTCATAAATCAGAACATTCTGAAATGCATGAAAATACTATTACTAAATCTCGGAATGCATCATTCTTTGAACATGTATTTCCAAACAAGACTGGACAAGAGACTATCAAGAACAAGAGCAAGAGATAGATCAAAATGAGAAAGATGAACCTAAGCGTAGTAAACGTACTTGAACCTCAAAATCTTTTAGTCCGGATTTTCTAACATTTTTGTTTGAAAATAATGCCTTTAACTTTTAAAGAGGCTATGTCCAATCCTGAAGCTCCTTTATGAAAAGAAGCTGTAAATAGCGAAGTTGAATCCATCATGCAAAATCACACTTGGGAATTGGTGAATTTGCCACCAGGTTGTAAACCTCTTGGATACAAGTGGATTTTCAAAAGAAAAATGAAAGTGGATGGATCAATTGACAAATACAAGGCAAGACTTGTGGTTAAAGGTTTTAGACAAAAAGAAGATCTTGATTACTTTGACATATACTCACCAGTTACTAGAATAACATCCATTAGAATGCTAATTGTCATTGCATCTTTGTACAATCTAGAAATTCATCAAATGGATGTGAAAACGCTTTCTTAAATGGTGAGTTAGATGAAGAAATTTACATGGAACAACCAGAAGAATTTTCAGTTTCAGGAAAATAAAAGAAAGTGTGTAAATTGGTTAAATCATTATATGGTTTAAAACAAGCGTCAAAGCAATGGTATGAGAAATTTGACAAGGCAATGATGTCAAATAAATTCAAAATTAATGAATGTGACAAATGTGTTTATATTAAAAACACAAATAATAGTTATGTTATAGTATGTCTTTATCTGGATGATATGTTCATCATAGGTAATAATAATGACATGATTAAAACTACCAAGAAAATGTTAAATTAACATTTTGACATGAAGGACATGGATATTGCTGATGTAATTCTTGGTATGAAAATTACCAAAACATCAAAAGGATATGTTTTGTCACAATCTTATTATATTGAGAAAATACCTAACAAATTCAGTAAAGATGATTATCATCTTGCTAGAACACTTGTGGATGTTAATTTGTTTCTTTCTATGAATGTACAGGAAAGTATTTCTCAATTAGAGTATGCCCAAATTATTGGAAGCGTAATATACTTGATGAACTGCACTCGCCCAGATATAGCTTATGCAGTAAGTAAATTAAGTATATATACGAGTAACCCAAGAGTAGAACACTAAAAAGTAGTTATAAGGGTTCTAAGATATCTTCGATTTACTTGTAACATTGGGTTGAATTATACTAGATATCCAGTAGTACTTGAAGGTTACTGTGATGCAAACTGGATATAGGATACTAGAGACTCAAAGTCCACCAGTGGGTATGTCTTTACTCTTAGTGGGACGGTTGTATCTTAGAAATCTTCCAAACAGACTTGCATTGCTAGATCTATCCTGGAATCAGAATTCATAGCTTTAGATAAAGTTGGGAAAGAAGCAGAATGGTTTCGCCATTTCCTTGAAGATATTCCAATGTAGCCAAAACCGATGCCTGCTATATACATATATTGCGATAGTCAATCAGCAATAGGTAGAGCGCAGAGTCATATGAATAACGGTAAGTCACGACACATTCGTCGTCGACATAACACCGTAAGACAACTACTCTCTAATGGAATTATTTCCATTGAATATGTGAAGTTTAAAAACAATATAGTGGATCCACTAACCAAAGGGTTAGCAAAAGAGCTAGTTGAAAATTCATCAAAGGGAATAGGACTTAAGCCTATTAAATAAGAGTTACCACAACGACAACCCAACCTAGTTAACTGGAGATCCCAAGATCTAGGTTCAAAGGGATAATCGAGTTGTATATATGTAGACTCGATTTTCTTCGGGCGCCCCCCTTTCGGAGAAGCGCGAATTGGTCTCCTACAGTTCGGACTCCTGTCACGGTTCTGAATCTAATATCACAAAGTGCAATGTGAGACTGATAAACACCAAAGAAGTCCAATCCGGCAAATTATTTTGGAAAATCAGATTTAAATCAAATAATGCCAAAATTGGATTGCTTTTCCAGATTACAGAGTCGCCACCTAAATATTTTATTTTGAGAAATTTAGGAAATCCGGACTCGTGCTAAAGGCCACATGTCCGTTATCACCAAAGTTGCCTCGGCTCGGGAACTTGGGTACGAGAGGGGAAAGTCTTGAAATGAGCACCCCCGCTCGTCCGATCAAAGGATCGACCTCTACTAAGCATGATATGTTGTTTTATAAACACATGTGTTCTTATTCCGATTATTAGCTAACTTTACTATGTGACGCACACAAGCAAGTATAGACTAAATCGCGAGAATTGGAACAAAACAACTCATGTTTGTGTTTGAAAATGGTTTGAAATTGTCACTCGCAAGTAGGCTAAAACGCGGATTTGCCACCTTCAAGTGGACTTAAAACATGATTTGTCACTTCGCAAAGTGGACTTAAAACTCACATTCGTCGAATTGTTCCAATTCAAGCAATCAAGCCTTTATCCACAAGCATTCATGCAGTTAAGCACTTAAGCAAATAGCCTCATGGCAAACATACTGTCATGGCAACACTCACACTCATGCAAGTATGCTAAAGCGTAAAAACTTACAGCGTACTTCAAGCCAAAACAAAAACTAGTTAGAAATAATGCATGATCCCTAACTATACAAGATGCCTAATGCAACACATGCAATAATGCAACTAATAGGCTCGGCTATCTACGATAGCATATGAATGCAACAATTTTGATAACATGCTCTGAAACACGTATTCAAATAAGTATTGAAATACGATGCAGTTTGAATGCTGCGCCGAGCCCGGTGCATGCAAGACAAACGAATGATGCAAACATGCAAACATAAGGTATGCTTGTGATATCCCTGTTCCGTAGAATGCTAATTGGTCCTTAATTTGAATATGATTATGTGTTTAGCATGATTTTGTGTGCCATTGTGTGATAATATGTGATTTTGAATTTCTATCTGTTCACCGTAGGAATATCTGTTTAATTTTTTTTCCGCTTCGGAAATTAAATGGAAGGCCTTATCGACCACAGAATCCGAAATTGATTGCGTCATTATGATTGGCATAATTTTTAGAGCCTACGGTGAAATTTAATTAGAAATTGATTCGGGTCAGATTAAGTTGATTAAATTGATAATTTAGTGCCCAATTGTTTATTATTATTATTTTGGAATAGTGGGGTTTGATGTGAAAGGGCACTACACCCTCAATTCCTTTCCTTATGTGGCTTTGGCTGATTCAAACTCTCTAGAGAGAGAGTGAGAGACCTGAAATTGAGAGAGAAAGGGGGTGGAAATCATCTAAGTTTGCTCTTGGAGCTTTGGAGTCTTGAAGGCTAGCTCAAGAATTAACCATAGTTGTGAAGATTAAAGCTCTTTGGTGAGTAATATTGTAAATTTAGAGTTGATTAGTGATTAAGAACAAGAATTATGCTATAGATGATGGTATTGTGTTGTATTTGATGAATTTGAAGTCCATATGTGCATGCATGTAGTGAGCTCTTGTGAAATTACATAACCTAGCATGTAACATGTGAATTGTAAAGAATTGAGCATTGAAGTATGCATGCAAGCATGCTTTTGTTGTATTCCATGAGAATGAACACCATTTGCATTATTTGGGATGGAAATGAAGTCATGATGGCCTTGCATGTTTGAATAATTAAGGATATGAGCTTGAATGCATGAATTTGTTATATTGGTGATGAGTTTGTCATGTTTTGGGACATGCATGTAAGTAAATCAAGAAATTGAACTTCATAATGCTATAATCTTGCAAGGGAACCATGTTAGTATGACTATATTTGAGATTTGAGCCTTTGCATGCAAGAATGGTAGCTGGGAAATTGAATTGAAGCTCAAGAACACAACCTGAAATTTCCAGAATTTTGACTTCCGCTCGAGCGGGGAAAGTACCGCTCGAGCGGAGAAATCGAGCTCCCAGCATTTTCTGCAGACCTGGTTCCCGCTCGAACGGGGAAGTTGACACTCGAGCGAGGAGCTATGTAGGCAGGAAGTCCGCTCGAGTGGCCGAGTTTGCGCTCGAGCGGGAATTGAAGGCAACCAGTACTTTTGCAGACCTAAGGGTTCACTCGAGCGGGGAATTCCACGCTCGAGCGAGGACCCTGTTTTCTGAAATTTTAAAAAATGCATTCGGTGTTCTGTTTTCCGTTCCCTTTCACTTCTAAACACTCTTAGGCATGCATTGAGAATTGTGATTGAATTAAAAAGATAAGAATAAAGCCTAAAGAGGAATATGTGAATTAAAGAACGGATTGAACTATTTGTGACCCATATGTGTTATGTGATATGTAGGGTCAAGCTCCAGGGCAAATCCACATGCCGACCACTGTGAGTAATATCTAAATTATGTTATTGTCCCATTTGCTTACTCTTATGTAAGTTTTGTAAAGTTCATTAATTTGAATGGTGGACAAGTTTGATATAAAGGCCTAGGAGCCAGTTTGATTAAATGTGGGCCGAAGGCTGATAGATAAAATGTGGACCAGAGGCCGTTTGATTAAATGTGGGCCGAAGGCCGATAGATAAGATGTGGGCCAGAGGCCGTTTGATTAAATGTGGGCCGAAGGCCGATAGATAAGATGTGGACCAGAGGCTGAGGCCGTTTGATTAAATGTGGGCCAAAGGCCGATTGATAAAATATGGGCCGGAGGCCGTTTGATATAAATGTGGGCCGAAGGCCGATTGACATGGACGATTGGGCCAAAGGCCGATGGACATGAATGAATTGGGCCCGAGGCCGTATGATATGTTGGGAACCTCAGTTGCTTAACTTACACATGTCTATGTATGTATGTATTAGTTAGAAATGCAAGTTGGGCCCATGGCCGTTTGATGTATATTGTTCCAATGTATATTCCTTGTTTGATATTATTCACTGGGCTTTCGCTCACGCTCATTCATGTGTTTGTAGGTGAGCCAGGAGAGGTCCAGACCCAGCCTCACGGAAATTAGTTTGGAACAACTAAGGTTTTGAGGAGTCAGCCCTTGCGTCTCACGCACGAGACACGTCTTCGCCTTTTTGTTATGTATTTATATTTTGTCAGGTTGGCGAAGTCTTTGAATGTGTTTGCATGTAGTTTTTATGGGTTGACTTAGTTTTGGATGATCCTGTCTGTACAGAACCTATGTCCCTGTTTTTCTGTTGTGAGTTATTAACATACATATGTATGGTTTGTTTTGATGTGCCATGTAAGCACAGATCCATGGACAAAGATTTAAATTTTGCTTCCCTTTTGGCCATTTTACTCTGATGAGTTAAGCCTGTTTTAGTTTGAGGCCGTAGGTAATCTCGTGATTACTGGCCGGTTACGTCCTTAACCTATGGGGGCGGGTTCGGGTCGTGACAATGCTATTCAAAACGTGCCATAATCTAACCACCGAAAGCGGATAAATAAAAGGGAGAAACACATGGGGTTGGAAGACATGCACAAACACACGCATGCTTATTACAACATTGCGCCCTCTCGAAGGAGGGTCCGAATAAATAAGCTAAGCTAAGCTAATTATCACAAAACAACTAATTAACTATTCTTAGCTAATTAATTATTACAAACCTGTTGGCTACATATTTTGTATAAGCCAATTACAATTCAACGTGTGGCAAAATAAGAGCAATACGGGAAAACTATTCAAGTTTTCGATTGTGATCGTACACGTGACAGTTAGTATTGGTTCTTACAAGATCTGCATAGCACTGGATCAGCAAAAAGATGCAAAGTGATGTGGCTTCAACGGTTACTCACATTCAAATTCAAAATCATGAGGGAAGCCTAACTGCAAGTGATGGCATAGTGGAGCTAACTATAAGGCAACATGATCAGCGATCATGGAGGAATGATTCGACGGTTAGAAGTGCAGTCCGACGGTCATCTTTGAGAAGTATAAATAGGAGAGAAGACCCTAGAAAAACACCCAGACTCAAATCCAAAAAATCAATTTTATTCTACTTTATTTCCTTTCCAGTTTTTACATTTCCTGCTCTTTACATTTTTGTACTTTAATTCTTGCACTGCACTTCGTTCATAGGAGTAGGTTCAAGTAGATTGTTGCTGTAAACCTCTACATGGCTGAATTGGATCATTGTAAGTTTTTCATTTTAATGAAATGCTTCAATTGTTTTTCATTTGATTATTGTTTACTTAATTCTCTTAAATCAAGCCACCATTAAAAGTTCTCTTTATTGAGACTGAAAGAACTAAAACACAATCGTTTGATACTTGGTTGGCAATTAATTTTCTGAAAGGACTGATTGATCTTTGCTGGCACGCTCACAATTACAATAATAACCTTCGAAAGCCAAAAAGCAAACAAAACTGAAATGAAGAACTAGCTAATGCGATGCTAATTAAAATATTACAAAACAGATTAAACTATTTAATTACAGCGCATGTATTACTTAGCTACAACTAGCTAATAAAGCAATGAAAATGGCCTCACGGGCGAGGGAGACATGCATGCTCAGTTGGCTTCCTCCCAGAAATCCACCACCTTGCCTCTGAATGCCTCTGTTTGCACATCTTTGGACCTCTGAAAATTATTCCAACCTCCAGGTTGCTTCTGTTTGATCTCAAGAACACATTGGTGGCCAATCGGCTATGATTGGTGGCCATTGGCCATTATTGATGGCCGGTCAGCTGGCTTTGGTGGCCGATCGGCTAGTACATGTAGCCAATTGGCCACTGCTTCCCTGAATTTCCTCCTTTTGCTGCAACAGAGAGCAAACAGAGGTATGACAGTGTATTTGCAAGGAAATGTGTGTACTGCCACTCTCCTTATCATTTCTCAAGTTCAAAGGAGTGTGACGTTTGGCTCTCAAGCCACCAATCAAGCACTTTAATGCATGATGGCCGAAGAACCAAGCTTGTACAAGCTTAGTGAATGCGCACATAAGACTCAAAGTGTCGCTACCCTATCATGCATGATCAAGGGTGACAACGACCAAGAAACGCGACACGTTTCATCACTTTGAGTATGAAACGTGCCACATTTCTTGTGTTTGGATTAACGTCCGATCCAAACACATGCAATGCAACGCACATACGTTATCTTGGCATGTTTTACTTTGCTCAATTCTTGTTTACTCATTTTAAGTTACCAAACCATTCTTTAATTGGTTAAGTCCAATGTGCAAGTCCTCTAAGGAGAGGAGGTCAACCAAAAGAATGGTTTAAGGCATAGGAGAGACCATGCCTTTGACTAGGAGGAACCCTCAAAAGAGAGTTAAAGCCATTTAAGCACAAGCCTCAATCCCAAGCTTAAACACAATCTCAAGGCCAACCAACTCTCAAATCAAATGGAAAAATGAAGAAATGAGGGAGATGGCAGAAATTCAGTGCTGAAATGACATGCTAAAGACCTTAAAGCATGCAAGCAATACAAGCATAACATGTTGAAAGTCAAAAAAAAAAATCAAAGCTAGTAAAGAGCATCACACAAGAGGCATGCAATACATAGCCTAAATGACCGAACCAGCTCTGGACAGAGCTCAATCATGCCAAATCAGAGGTCAAAACAGGCTGAAATGGTAGCCTGGAAAGCAAGAAAATCATGCTCATGTATTGGCTCATAAACAAGGCTTGAAGCACAACTCTCAAAAGCAATGAAAGAGTGAAATATGTGAGAGTGTCACTAGGTTATATGCACTGAAATTACATGTGATATGATGCTACAACATGCAAACATCTCAAGCAAAGCATGTTAGAGGCCTCAAAACTCAAAGCTAGCAAAGGCCTTTTCACTACAACCATGCATATTAAGCCTCATATGACCAAAACCATTCAAAACAGAGTTAAAGCATGTCAAAACATAAGCAAAAACATGCAGAGATAGAGCTAACACAAGCTGAAATGATAGGCTAACTCATGAAGCATGTTAGACTACTAAGCATGATTACACTACAAGTGTAAGAAGCAATCAACAAGTGATCCAACCAGCCAAAAACAGAGCTAAATCAAGTCAAAAAGTCACAAAAACATGCTGAGATCAAACTATGAGATGGTAGAAAAACATGCTCAAGTATGAGGCCATCAACACAAGCAAAATAGATACAAGGAGAGTGGATCACCCCCTCCTATTTTGGACCTCAAAACCAACTTTTCACCACTGAAAATCCTCTGGATTTTAGTGGTTAAAAGGCCAAAAAGAGGTTGTTTGAAAAGCTTTAAAAGGTAGCACAACTCTTAGCAAACAAGTCACAAAACAAGGTAGACTACCCTTAACTCCAAAGAGGCCTTTAACCACCATTTTTAAACCTTAAAAACAGAGGTTTTAGAAGTTAAAACGAGCCTCAAACTAGCATGCAAAGGTGGTCAAACAAGCAACTACAACAAAGCTTTAAAGAGGGTAAGGCCTTACCCTTGAAGCACAGCAACAAACAGCAAATGTTCTGAGCCAAAACCGGCTTTAAGAGGTCCAAACAAGCCTTAAGGAATCTCAACTCCAAGATCAAGATGTTTGGCTAAGGGGTTATATGCAAATATGTGAAGAACACTCATTTTCAAGCACAATATATATATATATAGAGAGAGAGAGAGAGAGAATTCTAGAGAGAGTAAAATTTTGTTTTCAAAATTTTCTGAACCCCAAAAATAGAGGAGGGACCTCCCCTTATATAGAAAACCAAGCAAAAGCTTGCTTACAATCCCTCCATACACGTGAATGGAGATGAGCCTCAGTGCTCACCAGTTGGCTCAAAAGATCTGAAAATATCTAAAAAATGAGAAAAATGGCCGCCGGCCATCATTAGTGGCCAACCGGCCACCAATGCAGCCGACCGGCCATCAGTGTGGCCTGATGGCCAGCAGGCACAAGCCATGGCCGATGGACATTGGGGATGGCCGACAAGTTACCCTCTCCTCCAAAAGCAAAGCTACAAGTTCTTGATACACAACCAAGCACAAGACAAACAAATTGAGAAGTTCGAAGGCAAGACACTCCACCAAGAACTTCAGGCACTCAAAACGACCACGAACATAGATGACCATCTAGTGTTCAAACGATAATGTCCAAGTCTGGAGGACGGTCAAAAATGAAGTGTCTACAGTATGACTCAGAAGAATCACTAGAGAGTCAAACTCCTATCCATTTCTATGATGAAATAGTGATGTCTGCAACGTTTTAGGTTAAGTAATACTTTTAATGATTCTTATATCTAGGTATACCTAGTGGAGTATGGTAGGATACTCTTCATAAAAATCACCTATATGAGTGTGAACTAGGCCGATTCTATGAGATTTGTGAAGGGCTACAATTCTCTAGAGCACTCATGAAAGACCAGGTTGTTTAAGGCCAAAAAGAACACAATAGTGAGAACTAAACTGTGTCTGGTGATATTTTGTGTGAGTTCTATTGTCTTAGTTTACACAAACAGCTGAACAATTCAAGACATCATGTTCACTGGTTAGCTAGTAAATCCGATAGTGTCTTACAAGAGAAGGTTCAAAGCCAAAAGCTACCTATCATTTGCACAAAATTTTCAATTTCTATACTCTCTGTAATTAGATCATGTTGTTGTATTTTCTCTCCATCAAATTCCATTCATGTGGGGGATTGTTGGAATAATTGGTTTTTATAGGCTTATTTTGGGCCATCTTTGAGCCCAAAATGAAGTAAGCCCCAAACTTCTTTTGGGGTGGGTCCAAAAAGGTGACGTATTCCTTGCTGCATGACAAGTCACATGGTGAAGACGGTTCGTCAAAACCATTTATGAGTGAATGGGAAGTTGACGTCGTTTTCGGGTTTGTAGAATGAACAATTTAAAGAATTAAATGTGGGTTTCCTTAAAATGGGTTGTCTCACATTAAAACTTTAAGAGAGCTTTTGTGAGTATATAAGCTCTTAGTGTACTAACTTGGGTTGAGCCCCAAGGGGAACCCGAAGTTTGTAAAAAAGAGAACTTATGGACAATGTGAACCTTAGCCCAAACCACCACACACGCACGCGCGCTGCCGCCGCCGTTCGTCCATCCATCCGTCCGTCCATCCGTCCAATCGGCCCAACCGAGCCGTGCTGGGCGCAGGTGTGGGTTTGGTCGGTTCTAATATTAATTTTTGTGAGAAAATTTATTTGAACTTTTTCCAAAATTCTTATCGAAATTAATTCATTTATGAATTTAATTTTTCTGTCCATTTGTTACTTCTTCAGTCCAATTTTTCAAACAGATTAACTGTCCAAACAGTATTTGTTGCACCCAGACAAATTTGTTTTCCCAAACAGATTTAAATTTACCCAAGCATATTTGAACATATTTAAATTGGGTTTCAACAGATCTGAGTTTGAATTGCACCTGTTCATTTGATTCCACAACAGATTTATTTTCGAACAGATTTAAACTGTTTTTTACAGGTATAAAACTGCCTAAATCTGCCAGCAGTTTGGACTGGTTCAAATTTGCTGAACAGATTCAAAACTTGCAGCAAATCTATCTAGTTTAAATTTTGCACCTGTTCACTTTAAATTCTACATGTTCGAGTAGTATGAATGGTCACTAAGTTGCCTATATATTGAGACCCATTTCCAGCAGTCTTGAGATTTGAAAACAGTCTGAAAATTTCTTTTTTGCAGTCCATTTTGCTCCTTTGCATAAATTCTCTTCATATTAGTTTTTAGGAAAAATTAAAGAGAGTATAGAACACAAGGTTTTAGTTCGCCGTACAAATTGTTTGGAGTGCTACTACAATTTGTGAAGATCATTGAATTCTAGGAGATAAACGCCTTTTGTCCGTAAGCACCGTAGCAAGGCGAATCTACCTTAAGGACAAAGTGTCACACACTCGACTTGATCTTTTAAATATTCATTCGGTTCGATAAAATAAATTCGGTACGTTATTTATTTTATTTGTTTGATTTTGTTTCAATTTATTTATTGCACATAGAAGATTGTTCCAACATTTTTTACTTTTTATGAAAAGATGTGCAGAACAGTAGAGATGTGATGTGACCTAAAGAAGATAAAAAGATTAAAAAAAAAAATGTGCTACGGTTGGTCATGCCAAACAAACTCTTAGTTTTTTGCTATTTTACTATGCTAAAATGGTTGTGTTTGGGAAGATGATTAAATTTTTTTTATAGTTGATGTGATATTTGTGAGAGAAAAAGTGAAATGATTATGGATTTGATATGATATTTTGTCTTATTAACTATTTTAGCATGTTTTTTCTTTTAGTGTTATTTTAGAGGGTTTTTTTTAGGATCCATGGTATTAAGATTTTATAGCATAAAGGACCTAATATTTTCATAATGTCTAAGGTCTCTCAATTTGATTCAGAGAAATTTCATCCATAGAAATTATATCTAGAAAAATTCTAAACCAGAGAAATTCTATCCAACCTAGAGAAATTCTCTGTTTCTCTCTAGAGAAATTTCTAGATTATGTAAAAAACTAACAGCTATGGTTTTTAACTCAAAAAAAAGAGGGAGCAAAACAATAACAACACCATCACCAGCACTGATGCAAAGAGAATGTGTACACCAGACAGATCATACACAAAATTATTGCATTGAATACAACCAAGAAACAAAATTGATCTGGACTTTCAAATTTCTCTGACCCACTCTCTAGAGAATTTCTCTAGCTTTTCCTTCTCTTCAGAGAAAATTGAAATTTCTTTGAACGAAATTATTTGCTTCTATAGAATCATTTCTTTGTGAAACTAGAGAAAATTCAAATCCTTTACTAGAGAAAATTCAAAATCTTGTACCAAAGAAAATTCCAAATCCTTTATCAATCAAATCCTTTATCAGTTGAATAGAAGAGAAAGAATGAGAAGTGTAATATATATATACTAATAGTACACAACCAAAGTAAAGTGCTCACCAAAGAAAATTCTGGACCAGAGAAATTCTAGACCAGAGACTGAAACCCAAAGAAAATAAGTCTTCTATTGATTTGAAAAGTTACTGCAAATAAATTGCTCAAATTCATACATTTCGCACTACTAATGCCCTAAATCTAGAGTTCCAAACTTTCCTAGATGAACTAATAAACTCCCAAAGAAATTCACAGAAAAACTCAGAGAAATTCCCTTCCAATCCAGAGAAATTCACAAAAACTTAGAGAAAATTCCATTCCAAGTCAGAGAAATTCACAAAAACTCAAAGAAAATTCCCTTCAAACACTATGGAACTCATCATGGTTATTACTCCCTGATAGCGAACCCTTCCATCAACATACCAACATTCGCTATAGCCAAAGTCATAGATATTCTTCCTCAGTCTCTCTCTTTCTCTCCATAAAACTCTCTCTTTCTTTTTCTAAAACTCGAATTAGATCTCGTTTTCCCTCAACATTTTCTCGAGAAAACTATGTCTGATGCCTTGATCAATGGACTCGCTAGTGCTGGTGGCGAAATCATCACCCAGTTCATCACCTATCCTCTCAAAACTGTACAATCTATATATATATATGTATCATCTCACTGATTTTTCGATATGTATATATAGCTATATAAATTTTGTTGATCTAGGTCAATACAAGGCAACAACTGGAAAGATATTTGAAAAAAGAGAAGAGGAAACTTGGGCTATAGACCGAATGTCTCAGGTTTATACTCAATTCTTTAAATTAATGTTTACATTTTAAAATTTTCTGTGTCTTCTGAGTTGTCGATTGGGGTTGCGATTGCGATCACCCAGTCTCACGGCGATGGAGGCGAAGGTGACGGCCATTGAAGGAGTGAACTGAGGTTTGGAGTTAAAGAGAGAGAGAGAAGGTAGAGAGAGAAATGAGGTTTGATAGAATGAAGATCGGAAACATAGAGAGAGTCAAATTTCTCTGATATGATATAAGGATATGGGTTTAGGGATCTTAGATATCAAAAAATAATATTGTGGATCTTTTTCATTACTAAAAATGGGAGAGAGATCTTAGACTAATTTTCCCTCATTTTAACCCAAAAATCCAAAAAAGTTTCTTCCCAAACACCCCCTATGGGATCAGATATAATATGAGGTGGGTTCTATATTTTTTTTGTCTCTTTATATCTCGTGTTTGGTTACTCTAAAGAGTTTGAATAGTATATGATGCAAAAGGGGATATGCAATATCAACTCCCATGGTATTGTATATCCCCTATCGTTGAATATGACTCATCTTTCATCTAAAGGCTAAAAATAATTACTCTCCTCTTATATCATCTTATATCCTATCTTAATCAAACATAGGATAAATGATCCAATAATATATATAATCTATCTTATATCCTATAACATATTATATCACATCCTAGGTATTACATATCCTCTTAAAATCTTTATATCCAATATGAACAATCAAATGGAGCCTTAATGACTTTATTGACCAATTAATATTCAACTCATTTAACTTTAACTTAGGTCTCCTTTTGGAATTGATAATTTTAGCAATTTTTTTTTTTTAATCTTTTTGACTAAAATATGAGATAAAAAATTAATATGTTTGGAAAATAACTTTTTAACTTTTTATGAAGAAAAAAAAAACATAAAAAAAAGTGGAGAGAGAAATAAATGTGACTTTTTTTTAATATTATTTGTTGATTTTTTAACTTTTTTAATAATTTTTTAACTTTTAAATTAAAATATATACTTCCCAAAAACATATAGGTTAGCCTTCGTTGATTTTTCATTTAGACAATTTATCATTTAGATATGATTGTATCATGTCACTCAAAGTTGGATTATATTTGATCTTGGAGCATGCAAAGGGCGTACATAAGAGTTATTGATGACTATAGTAACTTACAATTGCCAACGTTCGTCTTCTTTGAAGGATGTGTTTGGTATGATTTTTTTTTTTTTTTTTTTTTTTTGCGCCTATTTTAACTATAAAAAGATAAAATAGATTAAAAAATTAATAAAATAAAATATCACATCCAAATCATAATTATTTTATTTTTTCTCTCATAAAAGTTTAAAAAGTTAAAAAACTTATCTCAAACGAGATTTTTTAACTTCATCCTAAAATAACCAAAAAATTAAAAAACCAATCTACATCTCAAACGAAAACATATTGAAATTCTTTGAACCCTGACATTTCATATTCCTTTTATGGCCAAAAAATAGTGTTAAAGAACTTTACCAAATAAAACAAATGAATAAATAAAACACTCACAGCATTTTTTATTTTTTTTTGAACAGTAAACACTTGTAGTTAGGAGTGATCCGTGATTCAATAGTAAAACTTTAACCTAATAACTTTGTAATTATGGGTTCAAGTCACGAGATAACCATTTGAGCACTATGTTAAAGGTTAAGTGTATATCTAATCTTTTCCCTCCAAAAAACACATTAATATGTATTAATTGAGCATTATTTAATAAACACTCACAGTTAAACCTAACCTTTCATATTCCTTTTCTGGCCTAAAAATAGTGTTAAAGAACTTTACCAAATAAAATAAAGGGCAAAAGACATTCAAGCCCATGTAATTTTGGATTGTTGCAGATGACCTGCTGAGGTTTGGAAATATGCAAACACTTTTTCTATGATTTTAGTCTGATCTACAATTGTTACATTTTTTATCCAAACAAACGGCAAGTGGGCTGCACATGCCCCATTTGCATGTATTGGTCCGTTTGATAGCTTTTCCTCCAAAAATAGTATGAGTAAAAGACCAAAATGACCTTACCGTTCACTATATAAGACAATGTTATGAAATGGATGTTATACTTTACCCAAATAAGAGGAAAAAGTGGAACCATCCTGGAACAATTAGTACTTCCTCTCCCTTTTATTTTAATTATTTTAATTTGTTTAGTTTTTTAATTATATTTTTATCTCTTTTTTTATTTAATCAAATATTTATTTGAATAATTAGTACTTCCTCTTCCTTTTATTTTAATTTTTTAATTATATTTTTATATCTTATTTATTTTATTTTTATTTTTTATTTAATCAAATATTTATTTGTTTAATTTGTTTTCCACTCTATAGTGCCGTTTTCATTTTTTTATTTTATTGTTTATTTTTCTTTAAATTTTATTGTACAATTTATTAAGAATATTGAAATGTCTTCTGCAAATAATATAGGAGGAAAAACACTTGATTCTATTGTATTAAACTTTATTATACAATTTATTTTTTCTGTTAGATTTTTATCTCTTATTTATTTTATTCCGTCAAATATTTATTTTTCTTAATTTGTCTTCCACTCTATAGTGCATTTTTTTATTTTTTTGTTTAATTTTCTTTAAATTTTATTATACATTTGTTAAGAATATTGAAATGTCTTCTGCAAACAACATTGAAGGGGAAACACTTGATTATATTTTATTATACAATTTGTTTATAGAATCATAAGAAAATGATATTTTCTTTAACAAATCAGTTTTATTTTTTTTTTAGAAAAATAGAAGACATAATTCAATCAAATATGACGAATTGGATTTCTCATGACATAATTTTTTTAAATTATTTTTAATGCTAAAATGTATGTGGCTATTTTTAGTGAATTTTTTGTTTTGTATTAATTTGTATGGTTTAATTATTATTTTTTTATTTATACAATTTAAGTTAACATTTTTTTAGAATTTGAGTTAATATTTTTTTATTAGTTTTTACGTTTTTTTACTAAATAAAAAATAATATTTTTATCTTCAAAAAATAATTCTAAATAATTTTTATTTACATTAATTTCAAATCATACAAATTATTTTAATTATGTAAGTTTTTTTTATATATTTATTGAATTATTAATTTAAATTTTTATTAAATATGTTAAATATTAGTCTTATTATAAAGATTTTGTTGATTTTTTTAATAACATTAATTTTATAAAAATTGAATTTATATATTAAAAATTATATGTATTTTATTAAAAATTGAATAAATTTTATTTTGTTTTTTTAATTAAAAAAGTGAGATAAATAATGTGATGTAATGGCGCTGTTTGGGAAGGGGCTTAAAAGGCTATTATAGCCTAAAAAAAAATTTTAGCCAAAAAGCTCTCTTTTTGCAAGCTTTTTCAAAAAAAAAAAAAAAAATAGGACTGCACAGCCCGGCAGTGTAGGCACAGCCTACACTGTCAGCCTACACTGCACAGCCGGCAGTGGCTAAATGACGATTTTACCCCTTGACTTTAATTTTAAAAAATATATGTGTAGGGGTAAATTTGTCATTTTAAATTAAAACATCATTTCAACACACTTTCCAATACAACAACTCAACTAAAAAATCATCTCATCTTTCCAAACACAAAAACTAAAATAGTCACTAAAATAATCAAAAAATTAAATAACCTACTAAAATAACCACTTCCCGAGGCCAATATGTGCTGTGTAGAGAAAGAAAGAGAGAGGCGAGGAGGATGTGTGACAGAGAAACAGGGAGGAGATAAGGAAAATGTATGTGTGTGACGTGTGTGTGGGTTAGTATATGTAAAGGTCAATTAGTCTTTTCGATATAGATATTAACAACGTGGCAATTGAAAATCAATCGATGTCCATATATTTTCAAACGTAATGAGTTTTTGCAACCACCCAAAATTACAGGTTAAATGTTTTTCTCTTTAAAATAATGAGTAATATTAGAAATTTTAAAAAAATTATCAAATTTTTATCAAATGTATATGGAATTCGCATAAAATCCGATGATGTAGATCTTACATCATATGAGATATTCAATAAAATTTTGATAAAATATTTTTTCTTTTAAAATAATGAGTAATATTAGAAATTTTAAAAAATTTATCAAATTTTTATCAAATGTATATGGAATCCGCATAAAATCCGATGATGTAGATCTTACACTATATGAGATATTTGATAAAATTTTGATAAATTTTTTTGGATGCATAGCATTTTCCTAAAATAAACCAAATTTGAAAACTCAAAAATAATATATCTTTTTATCTTTTTTTCATCACGTCACCATTTTACTTTTTTTACACATCCTTTTATAAAAAAATAAAAAATACCCTTATTTACGTCACCTCAAGCAAAAATAAAACACTCACAGTTAAACCCAACTCTCAAAACCACACCATTACTTCTTCAAGGTTGCAGTACAGCCATCGAATTGAACCGAAACTACACTGCAGCCTTGTCCTCCTCCATCAAATCCACGGTTGGGCACATTCGTCACAACCCAGAACAGCTAAGGTGCTAGATTGTTAGAGAAGGTCAAAAATGTCATCACTTGAAGCCTCAAGTAGTACAGAGTCTGAGGGACGCGAAGAGAGGCAAATGAGTTAGTCATGCCATTGTTGGATGAGGTGTTCAGTCTCAGTTTCAGGTATTCTCTCTCTCTCTCTCTATATATATATATGGTTGAAAATGGTGCTTAGGTGGTTGTTCAATGGCTGCCGATGAACTGTTTGATGAAAGTTCCAAGTGGGTTTTGATTAAAATAGTTGATGACTAATGGAACCATATCTTTGTTTGGAAACTTCAGTTCTGGAAATTTGATATGATCTGATTATTTCCAATATCTAAATTTGCTAAGCTCTGTTCAAATTTACAGAAACAAATGTTAAACTAGGTGGAAACATTGCTAGCTAGTCAGTCTATTGCTGGACATGGTTGGCATGAAATGTATTGTCTTCTTTCATTTTGTTTGGATGAAATGTATTTCTTGTTTTTTGTTATTTATCTATGGGATTTTGTGGACATGGGACTTGTGCTCATATTTGTCAACTTCTAATCATAAACAATATCATGGCAAATTTTTACATAGTCCCATTGATCTGTGAGCCCTAGGCTAATGGAGGTGGTGGTGATCACTTGTTAAGGGGTTAGGAGAAATGGCTCTTGCGTGTTATAGGATATAGGTCAAAGAGACGGGATTTCACAGGGTAAATATGGTGTTTTCGAAAAATTGAATGCTGATTATGTAACGATAAATCTCAGGAAGGGTAATGTGATTTCCAAAATCACAGGGATACTAGTTTATTAGTGGGAAACCCCAGGGAGTGTCAGTGTAGTTTACCCAAATGTATATTATATTTGTTGTCGTGTTCCTGATGCATCATATCATAAACTTTTTGGAAATTGCAATGTCGTAGTGTCTGTATTCATGTCCCATGTCTGTCATATAAGATATGTACACATAGATTGATCCACGCATCCATGCAACTGTCTTAATGTATATATATTTGTGAAGACTACATTTGATGCGCTGTTTGTCTTGGGCGGTGAATATTTTGTATTTCCCATCCACCTTGTTCAGCTGTTTGTCACATCTCAAAGACAGGAATGGCCTTAATAAGATAGGTTCTCCTTCTTTCAGTTATATAAACAGAAGAAAATACAGCAGCCAGAAATTTTCAGAATCAAGAAGTAAAACTCCTACTATCAATGGACAAATTTGCAATTATGCTGGTCATATGCCCAAAATTTTATGTCCCAAAACTTATTCTGTTCTTCAATCAAGTGGTCTTCAGCACTGGTTCAAAAGCTGGCAAGAACGTAGGAAGCATAAACTGACAGCAAGCACTTTTGGGGGAGCTATTGGATTTTGGCCTCGACGGAGAGTCCAGCTGTGGTTGGAGAAGCTTGGGGCAATTGAACCATTCACTGGTAACCTGGCTACCTGTTGGAGCAACATCAAAGAAGAGGAAGCACTTGAAAGGTACAAGCTGATAACAGGGAATGCCGTTTTATTTCCTGAATTTCAGATCTATGGGAAGAACCCAGATGATGACTGGCTTGCAGCTTCACCAGATGGGGTTGTTGACAAGCTTGTTTATGGTCTGCCTTCCCGAGGAATTCTCGAAATAAAGTGCCCATTTTTTGGCGGCAATACGAGCAGTGCTTCCCCATGGTCACGAATCCCCCTTTATTGTGTTCCACAAGCTCAAGGTTTGATGGAAATCATGGATCGGGATTGGATGGATTTTTATGTTTGGACTCCAAAGGGGAGCAGTTTATTTAGGTTATATCGAGATGTAGAATATTGGGACGTCCTGAAAATAGCACTGTCGGATTTCTGGTTGAAGCATGTCGTGCCAGCAAGGGAGTTGTGTAGTAAATCTGTGATCACAAATCCCCTCACTCAGTTAAGATCACTAAGGCCAGCACCTAGGCATGAATTATGTAAATTCCTTGTACATGAAAGTAAATGTCTTGTTAATAACTCCAAGTTGTTGATGCGTGAAATTCATGGAAAATTGCAGGACTGAAGCACGTCAAGTGTTTTCTGAGTTTAATTTAATTGGAATTTGGAGAGTGACTGCTTCAGACGAATGAAGATCTATGAGTTTGGTACTTCATATTTATCTGGTGTAAATTGATTGATATGTAAACAAAGATTTATTACTACAAATTAGTTTATATTCATCAAAGTATAGCAGAATAATCTTTGAGGTGAGCTACCAAAGAATGAGTTCTTTCCCCTTTATTTAGAGGTTTGGTTTGGCTGACAATTGCTTTTGTTTGAAAGACGGACAGGAAAACGCAAAAGTTAGCTGTTAAGGTCAGGTTGCCCTCATTACTTTTGTATCTAGGCAATGTGAGATTTCACTTCACAATACTATCCTAACTCTACAAGAACCCTATGTTGTACAGCCGACCACTGTTTCACTCGACCGCCCCCCCCCCCCCCCCCCCCCCCCCCCCCCCCCTTGCAAATATTGATAAGAAAAAACACCTCCAACAATAGGTTGATGACCACTTGCTAACCACACCTTGCATCATTTTTCACAAATTGTCTCCTCTCAACTTGAGCACAAGCAGCAGAAAAACTGCTTTCAGAACCAAATTTTAAGTCCTTATTGCCATGACATAATCCCTCTGCACGATAAACACTACAATTCATTCTCTGTATGGCCTTCCACATAGAGAACTGTCGATATTCTTATTTTAGTTAGAGAACCAGTAGTATTGGGAGTGAGTTCATACAGATCCAAAGTCATTCCGATGAAACTGAACCATGGTTTTGAAAGGAAAGGTCTCCAACTCCAAATGTATTTTTACATGTCACAGCCAGTTTACTTATTTTTACATGTATTTTTACAAGTTTATCAATGATAAAACCCAGCTAAGTTCTCACTGTCAAAAAGTTTAAAAAAAAAGAAGCTAAACTTAGAACTATATAAACTGCAAAAGAGAATAATTATTCACCCTATGCTTCAGACAGATCTATGTTCTCATTGACAGGAGCTGTTAAATCTTGTTTTTCTTCACCATCAGACGGTTGAGATTCATGTTTGGCAGCAGCCTGCAACACCCTGTTCTGAACATCTAATGACGAAGGTGATGTTGGTAGTCCAATCCCATTAGTTTCTAGTTTCCCAGCAGCCCATGAAATTGCTTCACCTCCCAATCTAACAGGACTCATCAATAACCTTGAAGAAATGCAGAAAAACAATTATTAATCGTCAATCCATCATCATTATCAGAACTTCAGCGTAACACAAAAGCATGATATACAAAGTTCCCCAGATTCACGATAAAGTTCCACATGATTTGGTAAGGGCCCTTATTTATCTTCTTTTTTTTCCCTTTTTCTTTTCTCTTTTATTAACCACAATTCTTGTAACCCAACGGTATCTGCAGGTCAGATTTTCAAGGGCAATGAGGTTGGAATTTTTTTTTTTTTTCCAATGATAATTTCTATTCTACACTGATTTATTTACTTTTTTTTCTATTTTATCCTATACAAAGAAATTATGTTTTACATTTGAAAACCAAAAAGAAAATACATATAAAATTAACCTTTCAAATTTGGTTACATTTATGTATTCCCATATGTATCCGCTCATGCACAAAACCACATAATCTATATTTTCCACTGAAATTACCAAACAGCCAAATGAATACATGTACAAAACATTTGAATAAAATAAATGCTATTCATAATATACCTAGTCATGACATCTCACAACATCAGGAGAAAAACTATACAATTACTTGGAAGAAGAGATTAAGATAACCCTCCTCATAACCTTAAGATCATATTCTGTTAAGAACTTTGTAATTCCATAAAAACAATGCACGTGACAGAGCTACAAAGAAAAAATAAATTAACAGAATAATTCTAATGCTATTATGTAGGGTTTACCTCATATCTTGCTTAAAATCTTCAGCTTTCTCATAAGAAGCAACCCTCCGATATAGAGTCTGGAAAAGGTCACAATCAATTAAGAATTCAAGATGAGGAAGAAGATATGAGAAGTTTTCCTTTAACATCACACATGAGAAAATTAGGGAAAGGGTGCTGATCAAAAAATAAAGAAAGTTAGGGAAAGGGAGAACTTGCATGTGTCCTTCACCAGGAATACAAAATCTAAAGCACTATTAGGAACATCCAGATCATGTAGACTGATGAATACAATATGAGAGTGAAAAAATAAATTAAAAAGTACAAATAATAAAAAAAAAAAACTCAATTGATTGGTACACAAGGATTGGTTTGGTTTCATTTGGTTGAGCCAAAGTCATACTGATCAATGAACTTATATTACTATTAGAGGTGGCAAACTCAACCTAAAACGGTATAAACCAATTTAAAATCCATTTAAACCGTTCAAATCATTAAATGGGTTTAAATGGATTGCATCTTGCAAATCCAATTAAAATTAAGTTTAAATGTATCGGACATGGGTAAACATTTAAATGGGTACCAACTCCTCTACCACACCACCACCACCACCTCTACAGCCATGACTGCCACCCCTCCACCAACACCATGGCAACCATAGCTCCACCATCACCACTATCACCACCCTCTATTGAAAAAAGAGTTAAATAGAGTAAATGGGTTGTTCGGGTTATTTTGTCCAGCCCATATTTAATTTAACCCAATCTGCTTAAACTTGTTTATTAAATGGGTAGGTTTGGGTTAAATTATTTTAACTACACAAATCATTTTAACCAGCCCAAACCTGCCAGGTTGCCACCTCTAATTATTGGTAATTCTGTTTTCTTCACATGGACCATTAACCATTTTATCTAGATATTACACAGAAAACAAAATGCCAAATGATTATAACCTGCAACAAGATCAATTTTTGGAACAGAAATATATAAGTGGCACTCATGAAATGTTGCCCCACAAAGTCTAATCAAATTCCCTAGACCAGGTTACAGCTAATATGTCTTCCTCATGGTGTAGCCACCTCTTATGTCACATCAATCCAAGGTTTCAACTTTAGATGCCAAATTAAGATATTCGACATATTTCCTATTAATTTGAAGCCACATCAAATATCTTTTAGTCAATCTGGATATGTTAATACAATGAATGCTAGCATCTCAACAAAATTGGACTTTGGTTGAGGATTGTTTCATTTCCTTTCCAGGGAAATGATGTTTAAAATCTTAACTGGAACCCCTCAATTGGACACAAAAGAATAAATACCTGAGCAAGGCCAACAATGCCGATAATTTGCAGCATCTTCTCCCACTCTGAAACAAAATAAATGCTCAGTTGAAAGGAACAAGCATTGAATGATGGACCTTTAATTCTTAAGTGATTTTTTTTTTTATTACAAACATAGACGCCAAAGTCCAGAAATACATACATAGATTTGGAAGGAAGATAAGAGTTAAGCATCCCATAGAAACAAGCAATCAAGTGTCAAACATTTCTACAGAAAAGCCATCACAACACAAGCAGCCTGATGTGTTCCAAAAAAGGAACTTAAACAGAAAGTCATCTTTCTGTCAAATTCTACTAAGGTTGGGTTGCTTAAAGCACCATTGCAGCATACAAGGAAATTATCAAAATATAAAACATAAAGTAATCAATAAAAGATTGCCAAATTTTACCTTGACAAGGCTAGGGAATTACTATGTGCACATGTGCCAAGTGTTAAACATGGGTTGGAAAAACCTAACAGCCAGATTTGAGGAACCACCTATCAGGTGATCAATATTTTATTATTTGCTAACAGATGATGTAAGAAACCTGAACTCAGTTGTTTTGGTGGGTAATTCCAGTATCATGATCCACTGAATATTAATATAGAGAATAAAATATTCTTGTCGCTGACACTGGCCTGATTGGGACGCAACACTTAGTTTGATTTGGTTGGTAACACTTCATGCATATGCACTGTGCACATGCCAAATATCAACTTAATTGCTTCCCCGCAAAAATCACGTTTTTTCAATTCTCATTTTTAAACTATAGATATTGGAAAAAGAGAATATATGCTAATACGTACCTAGCAATGCATATGATGCTGCAACAAAACCCTGTCAACAGAGTAGTCATGTTAATTAGTGTAACATGTACATGAAATTGAAAACAGATTACAAATTTATTTCAAGAACCACATGAAATCTTTACATGACAAAAATAAGAGACAGTTACATATATAGTGAAAATTTTTGGGAAAAAAATGCACACTGCATGGTTTTCTTGGAGAATGCACACAAGATCTTCCAGATATAATAAACTCAAATGACATCGAGCCATTGAGCTTGAACCAAAATAACATGGGTAAAAGAACAGATCTTTTTATAGAATCTCTGCAGTCCATTTTTTTTCAAGAACACAGCCTCTATATGATTGATTCCAAATTAAGACACAAATTAGCACCCAAAAAAAAATGTTGATTCAATCCATCCTTTTATATTTAAATAATTATTAAAAATATTTTGAAAAAAAAAAAAAGATAAATAACTTCAAAATAATTACGGAAGCAAAATAACATACAAGAGTAACATGAGTCTTACCACACCATACCCAAGAACTTTTACTGGAGTAGGATTGATATCTTTTAGGATTGCCTCAGCTTCCTGATGTTATCCCAAATTTGCATTAGCATATCATGGAAAACTTCAAACTAATATTACATAAATCACAACACCAAATGTAACTAATTCAGTAGTAAAAACAGGAATCGAGTTGAAAATTAATCCACTTTAGTGAACCATATTAGGAATGGCAATACAAATGTCCCACATAAGGATGGGTTGAATACAGGTAAAATTATGTGAGAGCAGTGTGGTTTAGTCTATGACATAGAAACTTTTTTTTATACCGAAAAAAAAAAAATTTAAAAAAAAATCATGTCTTTGATGTGATCTGAGGATATGGTTCAAGGATTAGAAACTAGAACAAGCTTAAACTCCTTCAGGCTACTGGAAAATTATACAGATCAGAGAAAATTTCTTAGAAATATCTATATTGTCAATATAGTCGAGCCAGATTACTATAATCATGTGAGGCCACATATTGAGAATTCAAGCTTGAACCTTTTCCAATATCATCCTTGGAAAAGTTATTAAGGTATATTGCGCCAGTTTGTTTCAAAAAAAATTCAACTTATTTAACTTCAAATTTGTAATCATATGCTTTAATAGTTGTACTTTTTTTGAGTTACGGTGTTTGGTTCCACTAATTTGGTTCTCAGCTTATTCTCCTTTTTAGCTTAAAATGCTTAAAATAAGCTAAACAATTGACTGTTTGGTTGTGTTTTTGTCTCCTGTTTTCTATTTTTATTTTTCAAAAAACATAGAAAATTTGCTTGGTGAACTGATTTTGGGATAATTTTCTGAAAACAACCTACTTTTAGGAAACACCGAAAAGTTGTTTTCAAAGTTTTGTTGTCTTCGCAAAAAGGTAAAAATGATATGAAAATGACAGGTGTTTTATAATGTTTCATTGTTGTTTCCAAAAACATGGAAAATGAAACCCAAAAAAAAAAAAAACACAACCAACAAAGCCTTTTTAAAAGCTAAAATCAGCTTTTTTAAGTGAAAACAAACACGCATTATACCATTTCTCAATTCTCTACTTACAATTAAATACTTTTCAATTGTGATAGCCTATTGGAACAATGACTTGGTGGCTTGTGCATTGAAATAGTTTCTACAACTAATACTCATCAATTTTTTTATTGCTTCAACTTAAGGTGCAAGTGTATATGTCGTCCTGCTGACTCAAACAAATTTTCAAACTTCTACTTTTGCTTATATAGTACTTATTTATTAGCCCTCAAGTACCTTTTTTTAAAATAGATTATACTCAACAAAGTGATGTAGCATGGCCTCCCAAGAGACTTCCAACAAACAGATGTTGAGCAAAAAATCTTACTGATAGTAAGATTTATTCTTGTTACAAATTGATGAAAAGAAGAAAGCGGAGAAAGATCATGGGCAGAGCCATGCAGACTTCAGTGGGTTCAAATGAACCCACTAAACTTTGAAAAAAAAATAGAATTATATAGTATTATGTAAAAAATTTAGGAGATTTTCATAAAATGACACCACTGAAATTGTTAAAAATATAAAGTAATGCTACACTTTTATATTTTTTATATCACATTTTATAATATATTATGTGTGAATTTATTTTTATGAGTTTTGTAAAATCATCAATATTAACTAACTAAATGACACCACTAGAGAGAATTTTTGGCTACGCCACTAAATGACACAACAGTGATATATGAAGAGAATAGAGAAGGGAAATGACTAAGACAGGAAAAAAGTAGAAGAACAAATATGAGTACAGAAATCAAGAACCAAAAAAGAGGACAGACAAAGAATAGAAGGAATCAAGGAGAGAAAAAGAGGAGGAGAAATAGGGATCCAAATATATTCCATAATTTTTATTCATTCTCTGAAGCACATTTTGCTTGATACCAATAAGGCCTGTAAATGGGCTTCATGAAACCCTAAAAAAAACACATCTAAAACTGGGCTTACAAAACACAGTAGCCTAATAACACTAAACTTCTATCACTTAAGCCTCTAATAGTCCCAATAAACTGAAATCTAAGAAGCACATTCAGCAACAGGGCAATAGCGAATTTCACTAAAATATAAAGGCAAAACTCATAAGCAAGTGTGACAAAAGACAACCAAAATAACAAAGGGGAGAGAAGACATTATGAAGAAATTTGCAGGTATGGGAGGGGAGAAAGAAAAGAAAAAACAAAAAGCAGTATCTTGTACCTCATTGAGTATGGTAAGTGCTGTCTCAGGTTTTAGCTGCTTCACACGAAGACCTTCCTTCAACCAAGACTGATAGCCACCTTGGACCAGATACGATTGCTACAATGTAAAAAATAAAGATGTAAATTAGCATTTAACCATCTGTGTTGGAATTCCAAATCGATGAAACTTCAAGTAGGAAAACTTTCTTATCCCACACCAGTTGGCATGTGTAAAAGAAACTTTCTTCCGAGTTGTATGACCTAATAGTCCAATCAAATTTAGCATTGTGAATCTGTGTCACAACCTTTTTATTCCATTTGAATGTTCAGAATTTGATTGCTCACGCCAGAAAAATAACCAGCCAGCTTTACAACCAACCGCTAGTATTTTTCCATTGTGAAGCTCCATCTTGGGCATGCCCCAATGACAACAATAATTACGAATGTGAACTTAAAAGCCAGTGTTGATAACTTCTATCTCAATTAGACAGAAATAGGTATACGGTAATATGTTTAATTACTATCAAATGGATAATGACTAATTTTTCGCTGGCATAAAAACCTGCCAAAATAAACGGCATATGATATAGATAAGAACAGATACAATCTGCATGGAAGTAAGAAATTTTAAAATAATGTTAAACATCGATTGACTATTGATATTAGTCGTACTGGAATTATTGATATCATATGCATCATAAGTTACAGGCCAGACCATCAAAAAATGATTCTATCACATGAGAAGTCATGGAAGCGGAGATGAATCTCGGTGTGAAACACAAGAGGAGGTGAACATAAGTTCCCAAACCACTGGAGATGTAGGGGTCAGCTTTAAAAACTTCAAGATGGAAGTATCTTGTCTCAGACAGAGAAATTATAAGTAATTAACTTGACTATGTACAACAATTTTAGAATTTTTGAAACCCAAATAAATATGAAATAACTTAATTCCAAAGTACACCCCAAACTTGTTAATGTGTGTGCACAATATTTTAGCATTCTTGACTGCCAAATTGAAAAGCCCAACCCACACTTCTCCTTAAAACCCAAGTGTTAAGGAGAGGGAAACTGGAGCCTTATAACCAGCACAGATGGGGCAACTCCAGGCGATGTGGGACACATTCCAATACACCCTCCTAGACCACAACATACAATAGCCAGACAAACGGCACACTAGACATAGACCCACAAAGCTCAGATACCAAATTGAAAAATTCAACCCACGCTTCTCCTTCAAACCCAGGTATTAAGGAGAAAGAATCTGAATCCTTGTAACTAGCATAGATGGGGCAAGTCCAGGCAATGTGGGACATATTCCAATAGTAAGAGTGCTTTGTATCATTGAATCTTATTTTCTTAATTCATGAATGGTTTACTTATAAGCTTAGTCTCTTTGTGGCAAATATAGAAGATGATAATTGATAATTTAAACTTCACTTGCCTTAAGCCCGAGTTTCCTCAGTGATCTTGCAATGCCCTTGGAGCGAGTACCATCTGCATCCATAACTATAACCTTGGATCTGTCCTATAGGTATGATAAAAGACATTACTCTGAAGCATCATATTAAAATTCATATTGAAACAAGGGAATGTATTACTGAAAAAGCACATGATATAATCTCATTGCCACTAAAACAGCCCCATCATACATCTTAAAAACTAACATTTTCCCTCTAAAAATTAACCATCAGATCCTATTCACCTCCCAATTTTAATTTTATTTTTGCTTTAGATAAATGGGAAAAAAAAAATTAAAAAGAACAATGAAGTTTTTTAAGTGAAGCAGTAGTAGATGATCGAAACAGGACAAATGTAGAAATTTTAAACTTCGGTACTAGTGGTCCAAGAGCACATTGTCTACTTGGTCCCAACAAAAACAATTTCTTTGATCATGCACTTTTATAGCTTCCCCAAAACTGTTAAATCATGTCGAATAGAAAGCCATACGAAAAAATAATACTACACACTTGAATGATCTTCAAGTTCCGAATGACAACAGCAATCAAGGAATCATCAAAGTCCTTTCCACTTTTCAATAACTTCCGTATAGAACCATTGACCTGAAATTTGAAGAAAAAAAAAATTGATGTAAAATAGAATTGCAGAAGAGGATAGAGCCTGTCCTATTTTCTTGCATCTATTCTCATAATCATCCCTTTTCTACAAAGATGGTAATGAAATACTGAACTTCTTTCCCTTAAAAGAAACGAGCGATCAACCCTTGGATTAAACCCACCTCAGGCAGTGTCACATTGCCATATCGAAACCGAGCTGCCCGTCGAAGATCAGGAATCCCATCTCTTTCCCTGAGATCCTTCACAAAGACAAAGCACAAAAACAAGATCATTTGAAATTAGATCTTCAAATTTTCATATAAAGGAATAATCTTTTGTTATAAGGAGGAAGAAGGTTTCCTGCACATTAAAAGTGTCTAATTGAACCAAAGATTAACATTGGAACATTTTAAACTTCAAATTATCATAAAGTAACTATCCTTTTCCATAGGGTGGTGGGATGAAAATTTCAAATCCATAAAAATATGGTATATCCACTGAAAATTTGAGGCAGAAAAATTACAACAATAACAGAAGCTCAAAAAATAATCTATAATAAAAGAAAATTTCATTGGAAATATGATTATTTAGACCAATTCAAGGAAATGTCCGAAATCATCACAACAAACATTCCACAATAGAAAAGGCTAGAAAAATTTACTGTCTCTTGCCTCGGGCCGGACATCAATGAGCACAACATTCTTCTGCTTTGTCAACAGCTCCAAAGTTGACTTAGGAGATAAATCTCCCGCGTATCCGCCATATGTAAATAACCAGTAAGAACCCCTGCGCATATCTGATAAACAATAAAATTTTCCATAAAATGTATTCAAAAAAATACTTGTTCTTCGAACCCATTTTTGGTGAGTATGTTCTTCCTAAACCGCAGGCCCCAAAAAAAATTTTAAAATATAAACAAATAAATGTTAAAAGAATAGAAGCATAAGGCAACATCCATACCACAAAGTTGCTGAGGTTCCAATGAAAAGAACAAAGGGGACAATTGGATCATTGGGATCCAAGCCAATACTTTTCTCCAACCACTCTAAAGCAGTGTAAATCTGCTTATAGCACATGTGAGACCAGAATAAAAGATGTCATGAGACAAAAATGTTTATACCACTAAAGTTAAATCAGGTCTCAAACAAGTATATGATTAGCATGGATATTGCACGTTTCCAAAAACACCTCAACTATTTGAAAGTTTATTTCAAAAAGGACTACTTTTTCTCAACCATTCAGTATAATTTAATTAGACAAACCAACAGATATTCTTGAGGATGATTTCCTACCTAAAAGATTTTGAGATGGGAACCAACTGCTGAATCATATGCATCAAATAATCAACTAGCCATGGATCCATGTATATGGCTGTATGCTAAGGGAAAGAAAAGGGACTGAACATACCTGCTGAAAAGCAGTCCCAACTGGCCTCAAGATTTTTACTACCCTCTCTTCAGACAAACTTAGCACATTCTGGGCTTCTGGAGGAAGCAAATTCTTTGCTGATCCATACACATAAACAACGTAGGTGCCGCCTTGATTTACAGAATCCTCAATTTGAACAATTGTACGCCTCAAGATATCAACACCAACCGTACCCACTTTATTTGATGCTTCCTTTATGTCATTGGAGAAGCCAGTGAATTTATTAGCACCTAATTCACCCACTCGATCAACAGATGAGATCACTTTATTAACAGCATTATCAACTGCTTCATTAGCTTCTTTCAAAACAGATGTTACTGATGAAGTAATTTTATCGAATGAGTTTTTCAGAAAACTTTCTCCATTATTGACTGAACCATTAATAGATGCATTAACCCCAGAAAAAATATTCTCAATATTTGTTTTCACACTGGACAATGAATCATTATCCATAGTCAACGAATCAGATAGAGAAGCAGGATCATCTGTAATAACATCCGTAGTTGTTATTGTTTGAGGATCAGCAGGCTCTGGTAAGATATTAGTGTCTGTGAAGTCCATAAGTTCCTGTTCCTCAGCAGATACACTCGAACTTGCTACAAACTTCAGATCTCCTTTTCCTACGTAGTGTGGTACATTTGTTCCACCCATTGAATAACTCCAATTATCCACAAATTCACATTTACCGTCACCTAATTCATTTTGGTAGGGAGACATGTTAATGAAACCCATGGGGCCAGATTGTTCTCTGCCATCAATAAAATTAGAGTAAAAAGAGGTAGCAGCTTCTGTTTTGAAAGGAACTCCCTGAAGATGATTTCCACTAGACAATCCCAAAACCACCCTTTCTTCAACAATGCATCTAACCTCACATGCATTCTGGTACGAGGACACAGGTTGCAACCCTCCATGTAAAAAAATCTGTAAGATCAGTAGTTTCAGATAGCATGAGTACATTATTAGATCATATATGGATAATTGTAATCTGTCACAAATGTTTCAAAAGAAGAAGTAATTTTTTGATGCCTATACGAGTCAAATTTTGGGGAGAATGAAATCTTGCAAAGTAAATTCCCCACGACCTTGAATCTGGTTAAACATGGCTTCTGCTCCTTAAGATAAAACATGGATTTCCGAAGTTACAGGACAGGCACGGGGTTTGGTGAATTAAAGACCTATAGTTTACATGCATGTCCTCTGGTAAAAAGTGTCATAATTACACTTACAGAAAATCCATCATCTTGCTACATATTTTGAAAGAGAAAAAAACCCAAGAATCCTTTCTCTGTCATATCAAGGACACAGTAGCGTCCATTCCATTGTCTAACAAATGACATTTTATAGCAACAAATAATCCAGTAACTGATTCATTGTTTCAAAGTTTTCAATTTGATCAAGTACTGGCAATTGGTAAACAAATACTTCCAAAAGCCCTAACAATTTTGTGAGGATAACATCTTTTATTAAATTAGTTTCTGGCATGCTGCATGTATCCTCATAAATGATAAAACATTTGAATGAATTACCGCATCTCTACACGTCATGTAAATCATACTAGCTGGTTTGGATTTTAGCAGCTGACTATCACTCTCGAGTCTCAACTGCTTATTGTCAATTACAAAGATATACACCATAAGTGGGGTAGATTAATCTGCTGAAGATATATAAGAGATACTGATTCTCCCTATAGTGACTATACAGTTTCAAGAAGAAATATGAGCTACAATATAAGTTTCGTACCTTCTCTGCAAACAAATAAGAGCAAGATTCTATCATCAATCACACAGTAACATAATTAATTGATTGGTTAATGTTTTGATGATATAAGAATCATTAGGAACCCCTGACACGTGAAACAAATGCCACATTCCATCATTAAGACCCTTGTGTCTCAGTAATTGAATAGCTTACACGTTGAATTAGGAAGCTGATGATGCAGCGAAGGGTGTAGAACATAATTAATGCAACAAGATCAACAGTCAACACACAAAATGGTGCAACATTCTGTTTAGTTTAAGAATACCCATAATATATCACAATCAAATAAGAGAAGCTTTCTCTTTGGAATTTAATTAATAATCAAAATACTGGAAAAAAAAAATAAAAAATTTAAGACCCTTAAAAAGGCTCTCCCCCAATTTACCCACAATAACATGGTAGGTTACGTGTCAACTTTTGATTTGTCACAAACTCAAGCATGTAATGCTCAACTACCTTGTCATGTCATTGTGAGCGAATTGTGGATTCTAAAGTATGGGTCTCTGCCATTTCTCATCAAAATACACTCTAAAATAGTTCTCTACAAGACACTAACCGATAGAACTTAGGAAACAAAATCTCCATGATTCTAGAAAAAAATCAAAATGGTAAACCCACATTCCATTAATTAAGGCCCTAGTAGTTCAGTAGTTGAATAGCTCACTCACACAAACACAAGCTACTTTTAACAACAGACAACATAATAAATTCAATCCAAAAAGAACTTGCTTGTGCACAAAGTTCACCTGAGAATGAGAGGAACAGCTAGTGATGGCTGAGCAAACAGGCAACATTGTCAAGTAAAGCTGATATATATTCAGTCAAAAACCAATATGACAAAAGCTTGAACTTCAATATAAACCCACCAAGAACAGTCAACTTTGGTCGGCCAATCAATTTAGCAAATGGGTTTGTTGCAAATCAGTTGGTTGTGAGGTGAGAGAAAATACCCACAAATTGTGGGATGAAATCAGAGCATAATTTGGTAAAAGAAAGACCCCAGAGATTGCTTTCATAGGGAAATTGAAGAAATCTGAAAAATGGGTTTTGGATATTGTTAGTGATATCTATCTATCCAATGATATGTCACAATGGGATAATTGGGAATGAGAGGATGGAGATGTGATTTGGGTAATCGTGTGGCTTGTCCAGGCCGTTAGCTTCATCTCGTTGCCTCTTATTTTTGCCTCTCGTTTTTTTTGGTGGGGACATACCGAATTCTATTCTTTCGAGCTGCCCAACTGGCTTCTGGGTGGGATTGTTTGCCATGTTAATATTTTAATAAAAGAAAAAAAAAATGCATTTTTTTTTTATAAAAATATATAAAGTGATTCTTTCACACTTTTATTCTTTTATTTTATATTTCAGTTAATTAGAAAATTTCAAGCGAATCCTACTAATTTATATGATTTATATTAGGATATTTGTTGAGTTGTTTTCTAAAATTTAATAATGGTTTTCCCTGTTTAAATTAGTAATAAAAATTAAATAAAATATATATAATTATCGACAAGACCTCGATGTTGGATTTTTTTAAATCATAACCGATATCATGTAAAGGCACTTATTTTTAAAATTTAAATCATCAAGAAATCTATCTATCTATTTTTAAGTTGATTTGCTCTTAGGCCTCTAAATCTCCACTTCTAATTTTTTATAAAATTTAAAATTTTAAAAAATTATGTGACACTTATTTTTAAGCTAAGTTTCCCACTAACTCTTCTTCCATCACTTCCATTTAAAATAAAAATTATTTCCTTTAATAATAATATACTTTTAGAATAATAGTTATCCAAACACAAACTTATCAACAAGATAAAAATAAAAAAATAATTATCCAAATTGATAATCTATAGGCCTCCAAATCTTCATTCCTATACTTTTATAAGTTTAAAAAAAAAATACTTATTAAATAAGCTAAGTTTTCTCCAACAAATCAAATAAAGTATTTGAATTGAAAAGCTATAGACTTTCAAATTTTCATTCCTAATTTCTTATAAAATCTAAAATTTTAAAAAATTATGTGGCATTTATTTCTAAGTCAAGTTTTCAACTCATCACTCATATTCCTTCACTTCCATTTAAAATAAAACTATTTTCTTTAATAATTTAATTATAATAACATGCTCTTAGAATAATAGTTATCCTAATATAAACTTATCAACAAGAAAGAAAAGAAGTTATTGGAAAATTAAAAAGTATTTGAATTGAAAATATATAAAGATAATTTATATCTATCACGAAAATTCAAAATGAAGACGATTTAAATTTAGATTTGAATATATAAAGATAACCTATATTTATCTAATCTCACATCTCTCTCCTCTTATATAAACAGTTATGTATCAATTGATTGTAAACAAATGCAGAACTATTGATGAAATCAAATAAGGTCATTTGTATTCAAGTTTAGAGATTTGACTACCAACATGAATATTATTTATTCTTAATTACCTTTTGAGCTCAGACCCAATGATCTTGGTCTCCTGTGATTAACCCACCTCTCTTTCTATGACGCCCCAAATTTTGAAACATCAAGAGAAATTAAATAAATAAAATGACTTAATAAATCAAAAAGTTGACATATTGATAGGACAATTCAACTCTCGTACATAACCAAATGTTCAGATAACAATAGATAAAAACTTAAAATTATTCAAATACAACATCAAATGAAATTACAAAGTCCTTAATAGCTATTATATAAAATAATATAATTTATTCAGCTCTAATCGGGGTTTCAAGTCATCCAAGACTCTACGTTAGCGTCAACTCTATTTCAGCTTCAATTATGTCCTCGCCAAAACCTGACATAAAACATCAGGACAACAAAAATATATGCCATGAGTTTTGCAACACAGTAAGAAAACATAACCAACCTACCATTCTTTTTAAGAGAAAAATAATGAGATTATAAATATGAAATAACAATATAATCGTAAACATAAATTACAACCATTAAAATAATTTCAATAATTCTAATAAATTAGGTGACACTCGAAATCTCATCAAAGAGATTTAACTTACCAACCACTAAGCATGGCAACGATTAATTTGAAATCCCCCTTGGTCAAATATTCAAGTATTACGAAGCATAACTATCAGGGATGCCCACGTCCGGAGTTATATAGCCAAGTAGTGGCATCCGTGGTCTACCCCAAGGAAACGGTTTGCCAAGGGTACGTAACCTCCATGTGTGCCACCTGCACATCCATCCTTATTCCAAAATCGAATACCGAAAATGGTTCAAATAAGTCTCGTGCCATCTTAGGGTTTTGCGACATAATTTACGTGAGAATTCTCAAAATCAGGGCTCACCCTGAACAACCAGTATTAACCGTCAACCTTTAATTTCATACGCTCTTTAAAATAAGGATTCACCCTGAACAATCGATATTAACCATCAACTGTTAATTTCGTACATTTCGTTGATCATTTTAATTAATTTTCATACTAATCACGAATAATTACAAATTTGATCACAATCGATATTATACCATTTCAATATAATTTTTAACAGAAAATATCAACGCATACGTTTTACAACAATCCATCAATGTGTATAAATTATTGTGAACAATTTAATCAAGTCATGGTGTGATATACTAATTTTAAATAGTAAAATAAATCACAACACAGATGCATGGGCTACTAATTTACAATATTCAATTAAATAGACTAGCACAATATTGATTTTTTTTTTTAGTCCTAATAAATGGTTGAAGTAGTAACCTTGATTCTTTATCATTCTGTCCAAAATTTTCAAAACATAATTTTCATAGTTAAAATTATAAATAATTTATTTATATAACTCTAAAATTCATGTAACTATATGGGATATTCAACAAACATGTTATGCTCATTTTTCAGAAATAATTTACCAAAAATAAGTTATAAATAATTCGGTGAAATTTCAAGAAATTTCATGACACAGATTTGTTACATTTTCTTAAAATAATTCCACACATAAATTTATAAATCAATTCCATAATCTAAAAATTTATTATGAAACTAGACTTTTCAAATTTCATTTTTTATTTAGAAAATACCAAATTTGGTTTAATATACAATTTTTAATAATTTTCCCAATATGCCGTAAAATCTGTCTATTTTTTCAAATCTAATTAAAATTTCGTATAAGTTTTTACAAAACTAGAATAATTGTTACAAAAATTCCTGGATGAACTAGACATTATTCTTAACAACTTTGTAGAAGAAATCATGTCAACATTTTGAGCATAAAATTGTCTAAAAATTTGTACAAGTTTCTGGCAAATTTAAGAGTCATGTAATCAAACCAAATAAAATCTTCAATCATCTTTTTAATGGTACAAACTACACATGCAATTCAAATTCCAAAAATTATACCATGATTTTAAGGCTACTAATAAAAATAACTTTCAAATATTTAACATACAAATCACAAATTTACATACAACTATAAACAATATTTTTATCTAAATTTTTAGCTATTTATAACATATGAATACAAATATAAAAAATTAACAATTAAAAAGAATGAGAGGATTGAGAAAGTTTTCTTACTATGTTAGGTTGCTAAAGATTTATCGTCCGAATTTGATTTATGATTCTGATCGTAAGATATGACTGTCCTGGCTCCATGATCGTCTTGCTGAAATTTCACATTAATCGGACGCGATCTCACCGTTGATATTCCATTGGATTCTCTTAGAACTTTTAGTTGTTGATCATCATCTTAGACTTAGAATTTGCAAGATCTAACCCAAAAAATGGATTCTACACGTCAAAAAACCTAAGGGTGGTCATCCCCAAAGTCATAGGACCACTCGATTAACCTAAATGTACTAGGATACACCGTAGCACCATAAGCCGAGAAACGCTGGATAAAATTCAGTTCATCTTCTCCAACAGCCGCAGCATGCACGACAGAAAGACCCAGAAATTTAGTTTCAATGTCACCAGTTCAAATACTTGTATCTTCTTCATCGTAACTCCGGTTTATCTTATTTTTCTGTCATTGAATTTACTTTACGGCCTAGTTTTTGGTTCACTACTCACACACCTCGTTTTGTCTCTTTTTGCATGCCATCGGATCTCTAAAATTTGACAAAAAATTAAATTTTTTTCCTACCGTCTCGGACATTTCTTCGAACCATCTTTTGAACTCCATAACTTTCTTAATTTTTAACGGTTTTACTTCATTCTTTTACCAATATCTTCAACTTACTTTGTACTTCATCTTACATGACCTATTTTCTCACTTCTTCCCGAATGGATGGTTTTGGCATACCGAAAGTAAGCCGAAAACCAACTTTTAAAATTCAAAATAAACTTCTCTAACTTTGTTTCTTTCTCCTCCATCTTCCTTCTTCTTCTCTTTCTTCACCTACAACACTTTGTGAATGGTGGTTCTAGATGATAATGGAATTAGGTGATGGTGGTGGTGGCGGTCCGACGATGTGCTGGTGGTGGAGAAGTTCGCAATTTGGTGATAGTATGGGTTAAGGCCGTGGCTATGGAGGTCGGGAGGAGGAGGAAAAATAGAGATAAAGAAGAAGAAAGAGAGTTTTGAGAATGAGAGGTGAAGAGAAAGAGAGGGAATCGAGAAATAGAGAGAGATGAAACGGACAAGAGAGAGAGAGAGAGAGAGAGAGAGAGATAAAACTGGAAGTGAAGAGATGTGAGGAAAAGTTAGGCTCAATTTATGGGCAAAATGAGGAAGAGTAAAAGAAGATAAAAGAAAATGAAAAGAAATTTAAATAAATAAAAAAAAAAAAAGGAATTGAACACCTGGTAGTATGGCATCAACATGTCCACCACGTTTTGTTTTGATAATAATAACCGAGAGGGGTGTATATGGAAGGTAAGAAAGCATGGGGAGCAAACCAATGGTGGTTTTTTTTTTTTTGGGTTTTAGTACAGAAAATATTACATTCCAGTGTAATTTAATTACAAAAAATATAAAGAAAAATATAATAAAATATCATATGATTCAGAAATTAATATTGAGTAATAATATAAAGTCAAAAATATTTTATTTTATTTTATTTTGAATAAATTTTCAGTATAAAAATATGCAGACTATTAAATTCAAAATATTGTGAATGATTATTTAATAAAATTAAATATATATATATATATGTATATATATTATTTTTATTATATAAAAATACGGGATTTCACAATCTATCCCCTTTAAAAAAAAAAATTCGTCCTCGAAATTTAAGTTGTTCTTAGGTTTTGAAAAGTTGTGGATACCAATGGGCGAACTCTACTATTATGTTATTAGTTTCCAGTCTTAACTCGTTCACATCCTCTCCCATCTTCCATTCAATGCTTTTGCTTCATGTTTAGGTCCTCTGGCACACATGGTTACATCAAGATCTTGTGATTCGCAAAACTTTCAAACTGCTCATCATAATGACCCCATTACTTTAATGTGAAGCCCTCTGCTCGAGAAAACATTCGCATACTGCTAAGGATTAGTCTTGTTGACCATCTTGTAGGTTGTTGGTGTCATTGGTCAACTTGTTGTGGTCAGAAAGCTAGTCTATCCTCCTTAAACAATTACAGCGTTCCATCGAATGCATAAGTCATTTCCTTTTTCTAGTGGCCACTAATTACGGCTTAGTATATGGACAATCAATCTGTGTCCAAGATGATGTCGGTGTCGAACATCTTTATGTCTCGAGGTTCGAGAATTCAAGTATACAAACAATTTGTAAGGGTTTGCATAGTAGTTCTAGTGATCTAACACACACTGTAGATCTCTGTCACGACCTAAACCCGCCCCTATGGGTTTAGTACCATAACCGGCCAGTAATCCGTGATTACCGAAGGCCTGCTTAATAGTAAAGACAGTAATACAGAGTACAGGGGCTGGCGAAAGCCAAAACAGTAATAAAAGATATCCAATGAGCTATGACAGTTTGTATGCAAAAAGGCTTTTCTGTAACATATACACACTCATAAGCAAAACATATATACACCATATGTACAACATTCAGGTTAGGGACCAAATCCCTAATTAGCACAGTACAATACAAGTCTTATACAGTATTACAGAACAGAATCAAAAGGGCAAACTGAGACACCCCAAAAAGCCCTGGCTTGGACTGACATGGAACCTTGAAGTGAGACGCAATGGTTGGCTTGACAAAAAGGGAGCTAACCTAACGCTCTTAACTCTGATCCGGTGCCTGGACACCTATATATAAATATAAACAGTGAGCTAAAGCCCACTGACTAACAGTTGTGTAAAGAGGTTAAGAATGAATGTCCTTTCAGTCATTAAACAGTCATATCAGTCATTTAGAAACCATAGCAGTTATATATGGTACATCCAATAGCAAAACAGTATAGTAGGTCTTAACAGACCGAACAGTCAGTTAATGGCCATCATAACAGTAAACAGTAGTGGCTCCAACATGGGAACCGACAGAGATCTCTGTGACAATAGCAGTAACAGTAAATTACTATGGATGCCACGAATACAGTTTACAAATAGGACAAACAATCATTCAATAAACAATAATGTTTCAGTAAACAGAACAGTTGATCTTTCAGAGAATATTCATAATTGAACATATCTTTACAACATTGTTACTCACAGAGCACTGGGCTATAAGCGGCTAATGAGCGTCCTTGGATGCCAACCCTACACAGTTACAGAATGAGCACACACTAAGTTACACACTTGGGAATTAATGACTTAGTCCCTATTTTGACTCGGTGTGGTTCTACATCAATATCCTCATTAAGATGCCTTAAACATGGCCTATGAATGACTAGGATGGAAAGATGATACAAAGATGCACTTTAAAACACTTTTCAAAATTTTCAAAAAACAGGGGTCTCGCTCGAACATGACTTTCTACACTTGAACGGACATGCAGACAAAGGATCTCCGCTCGAGCGTGATTTCCTTCGCTCGAGCGGACTATAAACTCAAGCAAAAGTACTGGATGTATGCAATCCATACTCGATGGGCGCTCGACCTCCGCTTGAGCGTGAGACACAAGTCCTCGCTCGAGCGTGCATTCCCTCGCTCTAGCGGACTGTAAACATATGAAAAGTATTGGATACACGCATTTCAAGCTCGAGGGTTACTTTCCCTGCTCGAGTGGACTACATGAACTCAGAGTGTATGCTTGAGCGTGGAGTTCCCGCTCGAGTGTGGATCCAAAATCTGGAATTTCCAGATTTGTCTCAAATTACAAAACTCAATCTTTAAAGCTTCAAATTCGATCCTTTTGGACCAATTTTCTGGAAAACACCTTAAAACCCATAATATGACATGTTTCAAAGATCAATTTACAAAACCAAAGCCCAAAGGTAGTTCCAATAAAACACAATTTCAACAATAACTTCAAGAACATGATGAACATATGACATGCATGTTTTCATCTGAATTCAAAGCTTCTAATACAAGATCAAATGAGTCTAAACTTCAAAAAATATGATGAATTCATGAGCTACAACTAGAGTGTAGACATGCATGTAAGAATTTTCATGAAAACAACCTCAAAACTCACCAATGTGTATATGCATGCAAAATTCAAGCTTCAATTCAAAAATTTAAAACCAAATCTAGACTTAGATCACTAATGGCTCATGGACCATGCAAGATACAACTAGAATTCAAGTTCAAGAAGATGATTCTCCTACCTTAGGTCTTCAATTCCAAGTATGGAGGCTCAATTATGCAATTCTTCTACAATTCTTCCAATTTCCAAACAAACTCTTGTTGAAACTAAGTTTTTCCCTACCTCCTACTCTCTCCCACGGTTTGGTCTCTCAGAGATGAGCAAATGACATGAAATCAAGCTCTAAACAAAGTTTAACAAAGTGGCCCACTATAGTGGCAATTTGGTAGTTTACTTGAACTAATGTGATTTACATTATTTAATCCAATTTAATCATTCCAAATCAAATTTAAATTAAATATACCATAAAATTACATAAATTCTAATTAACATAAAATACAAATCAATTTCAGATTCGACCGCCGATAAGGCCTTCAATTTGCAGTTCGAGCTTAAAACATGAACAGATCAATTAACAGTCGAACAGATAGAAAATGCAATCAAGCAACATACTCATGCGATCAGTTTAGAATTTCATCATAATCAGTTACTTATCATATTCAGTCACAATTTAGCAGTAATCAGTGGTGAGGGTTGTCACAGTAGATACAAAGGAATACGATGAAAAACATATAACCAAGAGTTTTAAGACTGGTTTGATAGAAATTTACATCGTGTAGCTTTAATTACAAACGAGTCACACCAAAAGAGTTCTAACTGGTAACTCTAAGCCCAAGGTTGGTACAGAAGTAATAAAAGATAACATAATACAAAGTGGCTATAGCAACAATATCAATTAACATAAAGATCAGATGGAATACGGATGAACAATACAATAGAATGAATGGCATTATAGTTTTAGATTTTAATGTAATCAAGATCATGGAGGAACTGACTAAACTAAATATCTAACCCAAAACTATGTTGGCCATACGTGTTTCAAAATAAATATCCAAGATTTGTCACTGAGTAAAGAAATTGCTACTGTTTACAAGAATTCTAGTACATATTTTTGTGCTTTAAATTTTATCTTTTGAGGATATTTTAGTGATGAGTTTACGTAGTTTTGGGATTTGTATGTTTTTATATAACATTTAATTTTGTGTTCTTTTATGCAATTCTAATGCATTTTTATCTTCTACATTTGGTATTGATTTAGTTATTTATTTTTATTATAATAAATTTTAGGAATTGAGTCTTTTGTTTTATTTTGTTCGTGGGTTGGCAATAGAATTCTAATTTTTTTTTTCTTCATAACAAAACATAATTCTCAATTATATGTACTTATTGATATTTAACCGTAACTTTAAAAAAATAAAAATCTATAACCTTTTTTTTATTTGATTGTTTAATTGATTTTTTTTTCCCATTTTGTTTTGTCCATCAAAAATAAATGAAAAAAGATAACTAATGCGGATGATATTAAATTTAAAATTATAACACATCATATGTTTTGCAATCTTATTTTTAAGTTATTGATTTAAAACCATATGAGCTCATGCATTACACGGGTTACCACTAGTATCTATCTATACTATATATTAAGCAAAAGGGGATTTTTAACCCCAAGTCTTGTGGGAGCTCCAATCTCCTAATCTAAATTTTCTGATTTTTTTTTAAAAAAACCTTAGCATTTATTAACTTCTACCAATTCCAAAGTCTTACCCTCATAATAACACTTTAATGCATTAAGAAGAAGCATAAAAAAAATTCTTTGAAATCCAATACATATGAATTCCTTGAAAAGTCTCAACACATATGATTATTATCCTTCATAATAACACTTTAATGCATTAAGAACAAGTATAAAAAAAATAAATAAAAAATATTGAAAAGTCAAACACATATGATTATTATTAAAATATTAAATTTTAATATAATATAATAAAAAAAAGACATTTAATTCCTTGAAAAGTCTAACACATATGATTATTATAAAAATATTAAACTTTAATATAATATAAAATAAATAAAAAAGAAGACATTTTAAAATTAAAAAAAAAAAACATTTACAAATTGCAATTCACATATAGATAACTAGTCTATCACCTGTGCTATGCACGGGATAATTATAGATATTTATATTTATTTTAAATTTTTTTAATATATAAATTATGTTTTTTAAGATTTTTTATAAAAATTATTTAACAATCGTATAACTAACTGTAACGCCCTCAAAATAAACCCATAACTCATACATTCTTGACATGCCTAGACAATAAGAGAATAAAGCATAATTGCATTTCATCAGAGTATTCATTACAAAAGGTATTACACGTTGACAACAAAAGTAAATGCCCTATAGGCTTACAACTTTTCCAAGTCAACACTTGGTTACAAAAAGAGAGTGCTAACTCTACACAAAATAAACACTTGGCTTGATATACATGTAATAAACCAAAAATAACAAAACTAAACAAAAGAGTCTTCAATTTCCACAACCATCCAAGCTAAGACCTCGGAGGCGGCATAATACCTGAACCTGAAAATGATGTCCCATATAGGGTGAGTCAACGCCCAGTAGAGGTATGCTAAACATAATATGAGTAATAACTAAAATATTAGCATTTGATAAATGTTTAATTCACATAAATCAATTGATAACCCATTTCAATTACATGACAAATGTGCCCATGTTTCATTTCATTTTCCATTTCTTAACCAATTTCTCAATTCATAACTATGGCTCAGAACTTGGCCAAACAATTTAAATGATATTGCATCTCATATCAACAGTACTTCCATTTCAATTGAGATAACAACTCAAATTAAACACTTCATACTTCATAATAGATACACATAATTGCTGTATTAATCTCAAATAAAACACCTCCGTACTTCATATATGATACACAGATTTACTATATCAATACTTCAATAGATACACATAATTGCTGTATCGATGGAGTCCATCCCCTATCTTCCCCTAAACCGTGGAGTATATCCCTTATCTCCTTCCACACAATACAATGTATATAAACACATATCATATACATAATCAATCAATACATAAATTTGATGTATTATCCCAACCGTCATATTCGATGACATATTCAATCGATTAGTTTTAGTTTGCCTAATCATCATGCATTGTCTACAACAATCATGACTATCCTCCACCGATAGCCCAAAGCAGTTATTTATAAACAGATAATAAATGCCTCAACTGATATATATAATTTCAACATTTTTAAAGTGAGCGAATAATAAATCCAACTCCACCATTCTATCTCATAATGAGCCAATTTCATTATTTTCAACTCAATTTCACGTTTCCATAACAATTGTCATTAATTACACTAATGACCGAAATATACCCAAACATGACATTTTCCCCCCTTATTCTCAATATTGACCCAAAGGTCCAAATATTATCAACAACATCAATAACCTCCTTTTTAGACCAAAAACACATATGTTTGAATCAAAAGAGCAAAACCCCTCTTTCCAATATAACACATTACAAACCCTAACTTTCCAAATCAAATCATTTATACAAAAAAGCTCAACATTTAGGTTAAAGCTCATAAAAATGAGTAGGAATCCCTACTTGAAGAGATGAGACCCAATAGAGAATATGAAGAACTTTTAGATACTCCAAAACCCAAGATTTTCGGATCAAAAGATAGCCCACACCAAGATCAACACTTTTTACAAAGGCCCAAAGGTGGGAGATCACTAGGGCTAGATGATTTCTTAGAGAGAATGTAAGGTTTTAGAGATAAGAGCTCTCCAATGGTGGTTTTTGAAAAGTAACAGAGAGAAAGGATATTGAAAAGTGATCCAAAAAGTCAAAACTCGGACTAATATAAAAATCGCCCCGCTCGAGCGTCAGACATAGACTCACGCTCGAGCGTGAAAAGAGCCGCTCGAGCGTCGATTGCACACCTACAGAAGTTTTGCAGACATGGTCCCTGTACGAGCGGCTCGAGCGGAGGAACAAAATCAAAGGGTCACGCTCAAGCATCAAAACTCCCGCTCGAGCGTATGAAGACCTGCAAAGAAAAATACTGGGAGATGGAAATTCACGCTCGAGCAGAGAAGCAACAACAAAGGGCCCGCTCGAGCGTGGAGACCAAATTCTGGGCATCAACTTTTGGTTTCAAAGCACAACCAACCTGTTTCAAATCTGCCCAACACAACTCAAGACTCAAATACAAAGAGTAAAGGATGGAGATGAGAATGAGACAACAACACATTCACGGAACCGAGTCCGGAATATGATAAATAAAGAAAGGAAAAACCAGAATCGCTATACTAGCAATAATGTATGGAAGAAATTGAAAAGGGTAATGTAGTAAATATATACGGATTGTATAAATGCAGGTATGTGGAAAAACATGTGGATTGAAAAAAATTAATAAATGCTAATTAGGGAATTTTGACCAAATCAATAAATGCTAAGTTTTTTTTTTTTTAATTAAAAATTTTAAAAATTCAAATTGGGATATTGAAACTCCCACAGGCCTTGGGGGTTAAAAATTCCCTTTTGCTTAATATATAGTATAGATCCGTGCATAGCACGGGTGGTATGCTAGTATTATATAAGGAAAATAGGATTTTTAACTCACAAGCCTTATGGGAGTTTCAATATTTCAATCTTAATTTTCTAATTTTTTTATTTAAAAAAAAAATCTCAACATTTATTGACTTCTCCCAACTCACAAGCCTTTTTTTATTTATCTCATACCTATTGCCGCACCATTTTCAACTTCTTCCGTACATTATAGTTAGTGATAGGATTGTTAAATTATTTTTATAAAAAATCTAAAAAAATAATTTGTATATTAAAAAAATATCTAAAATAAATATACATTTTTATTAAAAAATAAAAGGTTGCAATTGGGAAAAAAAAATAGGAAAAAAAAATTACACTGTGTATTTCATTAAAATCTTTTAAAAAAAAATCTATATTAAAAATATATATAAATTCTTATTAAAAAAATAACAGGTTGCAATTGTGAAAAAAAAGGAAAAAAAATTACGCCATGCATTTCATTAAAATCTAAAAATAATAATTTCTGTACTAAAAAAGTATCTAAAACAACTATAAATTCTTATTAAAAAATAACATGTTGCAATTGTGAAAAAAGGATTAAAAAAAATACACTATAAAAAATAATTTGTATATTAAAAAAATATATATAAACAAAATATAAATTTTTATTAAAAAATAACAGGTTGCAATTACAAAAAAAAAAAATTTAAAAATTATACTGTGCATTTTATTAATAATGCTCAAAATGTACTAAGTATTTGTGTAAAAACTTGGCACGTGTCCATTCTCAAATTATCGAGTGAATATAGATAAAACCAAAGAACTCAACTTTAATGGCTAACAAATATTAAAAGTTCGACCATTGAAGCCTAATAACTATTAATTAATAGAATTCAACAATTGAAATGTCTCAAATCATATCTCTTTACCTTCTCAAATGCTCCATTTTTTTGGTTCATGCATTTATTCTAATATTGAAAGAGAATTTGACGTGATATTAAAATTATATATTGAGTTATGTAAATGTTGTAATAAAAAATAAAGGTTATCTTCCTCTTCTATAGAGATTTATTTGGTTATACCTCCAATTAAAACATTAAGTGTACTTTTACATCATCGTTGAACGTTGCTTTCATTTTTTTTAGATACTTTGTCTTACAATTGTTTGTGTTTTGTGTTATGAAATTTATTACATCAAGCTATTAGATGGACCTAATGCAAGAAGTATAAACTATTTAAATCTCATTACCGAGATTATAAGTACAAAAAATATATAAATAGACATGACTTTTTAAAATTTGTTTGTGAGTCCCACTTTTTGAAAATCTTGTAATTCATTTATTTTTTGTATTATATTTTATGTCTGGTTTCTGTATTTTTTTGTATAGTTTTCTTTATTTTCTTTAAAATTTTATTTTTAAAAATTAATTAATAAATAAATAAATAATTTTTTATTTCAAATAATTTCATTTTTGTTTTTATTTTTTTCTTACGGTAGTTTCCGTTTTGGGAAATTACTTACTTTTTTTTTTCTTCTATATATTGTAATTTTGTGCATTTTAAGTGTATGATGTTTTCATTGATACACTTTGAGATGCACTATAAAAAGTATCATGCGAAAAATCAAGTAAGAAAAAATAAAAAAATAAAACAATACGATAAATGTGGAGTAAAAATCAAAACTTCCAAAACAAGCAAGCAAACAAACAAGCAAGTAGAATATAATGTTTAATAATAGACATTTGAAAATTTGCAACAAAATTTTATAATTTCCTTTTTGCTAAGAAAATTCTATTTGGTATTAGCTAAATAAAATACTTTAAAATAGTTTTTATTTATTTATTTGAGATAATCTAAATAAGTATATTTTTTGGCTTTTTATAAAAATATATGCAGAAAAATAGAGAAATGATGTGATCAAAAAAGATTTTTTTTTTTTAAATGTACTATTTTAGTTAAGGGCGAACCTAGGGATAGGCATAGGTGGCTGTAGCCCAACCCAAAATTAAAAAAATCTGTAGAATTTTTTTTTCCCACCTAGCCCAGCCTCCCAACCTCTTCCAGCCTAGCCCCAAATAAGGGCCAATAATTTTTTTGTTTGTTTTTTAGATAGGCAGCTCAATAGCTGCCAATACTTATCCAAAAAAATAGACAGGCAGCCCAATATGTATGCATTTGTTTATAAAACAAATCTTCCAAAACAATCCTCACATCGTCCAATAGATAGGCAACGGCCCTCTCTCCGTTGTCTCCAATAGCCTACATCAGCTCCACTTTCCTAACATTTTTTGTAAGTGTAATTAATCAATTATTTTATTTCGTTGGTTGATAATGGAATTGATTAACAATGGTTTTAAAATTTTGTCTTTATGTAACAAATATTATATTACTCTTAACTTTTTTATGATGCTGCCTTATTCAATGTTGCTCTTAGTTTTTTAACTTTGAAATATGTTAAAATTGCCATTCGCAATTCAACAAGGGATGAGTTTCTTGCCGATTGCTGTCTCTCTACTTTGAATGAGACCTTACTTTGAAAATTGATCTAGATTTTGTAATTGATGAATTCGAATATTTAAAGACTCGTCGAGTACAACTTAGTTAGATTGTTTCTAATCAATAAATTTAGATATTAATATAGATTATATTATTAAATTCTATTTTTTCTTACGTGGTTATACTTAAAATATATTGTATAATTTTACTTTAATATTAGCCCACCCCATCGACGAATCTTGGGTCTGCCTTTCATTTTTGTACACCCCAAACAAGCACGCTAACTACATTTATTTATTTATTTAATGTATAATATTTATATTGATTATTTTTTTCAGGTTTATTTTTTTAAGTATTTTTATAGAAGTAAAAAAATGTCAGAAAATGTTTGAGACTTTCTTTGGGGATGACTCTCACACCTCCAAAGTGATCATGATCCTCTATATATGCGTGGGGCCCACTTATGTATACGTGAGGTCCATATCATGAGTGGTCCGGATTTATGAGAGTCTTGTGGAAGTGAAGGTCTCAATCATTACTCAAAAATGTCATTAGGAATAAATTTTTCCTTAATTTAGTTAAAAATTTTACCTATACATTGTTTTTAAATTTTGAATAAAAACAAACATAAAATAATTGACTAAAGATATGCTGCATTTGTTACATTTATTTTTCAGTGTCCAAAAAGAAAAGGAAAAAAATGACATTTAAAAATTATAATTCACATATATACAAATAATTGTAAACACAATCCCTATATAGCATAGATAGAACACTAGTTCACTATATAAAACTAACATATTTAACCAATACTTTTGATTTAGGGTTGTTTGAGATGTTCTAAATAAGTGCACTTTTTGACTTTTTATGAAATATGGGTTGGGTATGGATTGAGTTTGAAGTGATGTGGTAGATAGGTGATATGACTTAAATAAGATGATGTGACTTGTATAAAATAGTGACTTTTTGACTTTTTTAAGTGATGCCAAACTAACATATTTAACCAATACTTTTGATTTAGGGTTGTTTGAGATGTTCTAAATAAGTGCACTTTTTGACTTTTTATGAAATATGGGTTGGGTATGGATTGAGTTTGAAGTGATGTGGTAGATAGGTGATATGACTTAAATAAGATGATGTGACTTGTATAAAATAGTGACTTTTTGACTTTTTTAAGTGATGCCAACAAGACCTTAATAATAGCGTGAAATTGTGAGTTCAAATAGTTTAATACCTTTTGTGTTAGAAAAATGTTTGGGGGCTCTAATTTTTGTGGCTCAAATGACTCAAAATTGCCAAAACGATGTCGTTTTGACAATTTTGATGTTGTTTTGTACTCAAAACGACGTCGTTTTGACAAATTCGAGCCATTTGAGCCACAAAAATTAGGACCCTCTACTATTGCTGTTTGTGTTATTGTCCTCCTAATAACTAACAAATTAAGGTTTCGTTTGGTAATTTTTAGTTTTAATCAAAAAGTTACTATAAACTATCATATCACTCTTTTTATTTTTCTACACATCTTTTAATAAAAATAAAAAAATATTAAAATAATATATTTTTAAACGAGATCTAACTAATTGATTTTGAAAAAAACATGAAAACGTGAGTTGCATATTTCCGTATCAAAATGATGCAAGGTAATTTTTATTTATTTTTTGGATACATTGGGGAGAAAAAAAATTATAATAATATCAGTAAAAAGTCCTAATAACTACTCTAAAAATAGTCCTAATAACTACTCTAAAAATATCAGTAATAACTTATAATATTTTGAGAAAAATTAAAATAATAAAATAATATACTATTTTCCCCGTATATAGCTACACTCGACCGTGATGCTTCTTGGCGGGACATTGAAGGTTTTGCAAAGATTGAAAGAGTCTCGTGGGATTTGTTTTTGAAATTTTGAGCGAGTCTTCTAGTGGGACTCGCTGTTTTTTTGTTTTTTTTTTCGGATTTTATCCATACATTTTATCTGAGAGGTCGTCTAGATCTGCTGCTGAAAGTTGATCATAAAAGTCATCCCCGTCTTCCATATCGGACAGTTCTTGATCATTTTCTCCCATAACTGATGATTCATGAATGACACAATGTTGATAGTTGGGGTACTGGCTTTCATCGACAAATGTTTCTCTGCTAAATGGATAACCCGGGATGGCCAAATTGCAATGTATCTTTTGATATTTATCTTCACAAACTAGATGTCCGGAATATCCATTGTATGCTATTAGTGTGTTACTGGCAAATTTTCTCCATTTATTGAGCTGGTCTTTGAGTGGAAATCGTCGGCATGGCCAGGGTCTCCTATTGAGAAGTCCTGGGTATCTTGGGAATGTAGAGGTTCCTCTGAGGTACATTTTGTGTTTAGCTGGATTGCACCATATTCCCTTCCATTCTGGTAGTTTGCTATCTATCAAAACTTCTACATATGGCTGAAATTCTTCCATTACACACAGGACTGCATGAGCAAGCTTGTGTCCAAAGCTATCTGTCTGATCTGGATCTGTGAAAATTAATCTAGAGACAAAGCCGTAATCTAACAATTTTGAGGCTGTTAGATAACATGTTTCACCTCTTATTTGTATCTCCAAAGGCTCAAATGTAGCTAAATTTATCTGGCAAAGGCAAATGCTGAAGTCTAGGTTACACTGACATCTATCAAAATGCTCGAAATATTTTCTGCAATTTTCTTTTGTTAAGCAGGGTTGCTCTTCTTCTTCATCGGTATAGATCCATTGATAAGCCAGGCCAGGGCAGTTGACTCTTGCTATGGAAAGATCTTGAAGGAATTGCTGAATAATGACTAGCTCGTTATTTCTGCTATCTTCTGCTAGGGTGTAAATAATAGGTTTTAGGTCTTCTATTTCTTGGCTTTTCTCACAAAAAGATCGAATGATAGAATGTCTGAAGAAATACATTCTAGCACTCAATTTGTCAAATTCCTCACTGGTGAGTTGTTTGATTTCTGGGCTAGGTAAGGAGGTAGGCTCTCTTTCTGGAGCTAATTTTTTAAGCTGATTGGTTAGGGTTCGAATGGTTGCTCTCAATTGTTTTTCTTCGTCTCGGAGCTGGTCTAGCTCTTCACTGACCTTTTTGCCTTTATCCATAATTTTCTTGAAATTTCTGGTAAGGCCTTCACAATGTCTGCATATCTGGAGAGGATTCTGAAAATCTGTCTGAGGGTTAGAACTACTACTACTGCCTGAACTACTGCTTTCAATTATCTGGCTAACTGGAGCTCCACTGGTAGCAAAGATGGTTGACTTCATCTTGCTCAATGTGTCCAGGTAATCTTTAGCTATCTGGCTAATAAAGTAACTAGTTCCTATTTGTCTTCGGGCATAGGTACTGGCTGACTCAAAATCATAAAATCCTTTAAACTGGGGCATAGGAAAATATTTTACTAAGGGATCTACTTCTGTTGTCCAATCATGGTAAATACCAGGCTTGGTTCCTTTAACTACTACATAGAAAGAAAAACTTTTTGACAAAGGTTTATTTTGGATTTTTGAAAAATATATACTGAGAGAGTTTAAGGCTGAAAGGCGTTTAGCTGGGTGATTCTGACTATTCCAAAGATTATCTAAAAGACACTGTTGAACTGGGTCTAACTCAATTCCTGTTAAGGGTCTGAATTTTGTTCTGCCTTCATGAATGGGAAGAGAGAATCCCCCAAAGTTCATGGTCTTGCTGTTCTCCATTATCTGCACAAAAATTAAACTGGTTATCTTCTTTTTCTAAATAAACTTTTCTACTTAACCAATCTGTTAATCTATTGTCACTACCTTTGATATGTTCGAATTCTACTTTGTATCCTTGCCCTACTATACAATCTAAAAATTTTGCCCATCTTCTAGTGCTTAATTTACGCTCATTGAGTTTGTTATGGAATCTAACTATAGCTTCACAATCTGTTCTAATTGTAAAAGGTTTGTGCAAAAATAATCTAAATTTATTTATTGCATAAACTACTCCTAATATTTCAAAATCTAAGCTGGTCATGGTCGTATCTTTTTCTTTAAATTTTCCAGAACTGTATCTACAAATGCGTTCTTTGTTTTTACTATCATACTTACTAGGTTTAGCTAATAAGATTGTTCCCCATCCTAGTTGGCTTGCATCTGTTTCTACAACTATGTACTCTGATTCTAAAGGAAGCTGCATGTCTGGTAAATTTTTACAAATATCTTTAATTTTTCTAACTAAGGCTATATCTTGTTGATTAAAATATTTTTGTCCTGTGGGTGTGGTTTTACTGTATAGTGGCCCTATTATTTTACTAAGGTTGGGAATGTACATTCGTGCATAATTTAAAATTCCTAGAAATGATTGAAGCTGTTTAGTGTCTTCTAATTTATCTGGATAATCTAAAATTTTCTTAACTATATGAGGTTGTAGTCTAATTTTCCCATCTCCTAATTCCATTCCTAAAAATTCTATGTGAGGTGTATTTAATACCATCTTCTTTTTGCTAATTATTATTCAATTATTTATGAATTCTTCTAATGTTATATACAAATGATCTATGTGACTATTTTTATCTGGACTAAAGACTAAGATGTCATCAATATATACCAGTATGAAACTATATTTATTAAATATACTATCCATTTTACGCTGAAATATGGAAGGTGCATTTTTTAATCCAAAAGGCATGACTAGCCATTCATAATGTCCTTGTGGGCAACAAAAGGCTGTCCATGGTATACTTTCCTCTTCCATTTTTATCTGCCAAAATCCTGATTTACAATCAAATTTACTAAATATCTTTGCTGTCTGTATTCTATTTATAAGCTGATCTTTATCTGGTATATTGTATTTATCATCTTCTGTATTATCATTTAATCTTTTATAATTTATTACCATTCTAGCTTTTCCTCTCTTTATCTCTGCATGATTTCTAACCATAAATGCTACGCTTCTATGTGGACTATTACTAGGTCTAATTACTCCTAAGTCTAACAATTCTTTAATCTGAGTTCTAAACTCTTCTATATCTGCTGGCGTATGATCTATTTGTGCTGAGGTGATCCTATAATCTCTATTTTTTATATCTAGGCTGGCTAAAATTTTATTTCTTTCCCAATATTTCATGGGTTGTTCTCCTAAAATTTCTGTTGTTTCAGCTAATCTTATTATCTCATCTAAATCTTTTTCTGTTCTCTTGTAGTTTGGTTTTTTCTTTATTTTTCCTATTTTTGCAAAAATTAATTCTAAGTTAGCTATTTCTTGAAAATCTTCTAAGTTCCAATAATCTCCCTTATCTTCAAAATGAATTTCTTCAAAATTTTCTAACTCATAATTTTCCATATCTAATTTATCTAAAGAAGTGTTTTTTATGTCAATGGGTATGTATGTTTGGGCTAGCTCTGGAAAAATATTTCTACTTGGAAATAAAAATCTAGCGGGAACTGAATCTACTCCTATGGTACCACCACGCTTCGCACGCAACTTTGATGAATGGGCGATGGTGCTAAGGGCATAAGCTGTTGGTGTATTGACGGTTCGTTTGAAGAAGCTGATGTTGTGTTGGCCGATAAACATGCCACCTTGTAAACTAAGTATAAAGTTAAGTCCTAAAATGAAAGGATGATTCTGTCTGCTATTTCCTATCCAAACTTGGGGTAATGGGAACCATTCTATGTGCTGATCTTGAGAACCTAGATGATGAAAACTAATCTGTGCGCCATTAATGCAATGTGTATATGTCTGTTTGGTGCCATCTGCTATGCTGACTAAAGCTGGTGTTGCTAAGGCTGTACTCCATCCTGGTGGAACTACGTGTTGTTCTATGTATGATTTACTAACTCCTATATCTATCATGGCATCTATGCTACGGGTTTTTTCTACAAACTTAATTACACAAGAAATCTCGACTAAATTGGACTTGGGTATAACAGGGTAATTAAATGGTAAATATGTATTATCTGGTTGAATTTGAGAGTATTGACTAAAGGGTTGAGAATCAACTAAATTGACTAATTCTAAAGAGTTCATATGATCTTCAACTAACTTATCTTTTAAGGGGTATGTATTATGAAATTGTTCTAACTGCTGTTTAAGCTGTTTGTTTTCTAATTCTAAACATTCTATGTCAAACCTAGTTTTAGCTTCTATCTCTTTAATTTGAAATGTAAGTTCTCTTATTTGTACTTCTAATTCTCTATTTGCTAGTCGTAATTCTCTGTTTTGAATACTGTTATCTTTTCTGGTATTTTCTAATTTTATCTTATGTGTCATATTTAATTTTTCTAAACAAATTATACAATAGGTTATGTTGCATAATAAACATTGAGCTCTCTTATCTCTGGTTGGAAACCAATTACAATAGCTGCATCTAGTTGTATCAAATCCTAATCCTATCTGAAAATTATGTTGACATTCAGTATCTGGATTGCATTCCATCATAAAGAAAGTATCTTGAGTCTTTCCTATTTCTTGGTTAAGTTGTCCTAAAAGATTATCTACATCTGTATCACTTTCTGAATCACTATCTGAGCTTATGGCTTCTAATTGATATTCATAATCACTGACTATATTATATACGTCTGAATCATCACTATTTATGCTGACTATATCTTCTTCTAAGTCTTCTATAATATTTAGTCTTTCTATCTGTTTATTAGTATTGGGTGTGTATCTTTTTGGGCAATTTTTTGCAAAATGATTGGATTCTCCACATATAAAACAATTACATTTTTTACTATTGGGCTTCCTAACATATCTTTGTTTTCTTTTATTTTTTTCATCTTTGGGTAATTTCTTATAATTTGTCCTATTAAAAGTTCTACTTTTCCTAATGAATTTCTGTCTTTTTCAAGGTTTTCTATAATTTTTCTTCCAATATTTATCTTTTCTATATTTTCCATATTTTTTGTATTTTTTCCTATTATATTTATCTTCGTATTGCTGAGGGGTATATATTACACTGCTACAAAAACCATAATTTTGTTTTTTCAAATCTTTCTGTATTTTAACTTCTATACATTTTTCTCTGAGTCTTTGAAATGTAAAAATTATCCTAGGTCATATTCCTAAAGTTCCTTTTATTTTTACTTCTCCTGAGGCTATTTGAGCTGGTAAGTTTGTATAATAAATTGACCATTTATCTTCTATTTCTCTTCCTAGTTCTCCGGGTAATTTTCTAAAATATTTATTTCCTATCTCTTCATCAAAACTTTTTCCAGTTCTAGCTGCTATAGCTAGGTATTCTTTACTAAAGGGTACAATATATCTCCAACTTCCTAAAGTCATTTGATCTAATTCAGTTAATGCTATGCTTTGAGTATAAGTATTTCGTCTAGAAGGGTCATATCCTATAAGTATTTCTTTTATAAAACTTGTAAAATTCCACGGGTTATCTCCTAAGTCCTTAAGTTGTCTAATTATCTCCTCATATTTTCCTTTAAATGTTAAGTATATATTAAAAGCTGAGTCTCCTAAAAGTGTCTTCATAAAGTCCCACATATCAGTTGTCTCATAAGGATTACTTATCCATGCCTTTACCGCATCTTTTTCCCATCTTTCTATTACTTCTTGCCATATCTGAGGGTCGAATCTAGCTAAATCTAAAAGGGTTCCCTGGTTATTAGCTGGTTGTAATTGTATACTCATATCTGGTTGTTTACGCTTTCCATGAAATTTATAGCTTTTATTTGGGTCTGCTTCGCTACGTCCTGAACTTGCTAATGGCCTTCTTCCTCCTACTGTATAATGTATTGGTTCTACGGGATCTTGTACAGTTGGTTGTGGGTTACTAGTACCTGTGCTTTATGTATTCATATAAAAAGTATCTTCTACCTTAGGTTGTTCTGGTATTCTAAATATTTTGCTGGGATGTATAATATCTTCTATAATATCATCTACATATTCTGTATGAAATTCTTGATCTAAAAATGACACTGCCTCATCATGGGTATCTCCTCTGGCTAAGTATTCATCATATCTCGCATCTAATATCTTGTTCATATCTTCTAGGGTGAATTTTTCTAAATCTATCTCATCAATATTATATATCTTATTTTGTGATACTGTTTTTTCTTCTGTCATTACATAAAGTTGATTTATTTCACTACGATTATCTTGATTTTCTTCTCTATCTATGCTACTAAATTCATCATCTTCGGATTTTTCTGGTGCTACATAAGTATATTGAGTAAATCTTACTGCATAATTTCCATCTGCTGTCTGATATAATAAATTATCTTGAGGGGCTACTCTCTTTTGTCCTAAAAAGTCTCCTAATTTCCAATCTAGTGCTGCATTATCTTCAGAATTAAATTTTTTAGCTGGTAACACTTTTATTCCTTTTGCGCCTAATAATTTAACTATTTGATCATTTGTAAGTCTATAGTGCGTATTACTTTCTGAGACTGCTAATCCTAAAAATCCTGTGCAAACTAATAAATTCTTTTCTCCTTTTTTTCATTTTGTATCCTCTACTCTTTATTCCTATTTTTATCTTTTTATGAAAGGTTGAGGTTGGTAATAAGAAATCTGGTGTAAAATAAACTATTCCTCCTTTTGAATTCATATCTAATTCATAACTGCCTAAAATACTTTGTCCTACATCATTAAATCTATCATCATAAAGACATACAAAAACTTTGGTTCCTAAATTTTCTCTGGTTAATGCCTTAACTCCTACCACTACTAATCCTAAGTGAGTCATTTTAAGGTGTTCATTTACTGCATATTTATAACTTTCTCTCTCTATTAAATTTAGCTCTATTTTTTCATCTTCCTGAGTTACACTAATCATTTGTTCACCATAATGTTTAAATAAATATTGTTTTTTATGTATCTTTCCTAGCTTATACACATATTTAGCTGGAATTAATTCTAATTTTTCTTTCTTAAATTTTTCTATTTGTTGTTCTACATCTATAAACTCTTCTACTTTAATATCTTCATCATCATTACGCTTTTTACTACTGCTACCTTTTATTAGCTGTTTAAACATTTTTATTTTCTGTAAACTCTACAGGCTGATTTCTTCGGTGATAATTTAAGCTTTTCAAAATATTTAGCTATATCTTCCTCGTTTATCTGAGATTGGGGTCTGTTGGATCCTTCTACTCCTTTTCCTTTTTGAAGTATTGTTTTTTCTAAAGTGGCTAAACGATTTTCTAAACTGTGTATCTGTTCTAATAGATAGTCAAATTTTTCACACAATCTAATTAAAAATAAAATTTCTATATTATTTGTCTTACTGTTATTTTATCTGATTGACTTACTCCCTGATAAATACTGATTCCTACTGGATTATTATGAAAATCTTCTGCTTGTTTTAAAATTGTCTGATAATCTCTATTAGCTTTTTTATCACTGCTCATAAACTAAGACCTGACTAATTGTTCTAAAATTTCTAATTTCTGTTTTAAATTATCTTGAATTTGATTAATCTGTTCTATTTGTTTAGCTATTTGATTTGTAGCTGAAATTAATATTTCTATTTATAGCTTAGTGGAAAATTTTTCTAAATTTAAATCTATTCTCTTTTGTAGGATAGAACTACACTGATCTTGGATATAATCTAATTTTTTATCTTGATCTTTAATTAAACTGTGATTATTACGAAGATGTTCTATGGATGAAATAAAAAGATTACTAATTTTATCTATGTCCTTTTTAATATTTTCTGCAAAATTAATCTGATAATCTATGATACTATTTAGCTGAGGATTATTTTCACTATGAAGCTGATGGGTATAACTATTTTCAAAATTACAACGGAAATTATTTTTATTTATGCTATGGCGATGGTTATGGCTGCTGATTTCTAAATCTAGATACTCTACTCTTTTCATACACAAAATTAACTCCTAATTTAAAATTATTAAAAGCTACTATAAAATGAAATTTATAACTAAAATGTCCAAAAATAAAAACTACTCTATTACCATAAGCAAATGCATAAACTACTTTAAACTGTCCTAAAACCGAACACTGCTCTGATACCAATTTTTTGGGGGTTGAGTTAGTGGTCTACCACTATTTGGAAATGGGTCTGAGAATTATCTAATTAATTCTACAGTTATTCTAAAAGGTCTTCTAGCTGTTGTATAGCTAATTTTAAGGCTTCTTGATTTATAGTTAGCTGTCTATTTATCTGAGAAATTTTTAAACTGTAATTTTCTAGGGATCTGTCGGAAGCTAATGATAAAAGAAACTGATTTTTTAAACTGTAATTTTCTAGGGATCTGTAAGAAGCTAATGATAAAAGAAACTGATATCTAAATTTTTGATCTTCTAATTCTTGTATTATTTCAGTACTAATTTTAATTTTATTCCTAAGGTCTTCGTCTAAGGGCATATATTTTTTGGAATTTTTGAAATTTAATTTTTATTCCTAAGGTCTAAGTCTATTTTTAAAGTCTATATCTGGTGGATTCTTTGAAAGTTAATGTCTACGTCTAAATGCTAACAAACTTTGATTTTTTTTTTTTGAAATTCTATTTTTTGATTTTTTGAAACTAAGGTCTACATCTAAGGGCCTACAAACTTTAAATTTTTTGAAATTTTTTAATTTTTTGAAATTTTTCTTAAAGTCTTTGTCTAAGGGTCTAAGATCACACAATTTTTTGATTTTTTGAAGTTCTTGTATAGACAATATTTCCTTAATATTTCTACTTGGGTTGCTCTCCTTTTATTCTAAAATTCTTTTCTATGGTAAAAACTATTTTTAGGGAATGTTTATTTTCACTATATGTACTCCCACCTTGAGACTAAGCCTCATTCAACATAGTATATTTTTATTCTCTAATTTTTACTTTTCCCTTTCTGCCTACAATTTGCCCTCCAACGCCTATCCACGGCTCAAACGGGCTCTTCAGCTAAGGTCACTCAGTAACAAATTAGAGAACTGAAGATACTACGAAGGTTCAAAGCATGTAATATTAATGAGCAAACAAGCATTCCATAAACTTAGTTTTTCCCAAAAAGAAAATAAATTTTTAGAATAGAAGAGTTACCCTTTCGAAATATTTAAGGAAAAAGAGAAACTACTCACACTTCATATTAATAAGAAATATACTTACAGAGATTATATTACAGACTCTGAAATTCTGAAAATACACTTAGAGGTTTTTTGAGAGGGGTTGGAAATTACAAAGCAGAGTGAAGTGGTGTTTTTCCTTCTCTGTATTTTTCATTCTACTCAATCCGTTGGCAAGCATGCCAATTTATACAACTCAAATGAAAGAAGAAAACAAAAATCCAAAAGTCCTAATCTATGTTCTAGCCTTTCCTATTTCAAAGTCTATAGGCCTGGATCCTAGGCTTTTTGAAAATTTCTTTAAACACATGCATCTTTTGACGTAAAGTTGTGTGCATGTAAAAACAAAACATATATGTACACAATTATATGCTAGACTCAAATTTTATCAATAAAAGATTAGGATAATGATATCGGGTACTGCGTTGGGCCCCATCGCATATCATTCAATCCTTTTTTTTTGACAAAATTTTGACACTATCATTTATTACAAGACACGTATAAAGATTTTCACAGCTTTTCTTTAATAAAGCAGGATAAGAGATATCTACTTTATTAAAGTAGTGATTGAAGGAAAATCCTTACCACTGACAGACTCAAATAATTATAGACACAAAATATCTACAAAAATCTTTTTTGTTTTTTCTTGGCGTGCATTTTTCTGATATCTGAGGAGAATCTTTATCTTCTATGGACTCTGTCTTTTTCTGCTGGAGCGCCAATTATTGATGCTGACCCATGGAGTGATGCTTTTAGGCAGGTTCTTGAATTTTCAAAGTTTTGAGAAATTTCAAAGAGTCACGTAGAGCTTTTTGTTTTTGAAATTTTGTAGGAGTCTTCTAGTGGGACCCGCTGTTTTTTTTTTTTTTTTTTTTTTGGCAGACGGGGATAACTTTTATGACCAACTTTCAGCAGCAGATCTAGATGACCTCTCAGATAGAATATTTTATCCATACATTCTATCTGAGAGGTCGTCTAGATCTGCTGCTGAAAGTTGATCATAAAAGTCATCCTCGTCTGCCAAAAAAAAAAAAAAAAACAGCGGGTCCCACTAGAAGACTCATAAAAAATTGAAACATGTTTAGGCCACTATTGTTGACTCTTTACATTTCCAATACGTTCCAAATCCAACTTTGAAGATTCAAGGGTCGACATCAATAATTGATGCTCCAGCGGAAGAAGACAAAATTCAAAGAAGATAAAGCTTATCCTCAGATATCAGAAAAATGCACGCCACAAAAAAACAAAAAAAATTTTGTAAATATTTTGTGTCTATAATTATTTGAGTCTGTCAGTGATAAGGATTTTCCTTCACTCACTACTTTAATAAAGTAGATATCCCTTATCTTGCTTTATTAAAGAAAAGCTGTGAAAATCTTTATATGTGTCTTGTATAAGTCAAAATTTTGTCAAAAAATAAGGATTGAATGATATGCGATGGGGCCCAAAGCAGTACCCGATATCATTATCCTAATCTTTTATTGATAAAATTTAATAGTACCTTGAGTCGAATGTGCATATAATTGCATGTATATAATTTTGTCCTTATTAAAAATTTCATGTCAAGGTCTAGTAGTCATAGGTCTATAGGTGTTGAATTTGGAAAATCCATAGACGTGGTATGGATATGGATTTACAACTTCTTTTTTGTTTTTATTCCTTTTCTAAGTTGTATAAATTGGCATGTTGGCCAACGGATTAGGCAGAATGAAAAATACAGAGAAGGAAAAACACCACTTCACTCTGCTTTGTAATTTTCAACCCCTCTCAAAAAACCTCTAAGTGTATTTTCAGAATTTCAGAGTCTGTAATATAATCTTTGTAAGTATATTTCTTATTAATATGAAGTGTGAGTAGTTTCTCTTTTTCCTTAAATATTTCGAAAGGGTAACTCTTCTATTCTAAAAATTTATTTTCTTTTTGGGAAAAACTAAGTTTATGGAATGCTTGTTTGCTCATTAATATTACATGCTTTGAACCTTCGTAGTATCTTCAGTTTTCTAATTTGTTACTGAGTGACCTTAGCTGAAGAGCCCGTTTGAGCCGTGGATAGGCGTTGGAGGGCAAATTGTAGGCAGAAAGGGAAAAGTAAAAATTAGAGAATAAAAATATACTATGTTGAATGAGGCTTAGTCTCAAGGTGGGAGTACATGTAGTGAAAATAAACATTCCCTAAAAAGAGTTTTTACCATAGCAAAGAATTTTAGAATAAAAGGAGAGCAACCCAAGTAGAAATATTAAGGAAATATTGTCTATACAAGAACTTCAAAAAATCAAAAAATTGTGTGATCTTAGACCCTTAGACAAAGACTTTAAGAAAAATTTCAAAAAATTAAAAAATTTCAAAAAATTTAAAGTTTGTAGGCCCTTAGATGTAGACCTTAGTTTCAAAAAATCAAAAAATAGAATTTCAAAAAAAAAAAATCAAAGTTTGTTAGCATTTAGACGTAGACATTAACTTTCAAAGAATCCACCAAACATAGACTTTAAAAATAGACTTAGACCTTAGGAATAAAAATTAAATTTCAAAAATTCCAAAAAATATATGTCCTTAGACGAAGACCTTAGGAATAAAATTAAAATTAGTACTGAAATAATACAAGAATTAGAAGATCAAAAATTTAGATATCAGTTTCTTTTATCATTAGCTTCTTACAGATCCTTAGAAAATTACAGTTTAAAAAATCAGTTTCTTTTATCATTAGCTTCTAGCAGATTCCTAGAAAATTACAGTTTAAAAATTTCTCAGATAAATAGACAGCTAACTATAAATCAAGAAGCCTTAAAATTAGCTATACAACAGCTAGAAGACCTTTTAGCATAACTGTAGAATTAATTAGATAATTCTCAGCCCCATTTCCAAATAGTGGTAGACCACTAACTCAACCCCCAAAAAAATTGGTATCAGAGCAGTATTCGGTTTTAGGACAGTTGAAAGTAGTTTATGCATTTTGCTTATGGTAATAGAGTAGTTTTTATTTTTTGAGATTTTAGTTATAAATTTCATATTATAGTAGCTTTTAATAATTTTAAAATAGGAGTTAATTTTGTGTATGAAAAGAGTAGAGTATCTAGATTTAGAAATCAGCAGCCATAACCATCGCCATAGCATAAATAAAAATAACTTCCGTTGTAATTTTGAAAATAGTTTTACACATCAGATTCATAGTGAAAATAATCCTCAGCTAAATAATATCATAGATTATCAGATTAATTTTTCAGAAAATATTAAAAAGGACATAGATAAAATTAGTAATCTTTTTATTTCATCCATAGAACATCTTCGTAATAATCGCAGTTTAATTAAAGATCAAGATAAAAAATTAGATTATATCCAAGATCAGTGTAGTTCTATCCTACAAAAGAGAATAGATTTAAATTTAGAAAAATTTCCCACTAAGCTATAAATAGAAACATTAATTTCAGCTGCAAATCAAATAGCTAAACAAATAGAACAGATTAATCAGATTCAAGATAATTTAAAACAGAAATTAGAAATTTTAGAACAATTAGTCAGGTCTTAGTTTATGAGCAGTGATAAAAAAGCTAATAGAGATTATCAGACAATTTTAAAACAAGCAGAAGATTTTCATAATAATCTAGTAGGAATCAGTATTTATCAGGGAGTAAGTCAATCAGATAAAATAACAGTAAGACAAAATAATATAGAAATTTTATTTTTAATTAGATTGTGTGAAAAATTTGACTATCTATTAGAACAGATACACAGTTTAGAAAATCGTTTAGCCACTTTAGAAAAAACAATACTTCAAAAAGGAAAAGGAGTAGAAGGATCCAACAGACCCCAATCTCAGATAAACGAGGAAGATATAGCTAAATATTTTGAAAAGCTTAAATTACCACCAAAGAAATCAGCCTGTAGAGTTTACAGAAAATAAAAATGTTTAAACAGCTAATAAAAGGTAGCAGTAGTAAAAAGCGTAATGATGATGAATATATTAAAGTAGAAGAGTTTATAGATGTAGAACAACAAATAGAAAAATTTAAGAAAGAAAAATTAGAATTAATTCCAGCTAAATATGTGTATAAGCTAGGAAAGATACATAAAAAACAATATTTATTTAAACATTATGGTGAACAAATGATTAGTGTAACTCAGGAAGATGAAAAAATAGAGCTAAATTTAATAGAGAGAGAAAGTTATAAATATGCAGTAAATGAACACCTTAAAATGACTCACTTAGGATTAGTAGTGGTAGGAGTTAAGGCATTAACCAGAGAAAATTTAGGAACCAAAGTCTTTGTATGTCTTTATGATGATAGGTTTAATGATGTAGGACAAAGTATTTTAGGCAGTTATGAATTAGATATGAATTCAAAAGGAGGAATAGTTTATTTTACACCAGATTCTTATTACCAACCTCAACCTTTCATAAAAAGATAAAAATAGGAATAAAGAGTAGAGGATACAAAATGAAAAAAGGAGAAAAGAATTTATTAGTTTGCACAGGATTTTTAGGATTAGCAGTCTCAGAAAGTAATACGCACTATAGACTTACAAATGATCAAATAGTTAAATTATTAGGCGCAAAAGGAATAAAAGTGTTACCAGCTAAAAAATTTAATTCTGAAGATAATGCAGCACTAGATTGGAAATTAGGAGACTTTTTAGAACAAAAGAGAGTAGCCCCTCAAGATAATTTATTATATCAGACAGCAGATGGAAATTATGCAGTAAGATTTACTCAGTATATTTATGTAGCACCAGAAAAATCCGAAGATGATGAATTTAGTAGCATAGATAGAGAAGAAAATCAAGATAATCGTAGTGAAATAAATCAACTTTATGTAATGACAGAAGAAAAAACAGTATCACAAAATAAGATATATAATATTGATGAGATAGATTTAGAAAAATTCACCCTAGAAGATATGAACAAGATATTAGATGCGAGATATGATGAATACTTAGCCAGAGGAGATACCCATGATGAGGCAGTGTCATTTTTAGATCAAGAATTTCATACAGAATATGTAGATGATATTATAGAAGATATTATACATCCCAGCAAAATATTTAGAATACCAGAACAACCTAAGGTAGAAGATACTTTTTATATGAATACAGAAAGCACAGGTACTAGTAACCCACAACCAACTGTACAAGATCCCGTAGAACCAATACATTATACAGTAGGAGGAAGAAGGCCATTAGCAAGTTCAGGACGTAGCGAAGCAGACCCAAATAAAAGCTATAAATTTCATGGAAAGCGTAGACAACCAGATATGAGTATACAATTACAACCAGCTAATAACCAGGGAACCCTTTTAGATTTAGCTAGATTCGACCCTCAGATATGGCAAGAAGTAATAGAAAGATGGGAAAAAGATACGGTAAAGGCATGGATAAGTAATCCTTATGAGACAACTGATATGTGGGACTTTATGGAGACACTTTTAGGAGACTCAGCTTTTAATATATACTTAACATTTAAAGGAAAATATGAGGAGATAATTAGACAACTTAAGGACTTAGGAGATAACCCGTGGAATTTTACAAGTTTTATAAAAGAAATACTTATAGGATATGACCCTTCTAGACGAAATACTTATACTCAAAGCATAGCATTAACTGAATTAGATCAAATGACTTTAGGAAGTTGGAAATATATTCTACCCTTTAGTAAAGAATACTTAGCTATAGCAGCTAGAACTGGAAAAAGTTTTGATGAAGAGATAGGAAATAAATATTTTAGAAAATTACCCGGAGAACTAGGAAGAGAAATAGAAGATAAATGGTCAATTTATTATACAAACTTACCAGCTCAAATAGCCTCAGGAGAAGTAAAAATAAAAGGAACTTTAGGAATAGGACCTAGGATAATTTTTACATTTCAAAGACTCAGAGAAAAATGTATAGAAGTTAAAATACAGAAAGATTTGAAAAAACAAAATTATGGTTTTTGTAGCAGTGTAATATATACCCCTCAGCAGTATGAAGATAAATATAATAGGAAAAAATACAAAAAATATGGAAAATATAGAAAAGATAAATATTGGAAGAAAAATTATAGAAAACCCTGGAAAAGACAGAAATTCATTAGGAAAAGTAGAACTTTTAATAGGACAAATTATAAGAAATTACTCAAAGACGAAAAAGATAAAAGAAAACAAAGATATGTTAAAAAACCCAATAGTAAAAAATGTAATTGTTATATATGTGGAGAACCCAATCATTTTGCAAAAAATTGCCCAAAAAGATACAAGCCTCATACTAATAAGCAGATAGAAAGATTAAATATTATAAAAGACTTAGAAGAAGATATAGTCAGCATAAATAGTGATGATTCAGATATATATAGTATAGTCAGTGATTATGAATATCAACTAGAAGCTACAAGCTCAGATAGTGATTCAGAAAGTGATACAGATGTAGATAATCTTTTAGGACAACTTAACCAAGAAATAGGAAAAACTCAAGATACTTTCTTTATGATGGAATGCAATCCAGATACTGAATGTCAACATAATTTTCGGATAGGATTAGGATTTGATACAACTAGATGCAGCTATTGTAATTGGTTTCCAGCTAGAGATAAGAGAGCTCAATGTTTATTATGCAGCATAACCTATTGTATAATTTGTTTAGAAAAATTAAATATGACACATAAGATAAAATTAGAAAATACCAGAAAAGATAACAGTATTGAAAACAGAGAATTAAGACTAGCAAATAGGGAATTAGAAGTATAAATAAGAGAACTTACATTTCAAATTAGAGAGATAGAAACTAAAACTAGGTTTGACATAGAATGTTTAGAATTAAAAAATAGGCAGCTTAAACAGCAGTTAGAACAATTTCATAATACATACCCCTTAAAAGATAAGTTAGTTGAAGATCATATGAACTCTTTAGAATTAGTCAATCTAGTTGATTCTCAACCCTTTAGTCAATACTCTCAGACTCAACCAGATAATACGTATTTACCATTTAATTACCCTGTTAAACCCAAGTCCAATTTAGTTGAGATTTCTTGTGTAATTAAGTTTGTAGAAAAAACCCTTAGCATAGATGCCATGATAGATACAGGAGCCAGTAAATCATACATAGAACAACACGTAGTTCCACCAGGATGGAGTACAGCCTTAGCAACACCAGCTTTAGTCAGCATAGCAGATGGCACCAAACAAACATATACATATTGCATTAATGGCGCCCAGATTAGTTTTCATCATCTAGGTTCTCAAGATCAGCACATAGAATGGTTCCCATTACCCCAAGTTTGGATAGGAAATAGCAGACAGAATCATCCTTTCATTTTAGGACTTAACTTTATACTTAGTTTACAAGGAGGAATGTTTATCAGCCAACACAACATCAGCTTCTTTAAACGAACAGTCAATACCCCAACAGCTTATGCCCTAAGCACTATCGCCCATTCATCAGAGTTGCGTGGGAAGCGTGGTGGTACCATAGGAGTAGATTCAGTTCCCGCTAGTTTTCTATTTCCAAGTAGAAAAATTTTTCCCGAGCTAGCCCAAATATACACACCTAATGAGACAGTAAATACCTTTTTAGATAAATTAGATATGGAAAATTATGAGTTAGAAGATTTTGAAGAAATTCATTTTGAAGATAAGGAAGATTATTGGAACTTAGAAGATTTTCAAGAAATAGCTAACTTAGAATTAATTTTTGCTAAAATAGGAAAAATAAAGAAAAAACCAAAATGCAAGAGAACAGAAAAAGATTTAGATGAGATAATAAGATTAGCTGAAACAACAGAAATTTTAGGAGAACAACCCATGAAATATTGGGAAAGAAATAAAATTTTAGCCAGTCTAGATATAAAAAATAGAGATTATAGGATTACCTCAGCACAAATAGATCACACACCAGCAGACATAGAAGAATTTAGAACTCAGATTAAAGAATTATTAGATTTAGGAGTAATTAGACCTAGTAATAGTCCACATAGAAGCGCAACATTTATGGTTAGAAATCATGCAGAGATAAAAAGAGGAAAAGCTAGAATGGTAATAAATTATAAAAGATTAAATGATAATACAGAAGATGACAAATACAATATACCAGATAAAGATCAGCTTATAAATAGAATACAGACAGCAAAGATATTTAGTAAATTTGATTGTAAATCAGGATTTTGGCAGATAAAAATGGAAGAAGAAAGTATACCATGGACAGCCTTTTGTTGCCCTCAAGGACATTATGAATGGCTAGTGATGCCCTTTGGATTAAAAAACGCACCTTCCATATTTCAACGTAAAATGGATAGTATATTTAATAAATACAGTTTTATACTTGTATACATAGATGACATTCTAGTATTCAGTCCAGATAAAAATAGTCATATAGATCATTTGTATATAACATTAGAAGAATTCATAAATAATGGAATAATAATTAGAAAGAAAAAGATGGTATTAAATACACCTCACATAGAATTTTTAGGAATGGAATTAGGAGATGGGAAAATTAGACTACAACCTCATATAGTTAAGAAAATTTTAGATTATCCAGATAAATTAGAAGACACTAAACAGCTTCAATCATTTCTAGGAATTTTAAATTATGCACGAATGTACATTCCCAACCTTAGTAAAATAATAGGACCACTATACAGTAAAACCACACCCACAGGACAAAAATATTTTAATCAACAAGATATAGCCTTAGTTAGAAAAATTAAAGATATTTGTAAAAATTTACCAGACCTGCAGCTTCCCTTAGAATCAGAGTACATAGTTGTAGAAACAGATGCAAGCCAACTAGGATGGGGAACAATCTTATTAGCTAAACCTAGTAAATATGATAGTAAGAATAAAGAACGCATTTGTAGATACAGTTCTGGAAAATTTAAAGAAAAATATACAACCATGACTAGCTTAGATTTTGAAATATTATGAGTAGTTTATGCAATAAATAAATTTAGATTATTTTTGCACAAACCTTTTACAATTAGAATAGATTGTGAAGCTATAGTTAGATTCCATAACAAACTCAATGAGCGTAAATTAAGCACTTGAAGATGGGCAAAATTTTTAGATTGTATAGTAGGGCAAGGATACAAAGTAGAATTCGAACATATCAAAGGTAGTGACTGTCACGACCCAAACCCGCCCCTGTAGGTTTGGTGACGCAACCGGCCAGTAATCCCCAGTAATCCTTGGATTACCTACGGCCTCTGATGACATCAATATAAAATAAGGGGCTAGCGGAAGCAAATACATAAATATAAATGTCCAATGAGCTGTGTTGACTTACATGAAACAGAATAATTTTAAAACTTTAATTACATAACCAAGAGTCAACCATATTTAATGTTATACCACACACATTACATGTTCTTAAGTTCAGCCAACATAAATAAAATAAAGTCCCAAATAAAAACAGGCTAAACAAAACTCAACCCCAAGACTGTTCGGGAACCTCCACGTGAGGCACAATGGCTGGCTGACAACAGAACCCAATTCCCCACAAAAACCTTCGGGCTTGCACTCCAGAATGCTCACCTATAACATATATATACAAACAGTGAGCTAAAGCCCAGTGAATAACATTAAGGTAAAGGGGTTAGTGAACGAAATCCCGAACATTTCATATGTATAAAACAAATCATAGCATAATCAGTATCATCTCATATCAGAACATAATAATGGCATACTCCATAGAACAAATCACATATCCAAAACGTCTTCCGACTAGAGTAACCGGTCCCGGACACCGATTAAACAAACACCACAATGAAGTGGCTAACGAGATCTCGTAAATGTCATGGACCCGCATTCTCATGCTGCCCCCCATGACTTGGGACTATCTATGGATGCCATAATAGATTTCAAACATGGATATCCGTTCACAGAAACATATATCATTTCAGAAATCATAGCTTGATATATCACATTTGGAACATAATTTTATATCAACGTATCTTTACGATAACGTTACTCACAGTGGTTCCGTAGATGGTCAATCACTTCCTAGGATGTTGACCTACAATCACAAGGCACATAACACAATGTATCTCATTATTACTCATTCATGAGGCCATTAAGGCTTAGCTTACATTACGTTGGTTCATGTTCATTCTTAACACATGGCTTAGAACACACACACCCTTGCGATCTCTTAGTGTGATTCATTCTTAGTTCAATGCTCAACTCACACACACACACTTGACATGCTATATCTTGTTACATTCTTTCATTAGTGTGTGTTTCTAGCCCATAACCTCATTACTATGACTTAATCAAGGCTTAGGAATGCCTAAGATGCAATGAGGATGTCAAAACATGCCTTGGAACACTTAGGCAAAATTTCAGAATTTTAAGTCCTCGCTCGAGCGAAGCTTTCCTCGCTCGAGCGAGCATGCAGAAATGACACTCCGCTCGAGCGTAGACTTCCTCGCTCGAGCGGACATGCAAAAATGTGAGTGGTCGCTCGAGCGCACATTCCTTCGCTCGAGCGATCTGTAAACTCTGCAAAACTTCTGGGAGCTCGAAATTTACGCTCGAGCGAGCCCTTGGTCGCTCGAGCGGAGAGCACGACTTCAGACTGGTCGCTCGAGCGAGCTCTCCTTCGCTCGAGCGAGCCTGCAAAAATCTGGAATTTCCAGATTGCATCCTCAAGCTCAAACTCGACATTTAACCTTTCAGAACTCATTTTTCTGGGCCCAAAATGAAGGAAACATATGAAGACTTATAAAACAACAAGTTTTAAGGATTAAAACAAGGATTCATGGCCCAAAGACTTGTCATTTCTTTAAAATCCAACTTAAATCTCAACTTGACCCATAAAACCAACATGCAAGAACTTCTTCCAATTCAAACCTTCCAAAACATGATCAAACTTGGTAATTTGATGAAAAATAAGTTGAATGTCCAAAATGTAAGAGAAATTAACACATGCATGGGAGAAACCTTTGATTTCAAACTCAAAACATGAAAATTTATGCATGCATGCATGATTTGAGCTACAACTCCTCATTCTAAGCTCCTATACATGATTAAACTCATAACCTTCATGAATTCAACAATTAAACACTGAAATACATGGATGAAAGGATGAAAATTCCTACCTTAAGCCTTGTTCTTGCTAGAATCTTGCTTAATCTTGAAGAGTACATGCAATTCCTTAAATTTCTTCTACAATTTCTCCTCCTCTCTCTCTAGAATTGCTCTCCCTCTCTCTCTAAAATGTTATATCAGATTTTCCTCTCACCCTCTCTCTCAATTTCGGTTGAGCTCAAGGAATGGCTGAGGGATGTTTATGAAATAAGGCTCAAAATTGGTTATGAAGTGGGCCACTAAAGGTGGCAAAATGGTAAATAACCCAACTCTTGTAATTAAGCTTCAATCAATCTAATTTAATCATACCAAATCACATTTTAATTAAATATGCCATAATGTTCTAAAAATTCCAATTAACATATTGATGTAAACAATTCCGGGTTTGGATGCCGATAAGGCTTTCAATTTCATTTTAAAGTGGAATTCTACGCAGATATTTTTATAGGTGACAGTTAGATGGCCAATTACGATGCAAATTACGTATTAATCCCGTAATTAATCTTATCACTTAATTAACATCCTTAATTAACGATTAGGAGCTAATTACGGGTCGGGGTTATTACAGTGACAATAGATTAACAGATTGGTTAAGTAGAAAAGTTTATTTAGAAAAAGATGATAACCAGTTTAATTTTTGTGCAGATAATGGAGAACAGCAAGACCATGAACTTTGGGGGATTCTCTCTTCCCATTCATGAAGGCAGAACAAAATTCAGACCATTAACAGGAATTGAGTTAGACCCAGTTCAACAGTGTCTTTTAGATAACCTTTGGAATAGTCAGAACCACCCAGCTAAACGCCTTTCGGCCTTAAACTCTCTCAGTATATATTTTTCAAAAATCCAAAATAAACCTTTGTCAAAAAGTTTTTCTTTCTATGTAGTAGTTAAAGGAACCAAGCCTGGTATTTACCATGATTGGACAACAGAAGTAGACCCCTTAGTAAAATATTTTCCTTTACCTCAGTTTAAAGGATTTTATGATTTTGAGTCAGCCAGTACCTATGCCCGAAGACAAATAGGAACCAGTTACTTTATTAGCCAGATAGCTAAAGATTACCTGGACACATTGAGCAAGATGAAGTCAACCATCTTTGCTACCAGTGGAGCTCCAGTTAGCCAGATAATTGGAAGCAGTAGTTCAGGCAGTAGTAGTAGTTCTAACCCTCAGACAGATTTTCAGAATCCTCTCCAGATGTGCAGACATTGTGAAGGCCTTACCAGAAATTTCAAGAAAATTATGGATAAAGGCAAAAAGGTCAGTGAAGAGCTAAACCAGCTCCGAGACGAAGAAAAACAATTGAGAGCAACCGTTCGAACCCTAACCAATCAGCTTAAAAAATTAGCTCCAGAAAGAAAGCCTACCTCCTTATCTAGCCCAGAAATCAAACAACTCACCAGTGAGGAATTTGACAAATTGAGTGCTAGAATGTATTTCTTCAGACATTCTATCATTCGATCTTTTTGTGAGAAAAGCCAAGAAATAGAAGACCTAAAACCCATTATTTACACCTTAGCCGAAGATAGCAGAAATAACGAGCTAGTCATTATTCAACAATTCCTTCAAGATCTCTCCACAGCAAGTGTTGATTACCCCGGCTTAGCTTATCAGTGGACCTATACTTATGAAGATGAAGAACAGCCCTGTTTAGATGAAGAAAAATGCAATAGGAGATCCGTGCATTTTGGAAGATGTCAGTGTAACCTAGACTTCAGTATTTGCCTTTGCCAGATAAATTTAGCTACATTCGAGCCATTGGAGATAGAAATCAGAGGCGAGATTCGTTATCTAACAGCCCCAAATTTGTTAGATTATGGTTTTGTCTCTAGATTAATTTTCACAGATCCAGAACAGACAAATAGCTTTGGACATAAGCTTGCTCATACAGTACTGGGCGTAATGGAAGAATTTCATCCGTATGTGAAAGCTTTGATAGATAGCAAAATACCAGAATGGAAGGAAATATGGTGTAACCCAGCTAAACATAAGATGTACCTCAGAGGAACTTCAAGATACCCAGCACTTCTCAATAAGAGATCATGGCCATGTAGAAGATTTCCACTCAAAGATCAGCTCAACAAATGGAGAAAATTTGCCAGCCATTCTCTATTAGCATATAATGGAAATTCTGGACACCTAGTTTGTGAAGATAGATATCAGAAGATACATTGTAATTTAGCCATCCCAGGATATCCATTCAGCCAAGAGACATTTGTCGAAGAAAGTCAGTACCCTAATTATCGACATTGCGTTTCTCATGAATCACCAGAAATCGACGGACATGATCAAGAATGGTTCGATGAACCACCCACGGGAGACGACGGAGATGACTTTTTCGATCAACTCTCAGCAGCAGATCTGGACGACCTCTCAGATAGAATGTATGGGTAAAGCCAAAAAAAAAAAAAAAAAAAAAAAGAAAAAAAAAAAAGAAAAAAGAAAGATCAAGAACTGTCCGATATAGAAGACGGGGATGACTTTTATGATCAACTTTCAGCAGCAGATCTAGACGACCTCTCAGATAGAATGTATGGATAGAATCAAAAAAAAAAAAAAAGTACGAATTCGGTCTCGATCAATGGGCACCATAAAATGTTCTCTCTTACCATAGAACATCCAAAACGCAAAATTGAGTTTTTTAGGCCAGACATCACATTGGACATTCGGGCCAAGGCTCTCTCTCAAAATCAAACGTTTTATTTGGATTTCTGATTGTACCCATATTTTTTTGTTCCAATTTTAAATGGGCATAATTCATTCATTTTAAACTTAAATATGGTCCAATTCGTGTTCAATTTGTTATTATTAAAAGTTTAATTTTTAATGGTAGTAATCTTATATCAATCAAAATTTTATAAAATATTAAAAGATTTTAATCTAAAAATAGCGCATGAACGGTAGGAGAAAATCCGTATTTTGAGATTGTTCAAACTAAATCTTAAAAATCTCAAACCCTAAATCTTAGTTATTTATGACCTCTAATGCATCTAAGTTTTTTTTTTTTTAATATGAAAAAAAGACGCTCCATAAGAGTATCATGGTAGGGCTGAGTAAGGAATTCGTGAAATCCGTAATCCGATCCAGTCCAGTCCAATCCAATCCGATAGGTTTGGATTGGTTTTTTGAATCCGTGGTTCGGTTCCGGATTGAAGAATTAAAAATCCGTAGTCCACGGATTGGTTCCAGATTGAAACCCACAATTTCGGATTGGAACCGATCCGGACCGTATACAAATAGTTTATATTTTTATTATACATCCTCCCCCATAATATCTTCTCTTATTCTATATAAAACCTAAACTCAAACCTAAACCCGTCTAAAATCTTCTTTTATTACTTTTGTTTGTTAGTTTTTACTTTTAATTTGTAATGGTTTAAATTCTTATGATAAAACCAATTTTCTTATGGTTGTTTAAATTCTAGAACAGTATATTACTATTATAAAAAGATATGTTGCTATTGTGGAACTAATATAGCGTTATGTTTATGTTTTTATAAAATTAAAGTGTTATATATATATATTTGTTATTTAATTATGTGAATCCGTGGTCCTAAATCGATCCAATCCGTGTTTAAATGGATTGGTTCGAATTGGTTTCATGATTTAAACGGATTGGATTGGTTCCAATTTTTCAGGAACCGTAGATAACGGATTGGTCCTGGTTTTACCCCAATCCGGTCCAATCCGAACCATGCTCACCCCTATATCATGGCATTCGTGGGCCTAGATCTCGGGACAATTGATTGTCAGTCAGATTAAACTCAATTCAAAGGAAGGGACCTACCACCAAGACAATAGAAGAATGCACTAACTCCCAATATAGAAGGTAGAATCACAAGCAGAGTACAACACAGTTAATTTCAACCATTTACAAAAATAAACCGCTAATCGTACCTCCTAAGAAACGAGCCCTAATCATTTGTGTGGAAGGGAAGCACCTTTCCACTAAACCCCTCTCTCCCCTCCAGCATGGTGGTTTTAATGCATGTGAGTTTAACACATCATAAAACACTCATGCCATATATGTTCAATTTAACCAGAAATGAATAATCTTTAGCTCTTACTCTTCTATTTTTATTTTTTTATATGAATACTACATAAGAATAATTTTTCGTGTAATCAGAAAAAACATAATCAGCTTTGGTTTTGAAACTCAAGATTTATTTTTTAGAAAATTATTATTTTTTTATTTTTCATCTTTTTTTGCTTTTACTAAATTTTTTAAATATGTTAAGTTTTTTTTGTTTTTAAATTTTTTTTAGATACATATAACATAAATACACTTAAAAATTTTAATATTTGTGAAAAAATATTAAAAAAATGCAGGAAATATCAAAAATATGAAAATTCAAAACATTTTTTTTTGTATTATTGTGTATTTATTGATTTTTTAAAATATTTTTTATAATTTTTTTACTTTTTAGATACATCTAAATAAGGTGCATCTAAAAAAATAAAAAAATTACTTAAAATTTTAAAAATATTCACTAAAAAAATATATATGAAAAATAAAAAAATTTAAAAAATTGAAACCAAATGTACTGAGGGATGGGGCGTTAAATTCAAGTTTCTCACAATATTGACATTCTTGTTTTTTTAACAAATTAGTTGTAGTCGTAAAACATAAAAAATAAATATGTTTGGTTTGTGTTTGAGAGATGTGTTTTAAAGATAAAAAGTACGAAAATATGTTTGGTTTGGTTTTTTGAGAAATTTGTTTTGAAAAATTGTTTTGAGAGAGAGTTTTGGAAAAAGTGATTGATTTGATGTGTGTGTGTGAGAGATTTGTTTGGAAAACTTATTTGGTTTGTGTGTTTTGGAAAATTTTTTTGGAAAAATTTGTTTGGTAGAGAAAATTTCTGAAATTTGTTTGTAGAGAAAATTTCTGAATTTTTTTTCAAAAACACAAACCAAACCTACCCAAAATGCCCTATCCTCAAAGTAATCGAAAGAATTAAAAAAAGGGCCAAACGGGGCCTTAGCGATGGTATATCCTATGATTCTGTGGAACTCCATGTATGACTAGATCTTAACCACTGATCATTCTGATCTCGCATCCCCATTGAAGGTTCAATCGAACTATTGAACCTTTCGAGGCAGAGAGCTTCATCTGAGAGAGAAGCTTTGATCGCCACCCTTCTCTCTTTACTCTTTGCTTCCTCTTGCATAATTGTCTTCAGATAGTCGCCGCTCCCCGATCACGCAACATTCTGGTGAGTTTGGTCCCTCTTGCATTTGATTGACACTGAATTTGATCTCTGATATGTCTATGTGCCTTTTAATCCATGTGTTGTTTTCTACTATTACTGCGATTTTCTTTGGTATTTCGATTTTATTTTTATTTTTTATTTTATAGCTGTTTGATGATTTAAGCAGCAGCCCTGAAGTCAGAGGAAAATATGAGTTTTGATTTGCTATTAAATTTCAGATTTGAAAACAGGGTTCATCATTTTTGGTGGAATTACATTGTAAAAATCATATTTTTGATGTGTCAGATCTGTTTCTCTCAGGGTAGCATTCTTTGTATACCTCAAATATATAATGTGTGTGTCACTGCATCGATTACATTTATAAATATACTATGCTCAATTTTTACTGAAATTTGATGCATTGAAGTACCCTACAAACCAGATAAAAAGGAGTAGCAACTGGGGACAGAGGGTTAAAATGTTGTTAAAAAAAATGCTGCACAGTAGAATAGTTTATGTTGGAAATTGGGTTCGCACGAACTACTCCAGTGAACTTGATTTTTGACCCGATGGGACAAAATTCCAGATTTTGGCCACTTCTTTTGGGATTGACATTTTACTCCATTTTTATTGGTCCATGGGTATTTTGGATAATTTTGGTTTAATATTATATCTATAATACCTGGTCCAAAAATTAGTTTATTTACCACCAAACACTTAAACGAAGTAGACATATCTATATATATATATATAAATAAAGCCAACCTTGGGGTTGGTGTAGCATGTTGTTCTGGTATGGTTTGAACTCTACATGCTTTATGTTTTGAAATGCAAAAGTAGGAGAGAATGTTTATACTTTTATGTATATATATTTAAAAAAATAGATGCCACCTAGGGCTTTGCGGGCGATGAGTGGAGGGACAAGGCTCCAAGTCCGGATGGCTTTACTGTAGCTTTCTTTCAACATTGTTGGAGTGTGGTTAAGGCGGATGTGATAGCGGCATTGGAGGCTTTTTTTTTGTGTCTGGGCAGTTTGAGAGAAACTTTAATTCGACTTTTTTGGCTTTGATTCCTAAGAAAGGGGGGCGAGGACATTCGAGACGTTACGCCAATTAGTTTGCTTGGGAGTGTATATAAACTGTTGGCTAAGGTGTTGGCAAATAGACTTTGAGGGGTTTTGTAGGCAGTAGTGTCCGAGTCACAAAACGCTTTTGTGGGGGGTTGACAGTTTTAGATGTAGCCTTGGTGGCTAATGAGTGTGTGGATTCTCGGATCAGGCAGGGGTGACCAGGTGTGATTTGCAAGCTGGACATAGAGAAGGCCTACGACAATGTTCGGTGGGAGTTTCTATTGTATGTTTTGGATCGTATGGGTATTGGGGAGACTTGGTGTCCGTGGATTCAATTCAGTATCTCTACTGTGAGGATGTCGGTTTTGGTTAATGGTACTCTAGTGGGGTTCTTTTTGACACATCGAGGTCTTCGTCAAGGAGATCCTTTGTCGCCATTATTGTTCATTTTAGTGATGGAGGCACTGAGTAGATTGCTAGACAGAGCAGTTCATGAAGGTTTGTTGGAGGGTTTTGTGGTGGGTTCTCTCATGGGAGCATCTATGTGTGTTTCCTATCTGTTGTATGCAGATGATGCTCTAATCTTTTGTGGGGCGGTGACAAATCAATTGGGATACTTGAGATGTGTTTTGCTGTGTTTTGAGGCAGTTTCGGGCCTTTGGGTGAATTTGAGGAAGTCCGAGTTGATTCCGGGGGGTAAGGTGGAGGGATTGCTAGTGCTAGCGGCGGTGTTGGGTTGTAGGGTGTTGGCTTTACCGGTGACTTATTTGGGTTTTCTGTTGGGAGCGACGTTTAAGGCTAAAGGGGTATGGGAAGGGGTTGTGGTGCAGATTCAATGTCGGTTAGCAGGTTGGAAGAGGTGATATCTTTCGAAAGGGGGAAGGTTGACTCTGATCAAGAGTGTGTTGAGCAGCATCCCGACATACTTTATGTCTTTGCATGTTATTTCGGTGTTTGTGGTGCGGCGGATTGAGAAGTTACAAAGGGATTTCTCGTGGAGGGGGGGATATTTTTGTTATTATTTGGTGGATTGGGGGTAGATTTGTCAACCGAAAGTGGCAGGGGGCTGGGGGTGAGGAGTTTGGTGACTTTTAACAGAACTTTGTTTGGAAAATGGCTATGGCACTTTGCTTGGGAGCCAGAGCGGTTATGCAGAAAGGTGGTGGTTGTTAAGTATGGGGTAGCTTGGGGGGAATGGGGGTATGGGGTTGTGATTGATTCTTATGGTTGTGGGTTATGGAAAGGGATTTGGTTGGGGAGAAGGGAGTTTTGGGATGGGGTGGGTTTCGGGTGGGTGATGGGTTTCGGGTGCATTTTTGGAAGGATAGGTGGTGTGGTGTTTCTTTGCTGGAGGATCGCTTTCCTTTGATTTTTAGTATTGTGGTGGATCTAGAGGATACAGTGGCATCTTATTTGGGGGATAGGGATGGGGTGGTTTGAGATATTTTGTTACGGTGATAGGTTCAAGACTGGGAGGTTGATCAGTTAGTGGAGTTATAGGGTTACTTGTATGGGTTGGGTGTGACTGGGGTGGGGGAGGATGTATTGGTCTGGAATGTTGTGGGGGCTAAGGGGTGTTTTTCGGTCTCGTCGTTCTATTAGAGTATGGTGTGGGAGGTGAGACGGGATTTTCCTTGGAGGAGTGTTTGGGTGCCAGGGATTCCGTCTAAGGTGTCTTTTTTTATGTGGACGGCGGCCTTGGGTTGGAATCTTATGATTGATAATTTGATGCAGTGTGGTTATATTCTAGTAAATCGGTGTTGTATGTGTTGTGAAGATACAGAATCTGTGGATCATTTGTTCTTGCATTGTTCGGTGGCGTTTCGTTTGTGGGGCTTTGTTTGCTCTTTTTTTGGGATTGTTTGGGCTTAGCCACATAGGGTGTTGGATATGTTGTGGAGCTGGCGTGGGGCTCAGGTTGGTTGTCGACGGTGGTGCGTGTGGTCTTTGGTCCCATTTTGTTTGATGTGGTTAGTGTGGTTAGAGCGTAATAGGCATACAATTCAAGAGACTCATCGTTTAGTTAGTTGGCTTAAGAGTCGTTTACTTGTAGTTTGGTATAGTTGGTTAGAAAGGAAAATTGATCCACATATGTTTGGTTTTTTAACGTTTTTGGATGAGGTTATTGGTTAGAGGGTGATTTTTGTCTCCATTAGAGTTTTGTATTCATTGCATCATCTTGATGCTTTTTTAATAAAGTTCGCTTATTTATTTATCAAAAAAAATATATTTAAAAAAATAGATAACAACATAGAGGAAGTGGGAGCAACTGAATTGGAGCGAATATAATGGAGTATGGTACGTGTGCATTGCACATCCGTGCTCTGGTTGGGAGTTGTTTAGGGGTATTAATCCATTCTTGATCAGTTCATTGATTTTGTAAACCTTTTTGATACATGTGGGAAGTGTGAAGGTTCGATTTTCTTTTGTTTTCTCTCTTGTATTATATAGGTGGCATTCCCTTAATGCCAATTTTTTGGATGAAATTTTATTCTACTTATCCAAAAATAAAAATATAAGATCACATACATCTACTTTTTCCGCATAGATTTTTCTTTCATCTTTATCTTTTCCCTTTTATGTAGACTATCATATTATTTTCATGCTCTATGCTTTTTTAAAATCCAAAAATTGTCTAAGCTATACTAGCCGTCTTCATGTCTCTGTGTTCAGTTTCCTGTATTTAGGAGCTATGGGATAGACTGGGTAACAGAAAATGTAATGACCTTCGTTTGTTTTCACTTTGACCTAGCATGAGAGTTTTTGTCTTGAGCAAGTGCTTGTTGATTTTGGTAATGTATCAATTTAACCATTTTATACTTGAACTTACTCTTTACTTTTTTGGCACTTTAAATCAGACCATTGGTTGAAGCATGAACCTCAGGCTCTTATGAACTACTCAATCAATTTATTAAGAGAGCATGGAATCACCTGGTGAGTCCCTTGAAAATTGTATGCTATTCTTTTCCCATTTTCCTCCTTTTCTGTGCACCCTCCCCAGGTTGCAATGAGAAGAGCAAGAATATAAGGAAGGTGCAAATTTTGTTTACGTGAAGAGAATTTGCATTTTGAGAATTTTAATCTTATCATCTATCAATGATTTTGTTTTGTTATTTGTTTAATTCATACTATTTGTGCGTGGGTGTTGAGGGAGGTTACATTCTCATGCCAGATATATTTGTATTATTGTTGTACAAGGAAAAACAAATAATGATTTATGTTAACCTCAAGTTAATACAACTTCTAAATCTCTCTATTACATTCTGAACACCTATTGATTGGTCATGATCATTTAAACTTAATGCAAAAGTTCAAATTAATCTTGAGAGGAGGGAGGGATCTCTGATTATTGGGAACACTGTGTTAGATTTAGTTTGTGCATAATTCTTGCAAAGTTGATTTTTTTTGGGTGATAAGTTCTGGATTTCTTAATCATATGGTTGAGAACTCTCATTGTGAAATGAGGTTGTTTAATAGAGAATTTGTATGTAATTCAATCTGACAATCCAGCATGCTGGGCATTTTAACATGATGAGATGGAATGGAATATATTTCTAAACTTTGTAGTAGAATCATAATTCAGTGACATGCTTGTCTTTCATTAAACTTCGAGTAAGTTCTAGGTTATCTTGTGTATTGAAAAAAATATTGTCGGCAATATTACTTTTATGGTCATTAATATTTAAGATGTTGGAACTGATCATGAATGTTGCTTTTAGTTACACACGTGGGATCTTCCTATGACATCGATATGTCCTTGTGTGGTTGTCTTATCGTTGATTCCTTGCATCATTTTTAATAACTGAAGTTCCTCATCCATGGGGGATACGTATCCCCAAAAAAAAGGAAAAAAAAAAAATTCTGCCATGGGCATGCTCGCTAAGATCAAAATGCAGGATGTATGAGTGTCTCTGCTACTTGATTTGTCTATAATTGTTTAAAAAATTTGGCCCTTTTTGGTTTCTTAGCTCTTTTGTTAGAAGAATCAGCAGTAAATGTTAGTCTGAGAGTTTGATTTTGTTGCAGCATTATCCCTATAATCCAGAGTACTTAATTAATCATTGATATCTATATGTTGTACTGTTTTTCATTTTTCTGTTCACACATGTTATTTGGTTTTGTTACAGCCACTCGTTTCCGGGACACATCTGTTGTTGTGGTTACACTGGATTCTAGTGAAGTATATATTATTGTCAGCCTGTCTTCTAGGAGCGACACTCAGGTGATTTATGTTGATCCAACAACTGGAGCACTTCGCTATAATGGGAAACTGGGTTATGATGTTTTCAGCTCTCAAAATGAAGCTTTAGATTACATTACAAATGGATCAAAGAGTCTTTGCAGGAGTATAATTTATGCCAGGGCAATATTGGGTTATGCAGCCCTGGGGAGTTTTGGGTTGCTTCTTGTTGCAACAAGGTTGACGTCCAGCATTCCAAATTTGCCTGGTGGAGGGTGTGTATATACAGTGACCGAGAGCCAATGGGTCAAAATTTCACTTCAAAATCCTCAACCCCAGGGCAAAGGAGAAATAAAGAATGTTCAAGAATTGGCGGAGCTTGATATTGATGGCAAGCATTACTTTTGTGAAACAAGGGACATAACTCGGCCTTTTCCGAGCCGGATGCCTTTGCACCAGCCTGATCATGAATTTGTTTGGAATGGATGGTTTTCAATGCCTTTCAAAAATATTGGTCTGCCACAGCATTGTGTCATTCTTCTGCAGGTGTGGGTTTATTCTTGCCATCCTCAAATATTGTTACGTATTGTTTGATAGTGATGCTCTTTCGCCAATATCATTCTAAATGTTGGGCTGCTGTCTTTGCCTTCTTTACAAATGGTTGCTAAGTGTTTTGGTCATTGCATGATATTAATTAGGGAAATTTCATTTTACCCCCCTAACGTTTGACGTTTGGAAATGACCACATAACCCCCACATGGTTTGTGGATTAAAACGCATGCTAACTTCTGTTAACAGGGCATATAAATTGACCATTATACCCTCATCTTCTTTCTCTTCTCTCTTTGAATTAAACCTGCAAAAATACATGTATATATACACACCCCAACCGAAATGAAGGAGACGAAGTCACTCCAAACAAGAAATCGAAGAAGAAGAAGAGTAAAGGAGGTTTTGGAATTTGTTTTCTCATCCGACATTTTTTCAGAAACAAAACAGGGTAGAGATGTAAATCACAAATTAAATGCACTGAAGAACTGAAGAACTCAATCTTTCTAAATGTTGACCTGTGAGAGAGCGGAAATTCAAGAACTTGAGAAAGCTAAACTCAATTCCAATTCCAAAATCAAGAACCTGAGAAAGTAGGTCTTGGTTGGGTTTTGATGGAAGAAGCCCAGTTTTATTAAGGAGGGTTTGGTTTCCCTGTAATGTCTTTTTTTCCAATGACCTCTTTGTTGATTTAGAGCTTATGTTCTCCCATGGCTGCCATTGCCAATTTCCAACCCACAATAGCTATATATATGTATATGTATATGTATAGGTATATATATATGTATATGTATATATATTATAATTAAATTAAAATTACTTTTATAACAGTAGAGGGAGAAAATGGAGTGGCAGGATGATCAATTAATGGGGATTTTCATGGAAGAGAAATAGTGAGAGAAGGGAAAATGGTAGAGAGAGAAGGAAGAAGAATGGCATCCTTTTATAAATTTAAAGATGTACAAGGGGTATTTTGGTCTTAAAATATAGCTTACTCTCCTTATGGGCGAGTGACCCTCACAGCCCGTTAGTTTGGATGGAAAAGTGGACAGTGCACTTTGGTCCACAAACTACGTGGGGGTTATGTGGTCTTTTCCAAACGTTAGGGGGTAAACTGGCCCAAACTATAACGAGGTAAAGTGAAGTTTGCCTTATTAATTATTAATCCTACAAAGCTAATTGTTTTTAGTTATTGATTTGAATGTGTGTACGGCTTTATGCAGCTATAAGTATGTTCATATGTGATTGTCATGTTACTATTGAGTACCAAGAAATTTTCATATTAAGGGGGTGGTATATGTTCAACCTGTTAAGGTAATGAGATGGCTTTATGCAAGACACATATAATTGCTTTATGACTACCTGTGAGTAAATTGGTACAATCCTGGAATAATTTATGTATCCATGGCCCAAGTAAACTTTGGCTTCTTTGGTCGATTGTTTCTCTGAGATTTTGAATGTTCCATCCATGGAGGACTTGTGGATGGAGCCATTCTTTATATTTTTGCAATCCAGTTGCTGCCCTTGCACAAGTCACTGTCATTTTCTTTGAGATGAATTTTGTAAGTTAATGCACGTTTTGTGGTTGCTTGAATATTAACTTCTTGTTCATATAAGAGAGAATGTGTTCTAACACTTTTTGGGTAATTATGTGTTCTAACACTTGTTCCAATATTACTTACTAATTGCACTTGATCTGGATCTGATCTCTTTTGCTGAACCTGAATCGTATTTTTATGCTCTAGAAATGTATTTTGAGAAATGATTTCCTCACAGAAATTATTCATAGTTGCATTTATTCTTTTCCAAGGTGGTTGATTTTTTTGACTTTTCGTCTTGTTGTCCTCGCTTTTACTGCTTACAATTTGCCTTATATAACATCTATTGTTTTTTAAATTTACAATTTGATGATCCACTAACCCTACAACGGTGGAGTGTTATATTAAATATATATCAAGTCATGATGTTCACTTACATGATGTCTACTTATAGGGGTTCGCAGAATGTCGAAGCTTTGGAAGCTTAGGTCAGCAAGAAGGAATAGTTGCTCTCACTGCCCGTAGGAGCAGGCTGCATCCTGGTACTCGATACTTGGCAAGGGGCTTAAATTCATGTTCCAGTACAGGTAACATTACTATTTAATATACTAGAAGGTCATATTGCTAGGGCAGCTCTAGCTTGTAGCAGGTAATTTTTTTTGGTAAAAAGACAAAACTACCCTCAGAGTTAATATTCTCTCATGTCATCTGAAGAGTACCTTTTACTCTCCCAATTTTTCCCTGGCAATAGGGCCATTCATTTTTTAAATTGTCTAGTGCTATTTTGAAGGAATATTTGCACATATAGGTCATCTTCCAGCATGTTCTATCTTTTAAATGGTCATTTCTTATAGTTTGTACTTTCTGTTTACCTTTCATTGCTATGTACATATGCTTCAGATGATTCTTGATAGCCCACATCTTTCATGTCTGTGTTGTGGTACTGTTACAATCATGCCAGTGTAGGGGAATTGTAGAATCTTACACTGGCCTAGTGAAAATACACTTTGTCTCCATTCTATATTTATAGTGATATGTTTATCAACAAGTCCACTTCTACTTGACCTTTGTGATTTAGATTAGTTGGTCACCTTAACTTGATCTGTGTCATTTTAGATGAATGATGCACTGGAAAATACATTTTAGCTTTAATATATTTAAGGTTGTGACTATTTGCTATATAAGATCAAGACACAATGTTGTCAAACGGATTGGGGATGTATTTATATTTTACATACCAATTCATATGCCACGAAAGTACCCTGATTGATTTTCTAATTGCCTTCTCTTGTTGATATTATTTCCTGCCATGAATCTTAGCTGTTTATTTGTTAAATGAATTTCTTGGAGCTTCTGAAGATAGCATTTGACAGGCAATGAAGTTGAGTGTGAGCAACTCGTATGGGTTCCAAAAATGGCTGGTCAAAGTGTTCCTTTCAACACATATATTTGGCGACGAGGCACCATTCCAATCTGGTGGGGGGCAGAATTAAAGATAACTGCAGCAGAAGCAGAAATATATGTTTCAGATCGTGATCCTTATAAAGGAAGTGAACGGTACTATCAGAGATTAAGTAAGAGATATGGTGCACGGGAACTAGATGTAGCTGTTGTTGGCAATCAGAAGAAGAATGCTTTGGTTCCAATTGTGTGCATCAACTTGCTTAGATATGGAGAAGGAAAGTCAGAGTCCATTCTAGTTCAGCATTTTGAGGAATCCATGAACTATATCAGATCAACTGGAAAACTTCCTTTTACTCGAGTTCTTTTGATAAACTATGATTGGCATGCCAGTACAAAATTGAAAGGTGAGCAGCAAACAATTGAAGGACTGTGGAGACTTCTAAAGGCACCCACAGTATCGATAGGAATTTGTGAGGGTGATTATTTGCCCTCTCGTCAGCGAATTAAGGACTGCAGAGGTGAAATCATCTTTAACGATAATTTTGAAGGTGCATTCTGCTTGAGATCACACCAAAGCGGGGTAGTACGTTTCAACTGTGCGGATTCTTTGGATAGAACTAACGCTGCTAGTTATTTTGGTTCTCTCCAAGTTTTTGTAGAGCAATGTAGACGGCTAGGGATATCACTCGATAGCGATCTTGCATTTGGTTATCAATCTACTACTAATTGTGGTGGATATATTGCCCCACTGCCACCAGGCTGGGAGAAACGATCTGATGCAGTAACAGGGAAAACATATTATATTGATCACAACACCAGGACCACAACCTGGAATCATCCATGTCCAGACAAACCTTGGAAGAGGTTTGATATGACATTTGAGGAGTTTAAGAGATCAACAATTTTGTCTCCAGTATCTCAACTGGCTGATCTTTTCTTGCTTGCTGGTGATATTCACGCAACATTGTATACTGGTTCTAAAGCTATGCACAGCCAAATTTTAAGCATCTTCAATGAGGAAGCTGGCAAATTTAAACAGTTTTCTGCTGCGCAGAATATGAAAATCACTCTGCAGAGAAGATATAAAAATGCAGTTGTAGATAGCTCTCGTCAGAAACAATTAGAGATGTTTCTTGGATTGAGGCATTTCAAGCATCTTCCATCTGTTCCAGTTCAACCTTTACACGTATGTTATTCTGTCTATTTTCCCAAATTAGCCAAAGGAACCTTACATCTATCCTTTGATGCTTTATTATTGTGCTTCAAGCATCTAACACTTAGACCTAAAATGTATCATTCTATCAGTTACCCTGACCTCCCTTTCTTATATATCATATGGGTCTTGAATTGTAAAAAAATAAGTGCTATTGAGTGTTGTCATGGGATGTTTAGTTCTATTCTTACTCATTGTACCCAAAAAAGAACAAGAGAAAAATGAAAAACACAGCTTAAGGTATCCCGAAGACAAAGTGGCAACTGATCAACACAGTCAGATGACCCCCAATTAATTAGTTGACTAAAAGAAACTAGATAGAATCATTTTTTTTGGATGGAGTAATGTACCATAATGCTTTATTGCACCACAGCTGTTTTACAGACAATTCTATAAGCACATTCAAGTAACAAGTATTCTACAGAGCGACAAGCTTTCAAATGCTATGTTGAATGGATCATTTCTATAGCTATTCATTCTTCTGACAGTTTGAAGGATAATCCAAACAAGTTTTTTGTTTTTAATTTAAATAGCAACAACAATAGGGTCAAGAAAATATTATCTTAACTACAATGAAACATTGTCAAGTCCTAGGAGGGATCAATGGGTAGTATATCAGTGCATCAACATGATAAGGCAAATCATTTATTGAGTATTGACCTAGAAAAGAAATGATGTATACATGAACATAGTTTAAGCAAGCTCCGTCCAGTGTTTCCTTTCAGTGAAAACACCATTTTGTTTATTCTGTTATCCCATTGATAATTATGTCATTATCTTCTGTTAGCTATTATTCCTGGAACAATTGCCAGACAAGCAACTATGGGCTCATTGAATCGTAGATAGCTAAAGCTAGTAACTTACGATCAGAGCAATTCAATAACTTTAGGAGCCCTAAAATGAGCATAGCTATTACTAGTAGTTAGCTTTAGGAGCTTTTTTCAAACTGTAGAATAGCAAAATAGCATTGCTTAGTAGCTGTACAACCAAGCAGGCATAGCTATTCGATTTTCTTTAAGGCTCCTAAAGCTATGAACCTAAGCTCATAGTAAGAGCCGAAGCAAGCTAGTAGCCACTTGCTATGTTATTCGATGTTAAGGCCCCTAAAGCAAGCTATTGAATTGTTCTTAATCAAAGAAAGGAGAGATATAGACTATATTCATCTCATAAAGGTGTTACTTTTCACTCCTAAATGAAAGCAAAACTAAACGACAAAAACGAAACTCCTAGCAAGGAGTTGACTCCCAGGAAGGGAACAAACAGCAAGTTTAGAGCAAAGTTGGTTATCCATGTGAGAGAAGAAAATTTAAACAACAAAATTTGTCGAAGTCAAGGTCTCGTTTCTTCCAGTATTCGTGACGTAATCCATACCTGCTTGAATAATCAAAGTAATTCTTTTGTGAAAATAATTCAAAATGTATACCAATGGGAGTCTGTTGGGACACCATTAATTTTACATAAAATTTTGGTACAGGTAGGCTTAGAAGGAGAGACTAAATGTCTTGTGATATTTATCAAAATGATCTGTTAAGGAAGTACATGAATATACATTCTATATTTGTTCCAGAAAAAGTTGGATTGGATACTTAACAATTTGATCAGAATTTGGAGAATAGGGCTGAAATTCAAACTACTCTGGAGCTATCATATATTGACTTGTTATAAGACATGAGTATTGTCATGAATAAATAGATTATTTCTTTTCGTATACGTAGATATTCTTGTTGTTAAATTATTAATTTAAAGATGAAATGTTTCTTAATTTTAGATGATTTAATGTTGCAACAGAGCATTGTTTTCTTGATATTTGTGCTGATCATTACAGGTACCATCTCGGGCACCTGCTTGCGTACTTAAGCCAGTTCCCAACATGTTTCAAACATCTGATGGTGGAGCGAGTCTTCTTTGTTTCAAGAGAAAAGACCTAATCTGGGTACTAATAATTTTTCTTTGCATCATGAAGAGCATCATATTATAACTGAAAACTAATCTTTCATCATATTCTTACTGAAAAAGTAATATGTCCCTGATATAGTTTCATTGTTTAGTATTTGTACTGAATTACTGTGTAATGTCCATCAATTATTTTGTTTTCTCTGAGGTTTTACTTATATGATGGTTCATCCCACAGATGTGCCCACAGGCGGCAGATGTGATTGAACTCTTTATCTATCTCGGGGAGCCTTGCCATGTTTGTCAGCTTCTTCTCACAATTTCACATGGTGCAGATGATTCAACTTTTCCATCAACAGTCGATGTGCGAACAGGACGCTACTTAGATGGGCTTAAACTTGTTGTCGAGGTATGGCTAATGTCTTTTGTAAGTTGGGAATTCAGGTCCACACTTGCACTTCAGAATTATATTTCCTTTGTTAAAGAGGTGGTGGTCTTGCTTATTCAAGTCTTAAAAGGAAATTTACTTATATATATATATATGTATTTTAAAACTATAGTCTGTCTTATTTATCAAAAAAAAAAAAAAAAAACTATAGTCTGTCTTTGTGCCCCAAGCCTGAGAATTTACATTTGAAAGCAGTTTGTAGGTAGGTCTTGGATTCTTAATTTTCTTTTCTTTGACAAGTCTTGGATTTCTAAATTTAAGTCTTAACAGATCACTTTCTCACTTAAAAAAAAAATAAAAAAGAGAAGGTCAAAGTTCACTTCCCCTCATTGTGGTTTGAGGTTGGAGCACTTTATCCCCTTATGATTTAAGGATAGGCACCCTCAAACCACCCAATTCTCTCTCTCTCTCTCTCTCTACAATCCACATGTATGTGAATGGTGACCTGTGCGAGGGGACATGGTTTTATAAATTTTTTTTTTTTTTTTTTGAAACAAAACAATTTATTGAAATAAAAGGATATAATAAGGGGAGGACAATGAACAAGCGTGTAATAAATATATTTTTATAAATATAAATATGAGTTGAAGAAACTAGCAGTTTAACAATGAACGATCACGTAATAACAAGAGATAATGAATGTATGAACAACACAACACCGATGCTACCAATAGTTAACCAAATTTTCAACTCATTTAACTAACACATTGAGATTGCATATTGTTGAATGTGTTGAATGTAAATGTAAAAACTCCACCAAGTGTGGTAAGTAGATGTGAGTGTGTTAGGTGAGTAGGTTAGTGCTATAATTAGTGCACCATATAGATAGTGGATGTAATAATGGATGTATATAGTAATCTAGATAGTGGCTATAATGGATGTATATATTATGTAAGGAGATAGGTAGTGGCTCTTAGTGGTGATAGTGGATCTCTTAGTGGTGATAGTGGATCTTAGTGGCTCAAATAGTAGCTCTTGTTCTCTCCTATATAAGGAGTGTAGTTTTCTCTTCACAAAACAAGATATTGAATATCAATCAATCAATAATATTAAGAATGTAAATGTAAAAACTCCACCAAGTGTGGTAACTAGATGTGAGTGTGTTAGGTGAGTAGGTTAGTGCTATAATTAGTGCACCATATAGATAGTGGTTGTAATAATGGATGTATATAGTAATCTAGATAGTGGCTATAATGGATGTATATATTATGTAAGGAGATAGGTAGTGGCTCTTAGTGGTGATAGTGGATCTCTTAGTGGTGATAGTGGATCTTAGTGGCTCAAATAGTAGCTCTTGTTCTCTCCTATATAAGGAGTGTAGTTTTCTCTTCACAAAACAAGATATTGAATATCAATCAATCAATAATATTAATACATTAATTTCCTACACATATTCCTCACACCTTGCCCTTGGCATGGGTCGAGTTTATGACTTGTTACTATCCAGAGGGACATGTAATCTCCCTTGACCAAGTTTTTAGTCTTTCACCTTAAAGTATTGAACCCATGTTACATTCCACGGATCCCACTCACACTACACATAAGTTCCTCCCTGAAGCAGTGCCAAAATTTATCCACTTAATTCCTCCCCCAAGGAGTGTCAATGATTTGGTTTTCAATTCAATTCCTCCCCAAAGGAGTGTCAACACAATTACACATAATTCTCATTGTATACTCAATTCTGGGTTTTGAACCTTTACAATCAAGTTCCCATTCTTGATTTTATCCCAACACAGCAAAATTTCTCAAATTCCAAGTTTTACAAGTTTAGGATTTAGTCTTATTTGGTGTTTTTCAGGCCAATCATGCCATATATGAATTTGAAGCTATGACAAGGGTTTCATGAAGGAATGACATCAATGTACCATGCTCATCTCAATTTTTATTAGATATTAAATCTAAGCACCACAGAGGATATGATATACATTTTTCAGAAATTTACTCAAGAAACCAGAGATTTACATGAAGAGAGTAGAAATTCCCTACCAAAAACCCAAATGAAGGAGATTTGAACTTTAGATGGTGTGAAATGAAGATCCAATGGGTGGACAATGAAGGCCTTAAGCAGCTCTACAACTCTGCTCTAGTGACCTTGGGTCAATCCATCCTTTTACTTGCTCAAAATCTAGAGAGGAAGTGCGAGGGTTTGAGAGAAGCTTTGATAGAGGGAGATACTGAAGAGAAAATGAGACAGGAAATAGAATATCTCAGCCAAATAGGTGTTCACAGAGGTGGGGTCTATAAGCTATCTGATGACTGAGAACAATGCAACAATTATATTCTGTCCTGTCAAGCGGTTGACCGGTCTGGGATCAAAATGAGATACTGTGAGGCTATTGACCATGGATGATGGGTCGGTCGACCTCCCGGTTGACCACTCTGGGTAAAAACTGAATCCTTAGTCCCGTGCCTCATCCAACACAACCCAAAAGGCCTCCCAGTCTCTAAACTTAGTTAGGGACAAACTAAACTCACAACCAACCGATCAAGATGCTAAGATATGCCCTAAGAGACATTGAATTCAAAATAAGATAATGATCATTTAAATTATATAAATAGAATAATTTGGGTTGTTACAATGTACCTCATGGCTGTGTTACATGGACTCGCCACTTTAGGGCGAAGTACCCGTGTCGACATGACACGGGTGCGGGTGTGGGATCTATGTCGGATTCGCTTGTTCTCTCTCGGACATGACTCTTTATAGACAGACAGCAAAAGAAATGAAAGAGGAGAGAGCAATAGAGAACCTGGTCGAAGCTCATCCAGTCGAAGATCGAAGACCTCCAGTCGAAGCTCCATCCGGTCGATCTAGTCGAAGATCGAAGCTCCATCAGTCGGTCGAAGCTCCATCCAGTCTCTCTCTCTTGCCTTCTCTCTCTCCCTTGCGATCGTGATCGCGATCGCTTCGCTTTTCTCCCTCTCTCCCTCTCTGTCGTTTTATCATATCTGTGCCTTCTCTATCTATTCGTATCCATCTATTATTACAATAACTAATAATATATAATAGTTAATAACTAATAATATAATAATAATAGTTAATGACTACAATAATAATAATAATTATTATATATTATATAAATATAATATATTTATTATAATAACTATAATAATATATAATAGTAATAGTTAATAACTACAATAATAACTATTATTATTATTATATATTATATAATAATTATTATATAACATATAATATATTTATAAGATAATATATACTTATATATATTAATTAAAAAAAAACATATGTATGTAAAATAAAATAAAAAAATTAATTAGAACATATTGTTTAAAAAATATAATAAATAAATTAAATAATTAATGTATATTAAAATAAAAATATTTATAAAAAAATATATATAATATAACTCATCTTCATAGGATTTTTATTTGTTATTTATATAATATAACTCATCTTCATATAATAAATATATATATTTTTTAAAAAAACTATTTAACGTATCCTCGTACCCATATCCAAATTTGGATACATATCCACGTACCCTTTAATTTTTAATTTTAAAGTGTCCGACCCCTAGATATGCACCTACACCCGATACCCGTACCCGAGTCCGTGTAACTTAGCCTCATGGTGATCCCATTAATATAGGTTGTCACTAAGGTAGACTAGGCAATTACTGAATCTGTATATTTATTTACTTAATTATTCTTTGTAATTTACAAGAACAATTTAATTGGAGTTTCACCTTATTTTACTGCTTTTGGAGGTTCAAGATATTGGCCTATGCTTATGTATGCTGGCCAAAATCTCATATGCATTTCCCTGTTGTTTCTTTGTTTTGTTTTGTATTTTTTTAGCTTGTCATGCAGTAAGTTATATCTTTTCATACCATGGAGTAATGTTGACATCCAATATGTTTATGAATGTTGATGGTGTTTTCTTCACTTCTCCACTTCTCTTTTTTCTCTTCCCATGGGTACTTTGCATCAATACAACCACAGAATTCCTACAGGAGGATGTCATTTACGAGGTGCTTCTATTAATAAAACATGACTTGCTGTTTCAGTATCATCATTTGTTCTTTGTTATTCTCATCAGTTTCTGTGTACCTGCTTCTTAGCCAATAGAAAACTATACGCATCTATGTCTGTCTGTGTTGTATGTGTGAATTACTGTATTAGTGTCTAAGAAGTGTTGTTTTTGTTGACAGGGAATGTCTGTTTTTTTGTGTGATGTCTTCTAGTTTTTGACAAGAGTTGATTTCTGGTGACAGGGTGCTGCTATACCGCAGTGTGCTAATGGCACAAACATGTTGATACCTGTACCAGGACCAATTAGCGCAGAGGATATGGCTGTCACTGGAGCAGGTGCACGCCTCCATTCGCAGGACACATCTAGTCTTTCATTATTATTTGATTATGAAGAACTGGAGGGAGAGTTGGACTTTCTTACTCGAGTGGTCGCGCTTACCTTTTATCCTGCCATATCTGGAACAACCCAGTTAACTCTTGGTGAGGTACAAAGAAATTTTTGAAGTGTGTCACATGATTCATCTGTTCTTGTTTAATTCTATCAGCCTATGGAGTCCCTCTTGCTCAATATGCGATGATTACTAGGTAATTTATAAGAGATGAAATGTTTGCTTTTGAGAGATTTACAATGCAACAGCAGGATTTGTTTGATATTCTTCACAAGATGGAGTATTGGAAATTGAGAAAATCCAGTGCACCCATGAATATTCCATGAACAATATTTTTTGGCTGGATGAGCGCACAGGAAAGTAGGAGCTAGAGCAGGGGTGAAGGTGGAGGGAGGGGGGGTGGCAAGCAGGGTAGCTTCTATTTACACAACAAACTTAATTCTTGACACCCACATTCTTATTACACCCACTTAATTGTAAAAAATGTCATTTTATCTCTCTACACTCCATAATTTCAAACATTTCCCCATCCCTAAACACACATCTTTTTTTTTTTAGTTTTTTATTTTTTACACACTCTCTCTACCATAGATGAGGATGATGGCTGGTGGAGGAAGGAGTTGTGAGGTGGGGGTGGGTTGGGGTGTGGTGGTAGTGTGGAAGATGACATTTTTTGGGACTTATTTTTTTCTGTGTTTTACTTTTGTTAGTCCAACCAAGGCTGAACAAACTTGATTCGTTCGGCTTTGGTCGGCCTAAAATTGGTGTAATTAGTCGCGTTCGGCCTTATTTGTCCGCCTTAAGATGTTCGGCTACCAAAGGCCAAACAATCTTGGTTTGTTCGGCGAACTAGAGCCAAATGAAGATTCAGCTCCATTTTTCCCAAATGGCATGAAACCATATTAAAATTATAGAAAGTCACCCAAAACTCCAAAATGTTGTATACAATCTATTTACAATTATTATATATATGTTTTAACTGTGTTTTTCTTAAAAAAAAATCTTTTATTTCTTGTTGTTTGTTACTTTTTTCCCCCTTATATTCATATGGTAGAGGTGTTGGGAGTTGCATAAGGGTGGAGAGAGTGAAAGAATGGGGAGAAGGTGGCGGTGGTTGGTGGAGGAGAAAGGGTGGTGGGTAGGTAGCGGTGGGTGGTGGAGAAGGGTGGTGGTGGGTGATGGGAGGGTAGGTGTGTAAAGGATTTTTTTGTATTGAAATTTTTTTATTCTTAAATTTAATTTTGCTTAAGGGTATAATTGTAATTAAAAAGCCACAATTTGGTAGCTGTGAGGAGTTAAAGAGTGTGGTATGAGGAGCCCTCCTAAACTTCTTCAATTTATTCTGGCTCTGCCCCTAAGCTAGAGGTGATTGATGAAGTTTGAGATCTTTGTCAATGTAATAAAACTTGAACAATTATTTGTATTTTTGATAAGTGTATTTCAGATGACCCTGTAATTGGTTTGTTTTTGAAAGTGCTCTTCTAGTGTCCTTTTCATTTTCTTTTGTTTTTTTTGTTTTTGTTTTTGTTTTTTTTTTATTAGCAACAAACAAAGATTTTATTAAGGCAAAAAGCCAAAAGAAATGAGGATAAGACATCCTCTATAAAGAAAAATACATATAAAAGACAAAATAACCCAAAGAGACGAAACTCAAAACAAAGAGGACACTACATATCACAAACTGACACCCAATCTGATGCAATAATAAAAAGAGGAATTCCTTTGAACAAAGGATTCACCGACACCCGAAAAGAAGCCAAGTGTCTAACTTTTTTTCATAAAAAATCCACATCTCGAGATACTTCTTCAAAGACACGCTCATTTCTCTCCAACCAAACGACCCAAAAAATCGCAAAGATAGCACAAAGCCAAGCACCTTGGCCCTCTTTGACCTGCCCAATACTCGAAAATCAATTAAAAGCATTTGTGCAATATCTTTTGGAGCCACCCACATAACATTCCCCAAACAAAACAACCTTTGCCATAAACTTGCTGCAATTGGACAATGCAGAAATAAATTGTCCAAAGATTCTCCATTTCTCCAACACATTATGCACCATTGAGGATTAAGAGAACGGGAAGGTCTCCTCTTTTGCAATGTATCATTTGTTAAAGTGCCTCCATGAACCAAGATACACATGAACATTTTTGCTTTGAGAGGAACACAAGCCCTCCATAACTTCTTGTGAAAAGGAAACAGAGGTAAATGAGGCTTATCAATGAGTTTGTTAAAAAACGATGTAGGAAATCAATGTATTGATATTATTGATTGATTGTTTGATATCTCTAATTTGTGTACAAGAGCTCTCTTATAGAGAGAAATGGGGGATACAATATAAGTCATAATGGAGCACTATAATAGTGGAGCACTAGACTAAGTGGTGTAGGTGTAGGTGGAGTTATAATAGTGGAGCACTAAACTAAGTGGTGTAGGTGGAGTTATAGACTAAGTGGTGTAGGTGTAGGTGGATTTATAATAGTGGAGCACTAAACTAAGTGGTGTAGGTGGAGTTATAGGTGTAGGTGGAGTTATTGTTACATTCAACAGCCCCCCTCAAACTCAAGGGGGTTAGGAACTAACCAACTTGAGGTTGGAGAGAGTAACAAAACAGAAAAAATAATCTGACAAATAAAAGTAGATAGGAGACACTGTATGGTCGTGTCAGACCGTTGTAGATAACAGTTTATGGGGTCATGTCGGACCGTTGTAGAAAACAGTTTACTGGGTCATGTCGGACCGTTGTAGAAAACAGTTTACATGACCCCGTTGTAGAAAACAGTTTACTGGGTCATGTCGGACCGGTGTAGAAAACAGTTTACTGGGTCATGTCGGACCGTTGTAGAAAAACAGTTTACTGGGTCATGTTGGACCGTTGTAGAAAACAGTTTACTGGGTCATGTCGGACCGTTGTAGAAAACAGTTTACTGGGTCATGTCGGACCGTTGTAGAAAAACAGTTTACTGGGTCATGTCGGACCGTTGTAGAAAACAGTTTACTGGGTCATGTCGGACCGTTGTAGAAAACAGTTTACAGAGTCTTGTCGGACCCATATAGAAGCTAACCGGAATCAAAGTCGGGACAGTTTACAGAGTCTTGTCGGACCCATATAGAAGCTAACCGGAATCAAAAGTCGGGATAGTTTACAGAGTCTTGTCGGACCCATATAGAAGCTAACCGGAATCAAAGTCGGGACAGTTTACAGAGTCTTGTCGGACCCATAAAAGTCGCACCCTCAAAAGGTGTGCCCAATCTTATCAAAAGGCGTGCCATCAAAAGGTGTGCCCGACAGCAATCAAAAGTTGAGCCATCAAAAAGCGCGCCATCAAAAGGCGTGCCCGACAGCCATCAAAAGTCGAGCCATCAAAAGGCGCGCCGATTTGTCGTCTGGCGGTGAGAGGCGCGTGATACGCGTGTTTGCCTTGCCTATTTATACCAAGGCGAGGCTGAGGCAAAAACACCTGCGGAAAAACTCCGAAAAATTCTTCATTTTCTGAGAGTTGTATTGCTGAAACACTCTATTGTTTTCTGAGAGTTGTATCGCTGAAAGTTGTATCGCTGAAACACTCTGTTGCCCTGAAAATGGCTTCTTCTTCCCGTCCCGTGACCCAGAACATAGCCTCTTCGTCCCGTGGTCTCACTCTCTTTCCCGACCTCAACGAGGCCACAACCCAGAATATGGCCCTTGAACCTCAACCAAGAGCCCCTGGACTAAGCCCCCCTGGTTTTGCGCCGTTGAACTATCCGATGGTGTCAGTGGAGCAGATAATGGCTGCTCAGTCGGATATTGAGGCCAATTATTATACTTTGAGGTTTTGTGTTGAGACAATGACGGCGGTCAACAACCTGTCGCACCGGCTTCAGAGTAGAACAACTGAGGTGCAGCAGGTAAAAGCCCAACTGGCTCTGCTCCAGCGCATGTATACGGATGCCCGAGCAGAGATATGTGGGCTTAAGGCAGAAAACAAGGAATTGAAGCGGAAGGCCACCGTGATGCTCAGATTTGGAGGGCCGCCATATGTGACGGTTGAGGAGCAACGGGAAGTGAACGTGCTCGGCGGCATGGGAAACACGGAGGCAGCACCGGCAAGAGATGCCCAAGACAAAGGCAAAAAGAAGAGAACAGCTGAAGAGGCGAAAAAAATGAGGTCGGCGGGTGGCCGTCTGCAGAAAAGAAAATAGATCTTTTTTTTTTTTTTTGGTGTAAAATTGTGATCGGGATTGAGCCCGATATGAAGAAATGGCAAGTTTGTGGAATGAAAAACGAGTTGGTTGTGAATGGATGTTTTTGTTTATTTTTTTGTTTATTCTCTCGTTTATTTTATTTTTACTCATCAGAAGTTGGGTCCATGTGTAGTGTGAAAAACAAAATGGTGGAAGATGAGACACACCCAGAGAGAGAGAGGTTGACAATTACAGGGAGAATACATGACCTATGTTTCACGAAAGAGGTAATACCTCAACACGTATCAGTTAAGGAAGTTGTTCTTCCGTTTGATAAATTCCAAGGTTGTGATGTGTTGTTGGGACCTGAAATGCATAGCACTGGTGAAGTGATGGGCATTGCCTTTGAGTTTTCAATTGCGTTTGCCATGGCCCAGATTGCTGCTGGGCAGAAGCTACCAGTTTCTGGCACTGTTTTCCTCAGCTTAAATGACTTGACAAAGCCCCACCTTGCCACAATTGCCCAGGCCTTTTTAGGACTTGGATTCAAACTCATTTCAACTTCTGGAACAGCTCATATCCTTGAATTAGATGGCATCCCTGTGGAGCGAGTACTAAGGATGCATGAAGGGCGTCCACATGCTGGAGATATGATTGCTAATGAGCAGATTCAGTTGATGGTGATTACAAGTTTGGGTGATTCGCTTGACCAGATTGATGGAAGAGAGCTGAGGAGGATGGCTCTTGCCTACAAGGTTCCAATAATAACAACTGTTGCTGGAGCTTTGGCTACTGCAGAGGCTATAAGGAGCTTGAAAAGCAGCACTCTCAAGATGGTTGCTCTTCAGGACTTCTTTGACAATAAGAAGGAAACAAGTGATGTAAAGAATTTGCAGTCTGCTTCTTCCTCTCTTTGAATTTAGTAGGGAGATTGTGTGTGTAATGGAAGGGTGGTTCAACAATTTTCCGGCAGGCCATCTCTTGGATGGATCTCTCTGCAAACAACAATTGATGAAAGCACGAAATTCTCTTGACGCCGTAGGCGGTGCTTGAGGCGGCTTTGAGAGAGGCGGCAGGGGAGGTAGGAGACGACGAAGTATCGTCGGAGCTATATGTGTATTGATAGAGATTACAGAGGAATAGGTTGAGGTCCGGCGGACGGCCAAGGCAAGGTTGCCGCCCGCCGGTAAGGCGAAGAACACCAAGAGCTTAACCTGGCTCTGATACCATGTAGGAAATCAATGTATTGATATTATTGATTGATTGTTTGATATCTCTAATTTGTGTACAAGAGCTCTCTTATAGAGAGAAATGGGGGATACAATATAAGTCATAATGGAGCACTATAATAGTGGAGCACTAGACTAAGTGGTGTAGGTGTAGGTGGAGTTATAATAGTGGAGCACTAAACTAAGTGGTGTAGGTGGAGTTATAGACTAAGTGGTGTAGGTGTAGGTGGAGTTATAATAGTGGAGCACTAAACTAAGTGGTGTAGGTGGAGTTATAGGTGTAGGTGGAGTTATTGTTACATTCAACAAACGATTTACGAAGAAAAGGACCCCGAAGAATGAATAGCCCAAACCCACTTGTCCTCCAAAATTGGAACCAAAGAGACATGTTCAAGCCTTGACAATAGATCCACCAATTCCCCAACTTCCCTATCATTAAGATTTCTAGGAAAATTAAAATTCTAAGAAATTGGAGCCAAAGACGAGCATGAAATGGACGCAATAGAGTGCTTACAAGACTGAGACACTCTATACAAATGCGGGAAAGACATAGCAAAGGAAGAAGAACCCACCCATACATCCTCCCAGAATTTGGCAACTTCCCCATTACCCCCCTCATAGAAATGAAATGAAGCCAAATTGGATAAATATGAGAGATTGATTTCCAAGGTGCACGACCATTAGTGACCACCTGTGAGTCTCTACCATTAGCATGAATCCCATACTTGCTTCTAATAACCTTGTGCCATAATGAATCACACTAATTTGGGAATCTCCATAACCACTTGCCATAATGAAATTACATGTTGGTTATACACACTAGGTATACACAAAATACAAACCTTATGTTATTGCTAATCTATTTTCAACCTTTCTGGTCTCCATCCTATTTATTTATGCACTAGTTATGATCAGAATCACGACGTGTAGAGAACTTCTATCACACATTTATGTTTATATGTATATATATTAATTACACTAATGTTTGTATGCATTTTAAGGTGGTTTGGTCTAATTGCTGCTTGGCAATGACCTTGTAGTGAAATCTTTTGCAGGTAGAGGTTCTTGGAGTCTCTCTTCCTTGGAAAGGCGTATTTACTCATGAAGGTCCAGGAGCCAAGCTATTTGAACTTGCGGATAATTTTCAGAAGGAAATCAACCCTTTTCTGTCTGCTTTGGACACAAATCCATTTGGTGATGCAGCTTTATCCAATGAAAAAGTGCCACCACCTGTGCAACCAGATATATCTGCCAACTTATGGGTAGACCTTTTGACGGGAGACAACATGACTTCAGAATCCATTTCTCAACCTCAACTAGTGATGGGGAATTCTGTACACGAGGGGGGCGACTTTCTTGACTTCCTGGACAAAGCTGTAACTGAACACCCAAATGGTGAAACTAATTCTAAATTCACTTCATCACATGACACAAGACCTTCTGATAGTGGTGCTCAACAGTATATAAATTGTTTCAAGCTCTTTGCAGGCTCCCATATGGTATATTAATATTTTGTTCTGGGCCATTATTTCACTGCTTGCTTATATTGCTATGATGTAAATTTTTGGTAGTTCTTTGACTACATTTTCTCCAAGAACTACCTAGCCAAGAAACACAGACACTTTAATGAAGATGGTGTGTCTGTGTTACACGTGTCGGACACTTCCCTACATGTGTCGGACACACACCCAAACATGTCATATTATTTTTTTAATTTATTTAGACTTGGAAATGCTACGGACACTGGGGGGACGCAGATGTCCATCGCTTAGACACTCATGAAAGACCTTACAATTTTGAACAAATCAATTTTTTTTTCTTGGGTAATTAGAGCAAATTAACTTATCCAATGGTAAAACAAAAAATATAAATTTATACCTATTAAGCTTTCATCATTTGAGGGACCTTGTTATGCATTTTCTTGATACATTTTATGTATTTTTGTGACAAATATTACATAATCTTCTAGTAGAGTTATGACAATTTGTAGTTTTGAAATGAAATTACGTATTTTGTGGTAGTGGTATGCATTTTTTGTGGTAATGTTACATATTTTTTTATTGTAACATTTTTTAATAAAAAAAATGTATAACATTACCACAAATTGTTGTAACTCTACCAAAAAATTACATAGCATTTGCCACAAAAATGCATGACATGAACCCAAGAAAATTGGTAATGGTATGCATTTTTTGTTGTAATGTTACATATTTTTTTATTGAAACATTTTTGAATCACAAATATGTATAACATTACCACAAATTGTCATAATTCTACCTAAAAATTACATAGCATTTGCCATAAAATGCATGACATGTACCAAGAAAATGCATAACAAATATGGTACACGACGAAGGAGTTCCCATAATTAATATATAAAACTATATGTTGCACATGTTCCCCACTTGTGTCATGTCTTGCATTTTTTAAAATTATCGTATCAGTGTGTTTGTGTCATATCACATGTTTGAATCCGTGCTTCTTAGCTGCCTCATGTTCCATTTATCCTAAACTTCAATTGTGCCTTGACATCTTGTGTTTTGCTTGTTCTTCTGTTATTTGTTTGTTTCATGGATTCCATGACAATATCCATATCCATTGCATCACTATAATTGCTTAGCTGTGCTGATTCTAAAATGACACCAATTTGTCACATTCAAGTTCTTCAATGTCCTTTTTATCTGTGAAAGTATCTAAACAAACGCTTCTTTGCTCCACCTTAGATGATAACAAAACTGAATGCTTTAGCATTTTCTGTTTATAATACCTGCTTGGCTTTTACAGCTGGGCAGGGGGCATACGTGTAAAAAGTAACTCTTAAAAACTACAAATCTATTGGAGCTTCTAAGTGCCCCCACATTTCCCCTTTGGACTGCCACCTTTTCTGGATTCCTACCTACAAATTTTAAAATTTGTATTATTTGAACTCCCTACCTAATACCCAAAGTAAACCCCATCCCTAAGCTTCTAACCCTAATCCCATACCCACCACCTCTTCACTTACAGCCATCTCCAGCCGCCACAGCCACCACCTCCGGCCGCCTTAACTTCCACCTTCCCTACCTTAAAAACCCTAGTCGCCACCTCCCCTGTCCTGAAAACCCTAGACCATGGTTGTTAAAATCGGGATCCTACATTGGATCGTTGGAGGTGTTTAAAGGATCGGATCGAAGATCGTAAGATCCTACCGAAAAAGATAAATTACATAATAATTTAATTTAAATAAACATTTCTTAAAAAGTATACACAAAATGAGCCTATATTCTATTAAAAAGAAGCGAAGATATTGTAAAAAGTATAATACTCCATGTAAAATATACATATAATATTATAAAATAGAAAACTCGATGGTAAAAGTTTTGTATTTCATCAAAAAAGAAGGTGATGAAGAAGAATTCTATAACAAAATACTTTACAATCTACATTAATGCATAAAAAGTGAAGAAAAAATATTTAACAAAGTTGGATATAAAAATAGATTAAGAACTCAAAAGAGTAGCTTAACCGAATGATAAGGTTTGTCGTTAGCATCACTGGTGGAGCGGATTCGAGTCACAAAAATAATCTCTCCAAAAATTGGGATAAAGTTACAATCATTAGACTCCACTAAAGCTAAGTTTGTTTTTCCAACTAGTTAATTTTCTTAAATTACCGCAATATTTTCTTAAATAAACATTTCTTAAAAAGTATACACAAAATGAGCCTATATTCTATTAAAAAGAAGCGAAGATATTGTAAAAAGTATAATACTCCATGTAAAATATACATATAATATTATAAAATAGAAAACTCGATGGTAAAAGTTTTGTATTTCATCAAAAAAGAAGGTGATGAAGAAGAATTCTATAACAAAATACTTTACAATCTACATTAATGCATAAAAAGTGAAGAAAAAATATTTAACAAAGTTGGATATAAAAATAGATTAAGAACTCAAAAGAGTAGCTTAACCGAATGATAAGGTTTGTCGTTAGCATCACTGGTGGAGCGGATTCGAGTCACAAAAATAATCTCTCCAAAAATTGGGATAAAGTTACAATCATTAGACTCCACTAAAGCTAAGTTTGTTTTTCCAACTAGTTAATTTTCTTAAATTACCGCAATATTTGAATGTTTGTTTCCTAATTTGTTTTTCTTAGTCTATTTGATTCAATACTACTTATTTTTTATTATTTATTTTGATCACATAAACTAGTATTTAGACAACAAATATAAAATTTATAATAAAATATGTCATATAATACAAAACAAGGTTTGTAAATTGGATTGCATAGGATCGGATTCGGATCGGGATTCCACGATCCTATAAGATCCCATTACCATGATCAAAAGATCCTACCTATAATAAATTTTTTACACGATCCAAATCGATTGTACTCAAATGGATCGTAAGATCGTAGGATCGTAAGATCCGGATTGGGATTCTAATAACCATGCCCTAGACCTGCATGCACAATGTTAGAAAGGAAAACACATAGACACACATGCACACAACCAAAAGAAAGTTCCAGAAGCTTTATTTATTTTTTTGTTTATGAGACTTCATTGTTAGTTTTATCCATGATGCACCATCCTGTAGAGTGAGTCTCATGGTTGGATCATGTGCCTAACCCTAGTGGATCTCAGAGCAAGCAAATTTAAAACAGGGCTAGGGACCTTCTATTGGCTTTTCAATGTAGCTGTGTGGGCAATCCCTTCTAAAACATTGGCATTGACTTAATTTTGCTCTCACATGTCATATGTATGTGCATGCTTCAAATTTTTTTTTATGACAGGCTGTGTGTGTCAAATATGTGCATGCCACAAAGAAAATGGCGAAGGACTATGTTCACACGATATGCTTCTTACAGAATAATGTAAGATCACACCCATTGTTTATTAACTTTTCCCATCTTAATCATCAATTTTTCAGGAAAGGAAACTAGGTTTCCAACAAGCCATGAAACTTGAAATTGAAAGGCTTCGCTTAAATCTTTCAGCCGCTGAAAGGGATAGAGCTTTATTGTCAATTGGCATTGATCCTGCCACTATAAATCCAAATGTATTGCTTGATGAATCCTACATGGCAAGATTATGCAGGGTTGCAAACACTCTTGCTTCGCTTGGGCAGGCTTCACTTGAAGACAAAATTACTGCTGCTATTGGTCTGGAGACTGTTGATGATAGTGCTATAGATTTCTGGAATATTGCTGGGATTGGGGAGAGTTGTTCTGGTGGCACGTGTCAGGTTCGTGCTGAATCTGCGGCCAATGGTTATGCATCCTTTACTTCATCTTCTCCAGCAGCTGCCAAATCTGTTTTTTTGTGTTCTCAATGCGAGAGAAAGGTTTGCAAAATTTGTTCTGCTGGGAGAGGAGCTCTTCTGCTAGCAAGCTACAACTTGAGGGAGGTCTCGACCTATAATGCTGTATCTAGCCAGGGTGGATCAGGACATGGAAACCCAGCTGATGTGTCTTCAAGTCGTTTAATGACAATGGATGGGGTTATTTGTAAACAATGCTGCCATGATATTGTGCTTGATGCATTAACCTTGGATTATGTTAGGGTCTTGATAAGCACGCGCAGAAGTGCTCGTGCAGACAGTGTGGCTCATAAAGCTTTGGGCCATGTAATTGGATTTTCTTCTAAAGGAAATCTATCTTCTGATATGGAAACTTTTAAAGTCTTAGGACAATTACTTAATGGAGGAGAATCACTTGCTGAATTTCCCGCTGCCAGCTTTTTACACTCGGTATGTTCTTGCCTGTCTTGTATTGATTTTGGTGTATACATCCATCCATGGACGTTGTTCTCTTATCCTTGAGAATTCCTTTAATAAATCAGACATGTCCCAAAGTTCTTGGGTCTGCCATATGTTTTCATTTATTTATTAATTTATTTTTTTTTATCACCATTCAATATTTATTGATATAGAGATCCATTGGTGATCTTTTTACACAGCTAGAGATCCATCATCTGTTCTTTCTACCAAGTGAGATTTTATTTGGTATCTTCTGTGACCATTATCTCTTCTTTTAACTAGCTCAGGTGGGTCTATTCATTTTTAGTCAAATTTTGGGGGCCCAAAGCGGCTCCTTGATTGCCTTTGCTCAGGGCCAGTTGTGTCTCCGAATAATCATTTTGACATTTCTTTTTCTGGTTGTTTTATACATTGAGAACTGTGGTTCATTGTCTTCTTATTCTTTTTCTGTTTTCCTTTTCTAGCCTGAAGGTTTCCTTTCCTTATTGTTTTTTAGGCAGGCCTAGCCCCCCACATGGTTGATTTTATCCATAGCCAGATAACAATGCCATGGGATTGTGCTTTTGGAGCTCAGTTGAGACTAGTTGATTTATAATTTTATGCCTCTTATGACAAGTCTGCATCAGACTGCACCTTGGGGCAGTTATCATGAACTTCATAAGAATGACACAAATTTGTGCCCCTTGAAGCTTTTAACAGTGAATTTTCTTTGAGCATGCCTCAAATATGCTTTTAGAACCATGGCAGTAATGGCATTAATGTTTGTTACATAAGGTTGAACTTGGCTGAGTCAGGTAAAAGATCTGATTGTCATGGGTATGGTTCCAAAGGAATCCACATGGTTGTTGGTTTTGGGTTTTTTTTTCTTTTTTTTTTTTCTTCTTTTTTTTTTTTTATAATTTTTTATCTTTTCTTTCTGTCATGTTATCATTTTGCATCTTATTCCCCAAAGGGTTGGTAAAGTTTCCTAGTGCCAAATATTTGTTCACAATCAATTTCAGAAAGCTTAAGTTGCTTCAAGCAGAAATCTTCAAGATAATATCTTTACGTATGCTCTGACAAGCAGGAAGATCATGACACAAACATTTAAACTTTGGTTATGTAATTTGTATGCAACGACTAATTTAGTCACTACCTTCTTTCAGCATCCAGATGTTTTACCTATTTTCTGATTTTTGACTTGGTTTTATAATTATTGTAGGTTGAAACGGCAGCAGGTTCAGGACCACCATTGTCATTGCTTGCACCACTTGATTCTGGATTACAGCATTCATATTGGAAAGCTCCTCCTAGTGCCTCCTGTGTTGAATTTGTTATCGTTCTTAGTGATCTTTCTGATGTGGTGGGGGTGGTCCTACTTGTTAGTCCCTGTGGCTATTCAATGTCTGATGCTCCTACAGTAAGTACACCTACCTTTACCTAGCTGCTTCTTGTTAAATGAAATACCAGAAGACACAGCCCTGTGTTTCAATACATTTTTTTGATCAAGAATCCTAAACTGCAAGTCTGAAACTAATACCAATGTATTATCTCAACTATAAATGTTTTGTTGCATTCCAAATTCCTATTTTGTGGGAGTCATTTCTAAGAGAATGGCATGTTTAACGTATGTTGCAGATTAAATCTTTTGTAATTTTTACTAATTCTTGGTCAACAAGAAGTTCGGTTCAGAAACCAATTTATTTGTACGAGGGAATTGTTAGACATTTATGCAAGAGATGGGTTTGGGAGGCTTGTACAACTGTTTAGTTTCTTTGTATCGTCCATGACCATAGGAAGGATTTTTTCACAATTTTAGTAAGTGTTTTTGTGGATTTGAATATGAGAAGAGTCACTTTGTACAGATAATGGTTAAAGCTTAGGTCTATACCCAATCCACCTCTCCTAAACCCCATTAATGGGGACTACATACATGCTTGTGTTTCTCTTCCATCCTTTTTCTTGGTTTAATTGCATTGACATATCACTCATTCTTATCTATGTTACATGGACTCTCCGAAATAAATTAAATACCCATGTCGGACATCTAACACTTGGACAAGGGTATGGGACATGTGTTGGATACTTTTCATCGAACACTTCTTATATGTTTGTATTTAACACTATTAATACAAATACATATTGTTGTATAATTGTTATAAATGTCTTTTTAATATTGAATGTTACATATAACACAATTTATCTCACATAACAAATTAAAAATATAAAAATATGACATTTTTTTTCCGAGCCCACGTACCCTTAAATGTAAGGTTTGATGAGTCTGACTTTTAGATACGCACTTGCACCCGACTCCCGTATTCAAGTCCATGTAACATAGATTCTTATAGAGCTCAAACTACATTTTCAGATAATAAATTTTCCTAGTGATGTTTGCATTAACACTACTTATTTTTTTATTTTGCTCTCTTTAGGGCTATGTTTGGATTTTGGATTTGAGGGGGGTGGAAGGGAAAGGTAAAGGAAAGGGAAATAAAATGAAGTGAAAGAAGCTACTTTTATCCTCTATTTTTGGTTGGGTTAGGAAAATGAGAATAAAATGAATAGATATTTATTCAAAAAATTCATGAATATATATTTTTTTGTTTAGTTAGCCATAAAAAAATGATTATGTATAAGTGAATTCATTTGCCTTGAAAATTTTAAGATCCAAAAACATAGCATTAGTGTGACATTTCCTTATATTAATCACGTCACTGACTCGAAACTGCTAGTTTCTGCAGAGTGCAGTAAGTTCTGTTTTTAACCGTGTTTTGTTGACGAGTACCACTTTATTGTTTCTACAGGTGCAAATTTGGGCCAGCAATAAGATACAAAAGGAAGAAAGATCGTGCATGGGAAAATGGGATGTCCGCTCCCTAATCACATCTTCCTCAGAACTTTGTGGACCAGAGAATTTGGATGAAGGGGATACAGTTCCTAGGCACGTAAAATTTGCCTTCAGGAATCCTGTTCGATGCCGCATAATTTGGATAACACTAAGTCTTCAGAGAGCTGGGTCAAGTTCTGTTAATTTTGGGAAAGACTTTAATCTTTTGTCTCTAGAAGAAAACCCTTTTTCACAGCTCGAGCGACGAGCCTCTTTAGGAGGGCCAGTTGAAAGTGACCCATGTCTTCATGCCAAAAGAATTCTAGTAGTTGGAAGCCCAGTCAGAAAAGATATGGGGCTTACATCACCACAGGGCTCTGACCAGATAAATTTTAGAAACTGGTTGGACAAAGCTCCAGAATTAAATAGATTCAAGGTGCAACTAGTGCGTTTATCAATTTTCTGTCGTTATTAGCTCTGCTATTTAAACTTTGTCCTGTGTGTTATTCCCTTTTAATTATCTTTTCCAGGTTCCAGTAGAGGCTGAGAGGTTAATGGACAATGATCTTGTTTTGGAACAGTATCTATCACCTGCTTCACCGTTGTTGGCAGGATTTCGTCTTGATGGTTTTAGTGCAATAAGGCCTCGAATTACCCATTCACCTTCTTCAGATGTAAATATATGGGATACGTCATTAACATTTTTAGAAGATAGACATATATCTCCTGCTGTATTGTATATCCAAGTCTCTGCTTTCCAGGTACTCTCAACACACTTTTATTATACTGCTATATCATTTACCTTCTGAAATACATAGATCTGTTATTTTGATCTGATTCTCCTGATGCAGTTTTTGTTCTTCCCTGTAATAGTTAAGCTTGTGACATACTGGCAATCTTTGTAGTGATGTTCTAAATAGAATCCTAAAACCGGGATCTAATATTCCATTGCAAAAATAGCACAACCATTGCAACATCTGAAAGCCAACATGAATGCTTGTGGTAAAATGCAAGGATGGGTATAAGAATTTTTAATCCTGAATTTATAGTCAAAGCACATCAATCAGAGGGGAATTTTGAAGTAGAGCAAGACACGGTGAGGGATAAGGAAAAAAGAGAGAATGAGAGGAAAGCAGAAGAGGGGAGACGGAGACATCTCATGATGTGTGTGTGTGTGTGTTTGAGGGAGAGAGAGAGAGAGAGAGAGAGAGAGAGAGAGAGAGAGAGATTTACAGACTTGGAATATTTAATTATGTAGTGCCTTAGCTGCCCAAAGTACTTAAGGACTACCTAGTAGGATTTTCTGAAGGATATGCTTTTTAACCTAATATTTTAACATCTTTAATAGATTGAATATGTAATTGACATTGTTTTTCCCTGGGGGTAATTGATGCTTATGTGAAGATTGTTTTTACAACTCATGGAAAGAAGGATCATAAGAACTCAAGTGTATCTGGTCTTTCTATGCTGATTTCTGTTTTCTTAATTGACTTTCAGACTTGAGTCAATCAATTTGAATCATAACTTGAAAATATATGCAATTTAACAGGAACCTCACAACATGGTTACCATGGCGGAGTATCGCTTGCCAGAGGTAAAGTCAGGGACACCAATGTATTTTGATTTTCCTAGACAAATTCAAACCCGACGAATCTCATTCAGACTTCTAGGAGATGTAGCCGCATTCACAGATGATCCTGCAGAACAGGAAGATTCTGATTTTAGGCCACCAGTGGCTGCTGGGTTGTCTTTGTCAAATAGAGTCAAGTTGTATTATTATGCTGATCCTTACGAACTCGGAAAATGGGCCAGCCTTTCGGCTGTTTGATTGTTTCTTTTCGCACTAAGAATGAGGTTTGGGAGATTGGATGCAATTGGTTTTGTAGTTTTAGTCAAATATTATATTCTTTGTTGTAATTTTAGACTGTCTGTAATTAGTATTAACTTGATTAAAATGTAATAATAGTGGTGATTGTGAAAAATCAATATAGGAAAGGTGAACTTCGCATTTCACACTGGTTTTTGATTTATTGGAGGAGGAGCCAGTTTTGTTGGTGGTTTTGTCTTGAGTTTGTGCTACTTGTGTCTTTGGTTTCTTTTGTGGAGTTGTAGTTCTGTACTCTCTTTGCCCTTGAATGAAGTTATTTTTATTTATTAACTAAAGCCAAACAACTAAATTTATGAACTTGTTTATTCTCATTTTATGACACAGATGAATTCTCCTAACCAATGCAGGAAATTGGTCTCAAGATTTGCAAACTTGATTTTCCATATAAATTTATGGCAATTATTGATGGAGGTAAGATTTTAGTACATGGAGCATTGCTCTTTCAATTCGGTATTTTTTTTTTTTATAAATATTTTGATCATTTTTTTTAAATTTAATTTTAATTTTTTAGATACATCTAATCTTAATGTACTTAACGAAAGTATAAAATTAAAATTATTGCAATTGAAACATGAGAACTAAAATGAATTTTGCATCAAAGTTCGAGGGTAAAATATGTAATTTGCCCAAAGTAATTTTGAAAGCAACATAGAAATAACTAAAATGAAACTCTTTCTTGTTCTCTACCAGTTCAAAAGAGTAAAAGGTTCATATTTTTCAGTCCCTTGCTTAATGTTTTTCAATCTTTTGTCATCTGGCAAGGCTACAACTTTTTTTGTAGAAGTCTTCTAGAAAGATCTCTTGCAAAACTCATAGTTACCATATTTCCAATATTTTTTAAAAATTAATGGCGCAAAGTGAAACTTTTACAAAGTAGTTTTGGATGTTGTCATAACAATGCACAATACACCAATGCTAATGTACAACTAATAAGAGTCCCTTGTCTTGGCTAGAGTATGTCACAAGATTTTAACCTCACGAGGTCAAGCGTTCCAAGTCCTCTAAAGAAAAAAAACACGGGATTGAAAGTTACAACAAAATTGAAGTGCAAAATTAAGAATGAGACTATACTCTTGGAACACGAAAACATAGCAAGCATCTCATGTTATACAAAAAAAAAACGGAGACACAATACATTATCCTATCCTATTTTAGGTTCATAATTAGAATTCAATCCTGTTTACTCCCAACCTCACACCAATTCTCCAAGCAGTGAGGAAAAATATATAAAACACTTCCCAAAAAGGTAGATTTCAGTTGAGTGCAATAGTGCCAGATACCAATTATTCAAGAAAACCAGGCGATCAAACAATTCATTTTTCATTCCTTGGAAAGTTTGTGATATTATTCCTGATCATCAGAACCCTCTTCCATGTATATGCAATTGCCGACTGGTTTCTTCCTCTAGCCTAGGTGAGGAAGACCAGAACAAATAGAACAATGAACAGAACAACCAAGAACAATATCATCATCAACTGTCCCTTAGCCCCAGCCTTCTTCATCACCATACCCACCTTTTTCTGCAGCAAAAATTTATCTTAAGAAACAGAAAACAAAAACAAAAAATGGAACAGAAAGAAAACTGCATTCAATCCTTTGTTTGGGGGGGGGGGGGGGGGGGGGGAGAACTTCAGTCTCTTATAGGGGTAAAGCAACCTAAGCTGCTGGCATGTTTCCTAGGCAACTGCATTCCAGTATATTATTATTAGGTTACTATGAAACCATTTCATTGATTAGAAATACAAATTACATCTCAAGTAATTTTCAGCAGCCCCGGAACTTTTATTCACAGTTTGGACAAGATAAATTGAAGTTGTTAAGAAAAACAAGCTCAGCAAGCATGTATTTCGCTTCAAATCTGCAAGAAAGCAATTACCTGAACAAAATCAAGACGATTTGTTGTACTTTCCATGTCCATACCCAACTCATCTATAATCTTCTCCTGTGGCACCATAAAATACACATCCTAGTGTTAATAATCATCGAGAATAATGTTAATAATTTTGACTTGGTTCATAAGCTATATAAGTACAGTTTGAGAAAGTGCGGCTCATGTGTGCTAGTGCTTAAGGATGAGACAAGTGGCAGCTAGGGCAGATTTGGCTAAAAACATTGCAGCCTCAACAATGCCTACCTGTGCAAGGAGTTCTTCGTGTATAGTAAGCCCAACACCTCCAATTCTCTCCACACTTGCACTAAGCTCATCCAACTCCTCATCCTGTTGCCTGCAAGCACCAATCCAATTGACAGGCATCAAAATGAGAAATAGTATTTGGTTTCTAGAATAGCATGAACATGGGCCAGTGAACATCCTTCATTTTCATGAAATATCCACAATGTCCTCAATGAACCAAGTTTGAAATGCTATTAATAATATGTTTAATCTTCAATTTATATATATATATATATAAAATAAAATAAAATTTATCAACTGATCATTGAAATTGGACAATATAATCATAACATTCATAAGAATAGAAAAATTAACAAGTACACTTAAAATACAGGTGTGGAAGCATTATTTTCTCTAGTACTAAGAATAAAGACAATAAAACAGATAATAAGAGTACGATTGCTTTAGGGTTATCATCAGAGAGTCCAAGGCATGCTACATTTCATATTTCTTAAAATACTTTTTTCTTTTCTTTTTTTAAGGGTAAAATGATGTTGACAAACTAAAATAGACCATTGTATGTGTTAAATGGAAGTCTTATATTTATATAGTAAACTTGACTACAATTACATATTTGATGAGTGCATGTCCAACTAGGCATATCGGGCACGTGTCCTATACCCTTACTCGAGTGTCAAGTTTCCAACATGGTTCTTCGCCAATTTAGACAAGTCCTTGTAACTTATCAGAGATGATCACTACTAGCAACTGCCAAGGAGGTTTCTGTAATTTGCCCAAATAACAGTACAAAAATCATATAATCTACAAATTAGTTACTGTCTAATTCCCAGAAGGACAGCAGACATAAAATCTTAAGCTGTGCAATACACACTTGGAGAAGTGACAGAAAGCATAAGTGGATATGGATTAAAATGTTGTAAATGACATAAAAGGGGGGAGGGAGAGAGAGAGAGAGAGAGAGAGAGAGAAGGAAGTTACTTTATGAGAAGCAGTTGTCTGTCTGATTCTGATGATATGAAATCATCAGTGTCCTGAGCAGCGTACTGATTGGATCTGTCAGTCTGATGAGAATTCGGCATCCTCATTAGTTCACGGCGCATCCCATTTACATTAGAAGTGCTTATATCATCCAACTCGTTTCCAGCTACTACTTTTTTCTTCGTGTTGCCCACCTAATAACATAATTCTATATTTAGGGGATCTGAAACTAATTCAACAACACACAAAGGCTCACTATGACATGATATCAACAATACCTGAGTACGAGCAGTGCTTGTCCATCTCCTTCTTTTGTCAAGTTCAGCTTCATCTATCCCATACCAAGAAGGATCTCTAGCAGCTACAGAAATTGCTTTGTCCAATTCATCCACCTTCCTATCAGAAAAGCAGGTTTTCAGCAATTGCAAATAGGAGTTGCCTTGCTTGATAAAAGCCAAAATCGCCAGAACTGCTTTTGCCAATCAATGTTTTTAATGCAAACATAGGAAGGTGAGAAGAAAAGTAACTGCATCCATGAAATATATAGCCATCGGAAGTAATGGGGATGCTGATTTTTTGACATTCTGTCACAATGTGTAGGCGTACAATGGAACTTTGTGAGACAACAGATGTCAAAAAATCAATTTACGAAAATTATTTAAGATTTCGAAGCATACCTGCCACTCAATGCTCTCACAACCAACAAGCAACTCCTTTGTGAGCTTTTGTTGCTCTTGACTATCTGCAGGGATGCGTTCCCATTTGTGAAAATTAGACAGCAACTTATCAATCTGAGGAGAAGACAATCAACGCATAAGATAGATGATATATCCTTAAGAAGCAGAAAGCAAGAAATAAAATGCAATCACAAATATAGTTTATTATTATTCCCAAGATCTCTGTTGTGGTTGAGCATGTGGAACTGTATGTGTGTGTGGGTGTGGCTCTACGATTGCATCTGCGTGAGAGAAAGAGACAGACAAACATGGTTCTCGCTAATCTACCACATCATTTGGTAGAGAGAGGCTGAGAGACAGAGAAAGAACCTCTATGCAGCCAGAGTTATAGGTGGACACGCCTTATCTAAATTTATTTTTTTGATAAATAAATAAAATATTAGGGTAAATTACACTTACCTCCCCTGAGGTTTACCTTAATTACAGATATCTCCCCTGTAGTTTCAAAAATTACACAGACCTCCTTTACTTTTGAAAATAATAGCCAGATTCCTCCTTCTGTTAACTTTGTTCCAAACGGTGTCAAAAATAACATAAATGACTAAAATACGCCCATTTCATCTTTCTCTCTCTATTAACCCAACTACTCCAACATTGGCGCATCTAACCCACCAAATCCTACAGAAAGATAAATTAGTAACCTTCTATCCAAGGCTATTGTCATTTTCTACCTCTAAGTGACTTTACATTTAAATTTAAGGAATTATTACACATTCATAAAAAAAAAAAGTTTATGTTTTTAATTATAAAATTATAAAATTTACCATTTTTTTATAATTATTTTTCAAAACCATTCCTGAAATAAAATTTTCCCTAAATTTAAAGTTAGCATAACTAAACTTTTATATCCCACCGTGCAAGGCTATTGAAAAAAAGAAGAAAAAAAAAATCTCACAAGATTTAGGAATATAGTCATCATAACTAAACTTTTAAATCCTAACTTGTTTAGTTTCACATTTCAGGATTCACCTTTCAGAAAATTAAAATTTTTTGTTTTTCGTACTTTTTTATTTTCACTAAATTTTTTTAATATTTTAATAATACACTTAAAAAATAAAATATTTGTGAAAAAAAGTCTTTAAAAAATTCACAAAATACCAAAATACAACCCAAAAAAAAAACGAAAATTCAGTACATTTTCATATTCTTGTGTATTTATTGATTTTTTCAAATATTTTTTTTATAAATATTTTACGTTTTAGATAAATCTAAGTAAGGTGCATATATAAAAAAGTAAAAAAAAAAATTGCTTCAAATTTTAAAAATATTCATTAAAAATAAAAAAATACGAAAAATAAAAAACTTAATTTCCAAAAAAATAAATCTAGAAAATTGAAACCAAACATATTAGATTTTTTATTTTTATTTCCCTTTTTGTTTCCTATTAGAATTCTTATTTTTATTTCCCTTTTTGTTTCCTATTAGAATTCTTATTTTTATTTCTCTTTTTGGTTTTTATTTTTTGTTTTTTTATTATTTAAAGGTCAAAGTATTATACTATCATAACCAACCTTTCCAGTAGAAAGCAATTCAAAACATATATACACACTATATAGGGAAAGTGAATCATAACACTTTTTGTTTGGTTTAATTTTCATAATCAATTTTTTTTAAAAAAAATTATGAAAAAATAAAAATTAATTTGGTGTAAAAAATTAAAATTAAAAAAAAATGCTCATCATTTTCCCATGATTTTTTTCTTTTTTGGGTGCAAAATTAATTTTTAAATAACCAACATTCCTAATACAAGGCAATTCAAATCATATGCATATATAAAAAATTAACTTGGTGTAAAAAAATACTCATCATTGTCATGTTGTTTGGAGGAAAAGTTTACAGGTATTGAAAAATTGGAGAGAAATGGTTATAAGGGGGGTGTGTATTGTTTTATAAGGGGTGGGGTTTGGACATTTCCGTGTTTATTGTTGTTGATGTCACTCTTTTTGGTTACTTTTGTAACGTGCTTCTAATAGAAGGGGAAATATGGCTATTATTTTCAAAAGCAATGGAGGTCTGTGTAATTTTTGAAATCATAGGGGAGGTATCTGTAATTAAGGTAAACCTCAGGGGAGGTAAGTGTAATTTACCCAAAATATTATTATAAAAAAGGCACCAAATGTACACAAAAAAGAAGACGGATGTCAACTATAGATCAAAAACCCATTAAAAGGTTCTACAAAATCCAAAAAAATGGTCCAACTTCCAAGGACGGGTTAATCACCCCTAAGGACCATCTACACAAGAAGGACAAGCTTTTAATTTTGACAATAGGTCGATCAACCGTCACCCCCATCAAAATATCATCGACTACAAAGAAGGACAAGCTTTTAATTTTGACAATAGGTCACTCAACCGTCACCCCCATCAAAATATCATCTACTACACTTGGTAGTTGTTAAATCAGGATATGAATCGTGTATCATTTTTCTCAATCGTGATTGTATCATATCGTGTACTATAAAATTTTTTAACATCTTAAAAAATAGGTAGTAAAATGCATATAGCTATAAAAAGGAAAAAAAAATAAAAATCTTACAAGAATAAAACACTAAACAATATATAATCCTTAAAATTGCAAAAGAAAGGTTCCTCGAAATAAAAATATGCATGTACTAATACTTAATGCATATAAATCTCATAGCAGAGTTAAAATATGTATAACAAAAGATATAGCACTTCAGTAAATTATTATATCAAACCATAAGTCCCATCAAATGGGGTCAGTACATTATTATATCGTCGAATTAAATTTGCCTTCGAAATTTTTCTCATTATATATATAGCACTTTAGTATATTATTAGTAATTGTGTAATATCGTTTTCATAGTCTTAACTCACCATTTGGGTGTTAATATTTAACTTATAATTTTTAAGTTCTCAAATAGCATGCTATAGTATAAATTTTAATCTTTAACAAGTGTAGGAATGCATAAATCAATAGCACAAGATACTAAATAGCATACAAGTAGATATTTGTCAAAAAGATAGACAAAATTAAAAGAGAGTGCCCTTCTCATCTCAAAAAATAAATAAATAAAATTAATAAGTTCATCAAAGTTTCTAACAATATCAAATTATCAATATACATAAAATAATTTCAATCATTTTTTTTCAAAATTGCTAAAGAAATTTAACTATGCATGTATTGTATGTATCACATCATGTATAGTGTACGGTACATTGCATCGTGTATTGTATATGTATAGTAACATACATTTAACATAAGTTATACATATTGATAATACGTATCAATGTACCTATAAAAATATCGAATCATAAGATACGTATCGTGAATCGTAAGAACTAGCAACACCTGCGCTCACCCCAAAGAAGCCACATTGAACCTTCCTCCTTCGCTTACCCACCGAGCCTTGCTCCAAGAACAAAGATCTCACTTTCCTAGAAAACACTTAAACAACCCCAAACAAAGAGAGAGCTGAAGCTGCCTCACAATGAAGAAGCAAGTGATCATGGAGGACAATTATTTACTCTCCACCAATTCTTTTAGGAAATATTATTTAATGCAAAAATGTTATCATGGGCAGTACTAACATGTTTTTCTAGTTGATCATGCAAACACATTTTAAAATTTTTGTTTTAATCTTTTATTTTTTCAAATAGGACATTGCACAAACACCAACCACGCGACACAAAAGAACATAAATAATTAATTGGTTTTAGTAAGGGCATTATTTACTCTCAAATGTCTTCTCAAATAAGCACAGAATGCTAGTGGTATGTTCAAAAAACAAAATGGGTAATTAGTGGGTTCTAAACTAGGAAGAACACGACATGGATACAACACAATAAGGACACGCTGAACGAAAATTTTTTATTTAAAAAAAAAAAAGGAAAGAAAAAAGACATGACACAGCAGGGACACGATAACAAATAGATATACATTTCTATATGTGTACATGAAAATAATAACTATTTCAAATACATTTAAATTTTATTATATCAAAATAATAAGAAAAGAAGTGTGAACAAATACTCCTAACGTTTTTTTTGAGAAAGCCCCATTCATAAACAAATCAGAAATTTTTGGCTTTGAAGTTCTTAAAATAAAGTGTCTAAAGGAAAAGAGATTAATAGGACAGGACAGGAGTATAAATCCACATTGTTTTTACGTCATTAAATCCAGAGTTACATTCTTTTAACTTGCAATGTGTTTCATTCATGTCTAAGCGGATAAACACTTGTGCCCCCAAGTGGTCAAACCACGTCCGATTCTAACTTTTTATATAAAAATAATAGGATATGTTTGGATGCATGTCCGACACATATCGGGGAGAGTCCAATATATGTCAGTGTCCAACATGACCATAACATATTAACATATTCTTAAAGCATTTGTGCTTTGCTACACAAGAAGAACTCATACATGTACAAGGCCTATAAGCATCCAAGTGAACCACCATTTTCCATAGTCATTGTCATCCCATTATCCAGATGTGATAAGCTAAAATAATAGTCGTCACATATAATATTAGGAGAGAACCAACACATTACCATCCTTACCAATGAATACAAACACTGGACACTTGATTAGAACCAATGGATTGAGGGATCTATGTAAACAGGAACAGAAGAACAGTAATACTGGAAAATCATGAGTTTGGTCAGAGTACCAGTATTCAATAAAATGCTAATAACACATTAAATTCAAGAATTAATAGTGTATTACCATGAGGCCACAATTCATATTTTTATATGAATCTATTAAATTGTTTGATCAAAAAATATCAGTTGCTTCATTCCAAAAGTTTTTGCATAACTACAAACATTTTGGCAATCAAAAAACTTACAGAATCTTGAATCTCTTCCTTAACAATGTAAAATGGATCCTGAGCTGAAGACATCTTGGCATCCAATTACATAATAATTACCTTTAACCGTAAAAAAAAAATTAAATTTGGTTAGCAATAAGGCATGCAGATAATAAACAATCATGCATGTCTGTACACTCATGCATGTGTACGTACAGTATTAAAATTAACTACATTTCATCCTTTAGCCAACAGAACAAATTGCACTAAAATTAAGTACAATTAAAACCTTGGCACGATGAAACTAAATTCTAGATAGTTTCAGGAATGAAAGGTAAGAAGATTCACCACCTTGGGATTTATATATATAGAAAGATATTCTTTGAATGTTATATACCAGAAACTCAGACCTTTTTTTGTATAAGCTTGATATGAAAGGGAAGGAAAGCAAACCCACAAGTACCAAAATACATGAACAAATCTTGATAAAGGGTATGAGTTCAGATCCTCTGGAGTGATTTTTTCTATGGCTGATTTTTTTTTTTTTCCTAAGTGACTATCACTACCCTCAACTTTTGTAGAATTAAATTTCAGCCATAAAAAAAATAATCTTACAATCACTCTAGGAAAAATCACTATAGAGGATCCAGACTCATAAGTTATTGCAGTTGACATCACATAGTCAGTACAAAATTAGTTTCTTTATTTGTCATTTTTTGTTTCTTGGGAAGGGATTATCCATGACCACTTAATACAAGAAAAATAATACATATACAACGCCACCACTAATAATGACCACTTTATTTAAGTAGTATATACTGATACTTACAACTGTTTATCAAATCTTTGTTTTAAAAAATATCCAAATTGATTTTACATCACTCATCCATATTTAACATTTGGTAGACTTCACCCTATCTTGTTTCTCTTTCTTCAAGGAACGAGATCACTACAGATCATCACCAATTAGTCACACCCCACAATAAACTCCGAGTCAACCGTGCATACAACTTTGAGCATTCCATAGAAAGCAAAAAAAAAAAAAGCGGAAAAAAACCAACCTGGAGGTTTGGAAAATCATGCAATTTGCCCAATTCTTCTATTTTCGAAGATAAAAGGTAACTATATGATAAATGTACAAATTTACCTAGATCTACAAACGCTCAAGTCAAAAGCTACCATCACTACAAAAGTGAAGAACCTATTAGTAGTCAACGAAAGAAAAAAATAACATTGTGTTTTCATTCTGTTACCAATAGAAATTCTGAATCACGGGCTTCCAGTGATCCAGCTTTCGATTAAAAACCCCCTAAAGAAAATACACCAATCACAACTCTCTGCTGAGTTCATTCAAGTCTTTCGTTTCTCCGATACCATTAAACAAGAGAGAGATCCAAAATCTCATCTTCTTTCCTTCTATTTTCCTTAAATTTTCTCAGCAACCAAACATAGAGCTGAATTTAAAGCATAATCGATGTTCGAGTCTTTCGTTTCTCCGATACCATTAAACAAGAGAAAGATCCAAATCTCATCTTCTTTCCTTCTATTTTCCTTAAATTTTCTCAGCAACCAAACATAGAGCTGAATTGAAAGCATAATCGATGTTCATAATCATATATAATCAGATCAAAGTAAATTCAAGCAAAGATGCACACACATATAGATCACAGAGATACATAGGTACGTATATATAACACTTCGATTCAAAATTGAAACACAAACCTCAAAAAACAAGAGATCGATCAATGCGTAGACAGTCCCGATCAGTGAGAACACCGCAGCTGGAATGGAAAATTGTGTAGTGTATGTGCAGAATGCTCTCGGTTTGGATTTGATCTCATCGAACTCCTTTGAAATTCTTGACAATTACAGTGTCGTCCGTATGTTTTCTGAAATTATGCTGTGGTCCTTATTTTTTCACATTATACAAATTTCCCCAACCGTTACTTGCCATGTTTGCAAATATCATCTAACAATCTGCAGCACATATCAGACTTTGGGTATGGCCTAACGCTATGTTTGCATTGAGTGGTTTGGAGAGGGAAAAAAAGAAATAGAGAGATATGTATTTTTTTTATTTGTTTGGATAACTTAAGTGAAGAGAAATAGAAAGAAATTGAGAGAAACTCATTTCTCTTCTAAGCCTCATTTTCAATCTTTCTAAAAGTTAAGAGATTGGAAGAGAAAAGAAATCACTTTTTTTATAATACTAAAGCCTTGTTTGGCATCTACTATATAATCCATCTTTTTATCTTTTTATTTTTTTTTCATCACATCACCTCTCTACTTTTCTGCACATTTTTTTGTAAAAAGACAAAAAGTGCACTTTTTTAGGACACCCCAAACCAACCCTAATTTTGTCCTTATAAAAATAAAAGAAATAAAATGATTGAAAATATAAAAATGTTATTTTGATAATATAACATAACATAGTTTCTTTTATTTTCTCTTAATGGAATCTGACCAAATAAGAATGAGAGAAATCACAATCATTTCTTTTTCTTTTATTTGTTCCTTATTCAAACAAAAAGAAGAGAAATCAAAATCATTTATTTTCTTTTCTTTTCTCTTATAACTTAAGTAATCATTTTTTTTTCTTTTCTCCCCTAGGTTCCCAAACATAGTGTAATAGTCTTGTAGTCATATCTTAGGGTAGGGAGAAAAAGTAAGTGAGTGGTTCAAGCTGATACAACAGTGGTGACTCATTTAGTTATAATATAACTTTACTAAGAGCATCCGCATCAGTCTCATGGCTAAATATAACTAGTAAACCATAAAAACGTTGCTCTATCAGACTCAACAAACTAATTTTATGGCTAGCTATTATTTATATTTGCTACAATAACTCAACAACTTTGTTGAGCCACTATTTATTGGCTATTCTAATTTTTATTATATTTTCTGGAGCAAAACTGGGCCAAAATCTTTAAACCGGTCGTCCACTAGGATGTCCTCTTGGATATCCTCCTGGATGTCCCATGAATATCTGTAGCAAAAGAAAGAAAATGCCTAAAATTAGCCTGACTGGTCAACCGCCTGGTCGTCTGCCCGGTCGACCTCCTTGTGATTGTGTTGCTGCTATTTACTTGTTGTTTGCTACTGTTCTGGGACTAAAATTCATCATATATTTAAATTGAAAAAAAATAAAAGAATAAAAAATAATATTTTAATGAAATAGAATTTTAAAATAGAGAGTTTGATGGAATATGTACATAAAAAATAAGCTAGCTAAAATACAAAAGTAGATTTTGGGTTATAATTTGGCTCAAAATTTGCTGAGGCTGATGCGGATGCTTTAACAAATTAACATCTTACAATCTTGACAAACAAATAAAATAAAATAAAATATGTAGTGTATATGAGGTAAAATTGTAAGAATAAATTTCACTTTGCACTCTTATATTTGGGCAAACTTCACTTTATCCTTCTGTGGATTAGATCATATGTAATTTACCCCTTTACGTTTCAAAATGACCACATAACCCTCACGTGGTTTGTGAACTAAAACGCATACTAACTTTGGTTAATAAAATTTGTGTATTGATACTTATACCATCTTATTTTTCCTTTTTACCCTCATCTTTATCACCAGTCATTTATCTTCTCTCACATTAACTAGCCACCTATTTTTCCTCCTTCCTAAACCCTCGTGGTCATTCCTCTCCTAACCCTAATCATTATCATCGTTTCATTTCCCATCCCCAACCATCACTGCAGCCTCATTTCTCACTTTAATTGTCGCTGTTGTCTTCTCTTCCATCCCTAACTATCGCTGTCGCCGCATCTTCCATTCCTAACCATCGCCACTGACTTCTTTCCCATCCTTGAATTTGTTATATTAAACCTATATATACATACATGCACAAAACAATGGCAAGCAATTATAGTCCTTTCTAATTCAAAATATATATATAATAATTGTTTATGACGATAGGTTTGATTTCTTTGTTCAATTTTTGTTTATAGTTTGTGAGTTTTATTACATTATTTTTAATCCCAATTGTTTGTATCTTAAGTGTTTTTCATTGGCCATTGTTGCAAGTTCAATTAAAAGAGAGAAAAAGAAGATTTAAAAGAATAAGAGAAAGGTGTAGATAGAGAAACAATAGAAAAATAGAGGAAATGACATTTTATGTAATTTCAAAGATATAGAGAGGATATTTTCGTATTTAAAATTGACCTACACTCTCTAGGGGCGTGTGGCTCTCCCATTCTATCATTTTTAACGGAAAATTTGACGGTGCATTTTAGTTTATAAACCACGTATAGGTTATATGATAATTTCCACACGTTAGGAGTGAACCGCACATGGCCCAAATTAGAGAGGGGTAAAGTGAAGTTTACCCCTTATATTTTATATTTAATCTTATTTTTGTTTTTTTGGATTTTTATTGTTCTAGTTAATCGATAAATTATTCAATTTTAAAGCAATGTTCCATTCTATTTATAAATTAACATTTAACAATTTGTCTCCTACAATTGTAGCACAAAAAATAGTTAGATCAATAACTACTCATTTTGAGCACCACCTAGATTTATTGAATAATTAATCCATATAATCCCTATATTTTGAGTCAAGTTGTAATTAACTTCATTTTTATAATATGATTTTTTAAATTAAAATAGTTACATGATAGTTGTGGGTATTGATTTCCGACCACACAACCAAAAAGAGGGAACTCAGTTGGAGAACACCGGCGGAATAGATTAAGCCCAACAACTTATACAAGAAGATGAGAATCCGGCGATGGTTCGTCCACCCAGGGTTACTCTGACGATCAAGTCAGTAATTAATATCTCTCCCAGATAACAAATTGTGCTTAAACTCACAAATCACTACTCATAGTATATAACACATATCTAAGACCCACGAGGGTGCCATAACTAACACGTTGGCTCAAAACTCAGATATTACTCCAATCGAGATCCTGACTCTTCGGCTTCAAGTAACTAAGATTTAGTTACTCACTTTACTAAGAATCAAGAACCAAGAATCCAGTTCTTTAAGCATCTCAACCGATATGGCTCCTCTAGCTAAGGTTATGGCCTCATTATTCAAGAATTTCAAGAGTTCTAACTGCGCATGAGCTGTCACGCACAGTCTTTCCAATCGTTTCCTCCACGTGTCTCTCAGCTATTGGCTCGTACCTAACACGCGCCATCAAGTTACGTCGATTCTGCATACGCTGCCTAACAAGCACGTCATCCAAGGCTAATCCATTACGGTTTGCCATCTTTTTGTATTTTTGACAAACTTCTCCCTCTCTCTCTCTCTTTGCCTTCTCACTTCTCATTTCTTGCATTCTCTCCCCTGTTTAGACTTTCTCTCTCTAAATTTTCTCTTACTCCACTATTTCCAAATTTCTCTAAACTCTGCAACTGTGCTCCGTTCCCTCCGGCGAGCTCTTCATTGTCTGGTCACAGTCGTCATCATCATCCAACTCCGGCGAACCTCATAGTAGCGTCCGCATTCTCAGCCCTATTCAGTAAGTTCTGGGCTTCTTTCTTTTTAATTTCAGCCTTCCATTGTTCTGAATATGTTCTTTCTTTGCCATATGTCTATTCTGTTGCCATTGAATCCGTTTTCATAGTTGTACTCAGTTTTTTCTTCTATTATAAATCAATTTCTTGTTCTTGAATCTGTTTTGTGTATCATAATTTGTCCCTGAGTTCTAGAATATTTGTATTGCTTATGGTTCTTGCACACCGCCTTGCACACATTCACTCAATGCTCATGAATTTTGTTTGTTCGTGTGGGCATATCTGTTTTCTTGTTCTCTGTCTTATTCTTGTTTTCTGAATTATATTTCTTTTCTGGTCTTCTTGCTTTGTTTCCAGATCCTTGCATTTGATTCTTGTTTTTGCATAGACTTAGGTTTGGGATTTGATTTAGAACCCTGTTCTTTAGGAAAACTAAAAGAAAATCCTCATCTTAATCTTCAGAAACCCTCAAATTAGTGCTCTCTAGGTTTTAGCCAAAGTCTTCAGACTTATATCAACCATTCTCTTCTGAAATCTAGTACCAATTACATCAAGTTGACATCATGGACATGTTTAGGTGGAGGGTAGACACCCCGACCAAATTAGAATACTTTAGGCAAGAGTTCTCCATTCCAGCCAACGTTCAGCTCAGGTTGGTTAGAGATGAGGACTCTATCATGCTTGGAAAGGATTACATGCCCTTTCCAGTAGTTTCCATTATTGAGGGTGAAGTCCGGTTTCCCCTTAACATCCCTTTTAGGGAAGTCCTCCATTGCTAGAATAACCCTATTCGATATCTAATACTGTTACACTATGTGTGGCCTCAAAACCAACATGGGTGACATGTACTACCTCAAGCCAAGATCTACACAGTACAAGTTGATAGCCGACATTCCAGACTTCAATAAAGATGCCGTAGACGACTACCTAATTGTCTCGGGCAATTGGGAGTTCGCGCCAAATGATGAGCTCCACATTTTCCCACTGCGCCGTGAAGTGTTTAAGGATGACAAAAGTAAGGACTTAGTCTCTCCCCAGAGTCCTTTCCCTAGTGTCTCTTCTAACAATTCTTCTGTTTGTCTATTCTAATGTTCTCTTTTTGTCTTTGCAACTCTCCCTCAGCTAGAGAAAAACTTTCGCCAATCCTACATGCCGAGCAAAGACTTGACTCGATTTCTCAGCCTACCAATTGAACTTTGCAAGGCTCCAATCCTCCTAAACTACATCACAATGTACTGAAGCCCCCCGTCCGGCATTTCTCGCAAAAGCAAGTCTCCTCTGTCTACCATAACTAGGGTTGAGCAAGGAATTCGTAAAATCCGTAATCCGATCCGATCCAGTCCAATCCAGTAGGTTTGAATTGGTTTTTTGAATCCATGGTCCGATTCCAGATTGAAAAATTAAAAATCTGTATTCCACGGATTGGTTCCAAATTGAATCCCACGGTTCTGGATTAGAACCGATCTGGACCGTATTCAAATAACTTATATTTATCTTACACAATAGTATCTTTTCTTATTTCATATAAAACCTAAACCCAAAACTAGACCTAAACCCGCATAGTATCTTCTTTTATTACTTTTGTTTGTGGATTTTTAGTCTTCATTTGTAATGATTTAAATACTTATGGTGGAACTAATTTTCTTATAGTTGTTTAAATTCTAGAACAATATGTCGCTATTGTGGAAAGACATGTTGTTATTGTGAAACTAATATGATGCTATGTTTATATTTTTATGAAATTAAAATGTTATATATTTTTTTATTATTTAATTATGTAAATCTGTGGTCCTAAATCGATCAAATCCGTGTTTGAATGGATTGGTTCGGATTGGTTCCACAATTTAAACAGATTGGATTGATTCTAATTTTTCAAGAACCATAGATAATGGATTGGTTATGGGTTTACTCCAATCCGAACCAATCCGGATTATGCTCACCCCTGACCACAACTCTGCCAGCCACTTCATCACCAAGGCCAGACTAGGCCTCCACATCCGATTCAGCAGAGCAACTATCAACTTCTGCCTTCTACTTGATTCCTTTATCCCAACGCCAGTGTCGACGCTGAGGTCCCCCGAACGCCCTAACCGGAAGAACTCACAACCGCAAATGCCGAAGTTTAGTCTCTTCTGCCACAGATCCCTCTAACCCTTCTATTGCCCTGCGAGCAATTCATTTCGTTCCAAAGTTACTATTGCCATCACTACCGACGAAATGGGTCATACAAAAATTGTTCCCGATGACCTGCTCGCCGACATCCCTAGTGTGGTGTCAGTCCATTCTTCTTTCCCCTTTCAAACCCAACCCAAGCCCACAGTTAAAAAGTTAAAAAGAGCTAAGGCAAAAGCCACCGCCACAGAAGTTGAGTAAGAGGACACTGTGCCAATTTGCAAGTTGGCTGAAATCGAAAAATGTTCATCCAGAGCCAAGAAGAGGCCTGCCGAGGAGGAATCTTCTGGGACACCTTCATCCAAAAGGCCGAGGTCGGAGGGCAATGCACAACCTGGCATTTTTCGCTTCGATGAGCCCTGGACCCCAACAGTCATGGCCGGAGACCGACCTTTACTAGTCGGGGACAATGCGCTCAATGATGTGGAAATCGGAGCCGCCCTCTCTACCGCCGTACTCTTGCCGGCCGATATTAACCGAATTGCCGAGCTAACGAATATGAAAACTATGCTTTGATGATGCATCACTGCGTTTTGGTAAGTTTGTATACTTTGTTTTTTTGTTCAATTTCAACTCTGAGTTTTGTACTTAACAAGTTTTCTGTTTTCTTTCTCTTCTTGCAGGCCATTTAATAGAGTTACTCCTTCGCAATTAAGGCCGAGGCGTTTAAGAAGGAGTTGACCAACAAGACAAAGGAGGCTGCCAAGATACTCTCTTCGTTGAATCATGCCAAAGCTCGCATCCGAGGTCTGTTGGACCAGGCTAAGGCTGTCCAAGCGGCCCAAAACAAAGCCGAAGCTCGCGCTGAAGTCGTAAAAAATGTTGCCGAGGTCGAAGCAAAAGAAGCTTTGGAGAAGATGACCCAAGCCCATGACAAGCTTTAGACTGCGCTTGCCACCAAAGAGACCGACCTCAAGGCTGCCGATGAGAAGGCCTACGCCGAAGGAGTAGTCGACGTCCGTGATGCTTACAAAAGACAAGTCAATCGGACGTGCAACAAGGGGTACGTCCATGGGTGGGTGGTTGCTTTGAAGGAGCTGTCCATTCCTGATGTCTTGCTTCTTTACGACACCGGCCGACTTATTATGCCGTTCCCTCCTACTCCAAGCCAATCTGAGGACGAGGCTAAGGGTAAGGAAGATGCCGAAGTCGATAAGGCCGAGGACGCAGTTGGCGAAGTCGAAGAAGATAAAGCTGCTGGGGCCAAATCCCCAACTCTGGATGGTCAAGTCCTAGACTTGACTCAAGATGAGGAGGATAATGTGGTCTCCAAAGATATCCCTATAAAAAAGGCTACCCAATCTGCCGATAAGAGTCTTAACCAGACCTTACTCGAGACCGACGCTGAAATCGAAGCCGAAAAATTTGCCTAGCTGATTGCCGAGGTTGAAACAACTCCAATTGCCGAGGCAGGGTAGTCTAAGGAAAACATTTAGAAACTCATATACTTTGGATTTTTTCCTCTTTTCTTTGAACTTTTTCTCTTTTCAGTGCTTGTAATCTTTTTTGTGTTGAACAATGTTAGCTTCATTTTGGCCGATGTGCCATCCTTTTGTAATCGAACAAATCTTCTCCTTGAATGCATGCTTTATTTTTGTCTAAGTTTTTGAATGCTCTCTTCATGTATGCTCACTACCTTTCTTCTATGAGCCTTGTATGTTTCTATACTTATAATATTAATGCAATTCTTCCATGTACACCTTAGCTGTGTAATCATTTCGGGTTAAAACACATCTAACATGTAACACCTCGGATCCATTTCATCTCGAGTGCACTCTTAGTTGGTCACCTCGGACCAACTTACCTCGGAGTTCACATTTTGCCGTGATCTCGGCCAACGGGCATTTTATAAGGAATTTTTTGAATTTCAACAAGTATTGCTTTCTTACTTGTACTTGTTGTCTTTTAAAACTTCATCCTTCTAACCTTTCCAAGCTTGATATCCTGGTTGGTTATCTTAGTTAACAAATACCTCGGGTATCCCATTATTTGGTTACCTCGGCTGACTTCAACTTGTAAATTGTTGTCAAAATTTCAACAAGTGTCAAGCCTATTCATAATTCTTGCTTCCTGCTCCCTAATGTGAACCTAAGTTTCTCTTAAGTTCACATTAAGCATGCATCTCCGATTTTTGTCGAAGTCTGATTCAAACAAATCTTAATCTGACTAGATCAAACTTAGTTCAACTCTAGCATATGGCAAATGTTAATTTAACTCTACCATATGGGAAGTCTAAGTTATTTGTCATGTTTCATTAACATCGCAAACTTAGTTCAACTTTACCATATGGCAAGTGTTTAATTTAACTCTACCATATGGCAAGTCTAAATTATTTGTCATGTTTCATTCGGAAACATCGCAAACTTAGTCCAACTCTACCATGTGGCAAGTTTTAATTCAACTCTACCATATGGCAAGTCTAAGTTATTCATCATGTTTCATTCGGAAACATCACAAACTTAGTTCAACTCTACCATATGGCAAGTGTTTAATTCAACTCTACCATATAGCAAGTCTAAGTTATTCATCATGTTCACCATGAGAACATCATTATAAGCTAGGGTTTTATAAAAACTTCGGCTAATCACATAAATCTCAAAAAAAAAAAAAAAAAAACTAATGATAGAAAAACTTCAAATTGCAAGTGTTCCAGGGTCTTGGCAACTCCTTACCATCACTGTCTTCTAGCCGATATGCTCCATTGCAAGCAACCGAGATGATTCTGTAGGCCCTTCCCAGTTTGGGCCAAGCTTGTCCTCCCTAGGATCTTTCTTATTGCTGACGAATTTTCTAAGGACAAGGTCCCCAACCTTGAACTCTCTTGGGTTGACCTTCTTGTTGTAAGCCTTAGCAAGCTGCTATTAGTATGCCCCTAGCTGAATTGCTGCTCTCTCTTCTTTTTTCCAACAGGTCCAAAGCTCGGGTCATGAATGCCTTGTTGGTCCCATTCTCCACTTCCTAGGCTCTAATTCCAGGGATGCTGACCTTTAGTGGGATGACTGCTTCAATGCCATATGCCATGGCAAAAGGGGACTCCTTAGTTGATCTTCTCGGCGTAGTTCGATTTGCCTACAGCACATTGGGTAATTCCTCCACCCACTTGCCCTTGGCTACTTCCAGCCTCTTATTGATTCCATCTAGGATGGTCTTGTTGGATGCTTCTATCTGACCATTGCTCTGAGGGAAGCTAGGATTGCACAGAAGCTTTTGATTAGCTTACTGTCAAACTAGGTACCATTATCTACTACTATGGCCCTTGGGCTTCCAAATCTAGTGATGATGTTTTCCAAATGAAGTTTTTCACACCAATATCTTGAATCTTCGCAAGGGGTTCAGCCTCTACCCATTTTGTAAAGTAGTCTATGGCTACTAATAAGAGCTTTCTTTGTCCAGTTGCCTGGGGCAGTTGTTCTACTAGGTCCATGCCCCACTAGGCAAACAGCCAAGGACTAGACACTAGGTTCAGATCTACTGCTAGTTGATGTATCAAAGGTGTAAACCTTTGACACTTCTCACATTTCCTCACATAGGCTTTGGCATCCTTCTGCGTGTATGACCACCAATATCCATGGGATATGGCTCTGTGGGCAAGTGACCTGCCCCCTGCATGGCTTCTACAAACTCCTTCATGGATTTCATATAAGAAATCTTCCACCTGAGAGGGGTGCACACACCAAAGTAGAGGTCCAATGAAGGATCTTCTGTACAGATGGCCTTCTACTGACAAGCAGAAGCTAGCTAACTTCAACCTGGTTTTGTGTGCCTCTTTTCGATCGTCTAGCAGTTTGCCCTCTCTGAGGGACACAACTATGGCGTCCATCCAGCTGGGAACTATTTTCATGCACATTGTTTTGTACTCCGTTATCAGAGGCTCTACACTTGGTCCTCAAAATAATCAACCATTATTGTCCTAACCTCACCTGATTTCATAATGCTGGCTAGGTTAGCCAAGGCGTCTGCGTGACTATTGTCATCTCGGCTAACCTGCTGTAGCTGGGAATTTTCAAACAGTGTTAGCAGCTTGACAACTTTCTTGGCATAGGCTATCATCCTTTCATCTCGAGCTGCATACTCGCCCATTGCTTGATTCAGAATAAGTTGGGAGTCGCAGAAGACTACCACCTCATCGACTTCCATGGCTGCTACTAGTTTCAGTCCTACAATCAGTGCCTCATATTCTGTTTAATTGTTTGAGGCCTTGAACCCCAGACGAATAGATTGCTCAATCATTCACCCATCTGGCGATACCAACACCACTCCTACCTCCGCTTCTTGATGGTTTGAACTTCTATCGACAAAGAGCCGGAAGAAGTCGCCGATGTAGATATTGCAGGGCTTTGGCTTCTCTTCCCTCTTTTACGCTGCTAATGTGGGGTTTTTTGGTCCCAGTTGGGTTTCCTCTTGCTCTTCTAGACATCCTAAGGCGCGGCTCACCGAAGCCCGCCTTGAGATGGCACCAGGAGTGAACTTGACCACAAAGTCAGCTAGTACCTGGCCCTTGATTGCTGTTCTAGGCCTGAACTCAAGTCGTATTGGCCCAGCACCACTGCCCATCTAACTATTCTACCTGCCAGATCTCCATGCTGCAATAGAGACTTCAGGGGATGCTCAGTTAGCACAACCATCTTTTGGGCTTGGAAGTAGTGATTCAACTTTTTGGAAGCCATCACCAAGGCTAGAGTAAATTTTTCCAGGGGCAAGTACCTGGTTTCTGCACTTACTAGGGTTTTACTCACATAATATATTGTCTTTTATTCTCCATTTTCTTCTCGAATTACCACTGCACTTACTGCGTGGTCTGAAACTGCCAAGTATAGGAACAATTCTTTTCCAGGTTTTGGATTTGACAGAACTAGAGCTGTTGTCAAGTACCTTTTCAAGTCAGCCAAGGCGACTTCGCACTCTTTTGTCCACAAAAAATCTGTGGCCTTTTTTAATAATTGAAAAAATGGCTTGCATTTATTAGAACTTCGGCTGATAAATCTATTTAGGGCTGCTACCTTGCCGGTCAAAATCTAGACCTGCTTAGCTGATGTCGGGCTCTTCAAGTCAATAATGGCTTTGATCTGATTAGGCTTGTTTCAATGCTCCTCCTGGTCACCAAGTATCTCAGGAATTTACTAGATCTGACTTCAAATGCACATTTAGAGGCATTGAGTCAAAGCCGATATGCTTTCAGGATATAAAAAACTTCTTGTAAGTTGGTCAGATGGTTCCTAATTAAGTTCTTTGGTCTTCACGACCATGTCATCGATGTAGACCTCTACTGTCCTCCCAATCAGGTGCTTGAACATCTTGGTCACTAACCTTTGGTAGGTTACTCCTGCATTCTTCAATCCGAAAGGCATCACTCTGTAACAATAGAGTCCTTTCAGGGCAATGAATGTCGTCTTCTCTTCATCTGGGGTGTACATTGCTATCTAGTGGTAGCCTCTGTATGCGTCCAGAAAACTCATCCTTCCATGCCTTGAAATGGCATATACTAATTGATCAATCTTAGGCAGTGGGAAACTGTCCTTAGGGCAAGCCTTATTCAGGCTGGTGAAGTCCACACAAATCCTCCACTTACCGTTTTTTTTTTTAACTACCACTGTGTTCGACAGCCAGGTAGGGTAGTTCACCCCCCGAATGGCCTGGGCTTCCAACAGCTTGTCCACTTCCTCATCGACTGCCTCTACATGTATCAATGTCGGCCTCCTTGCCAGCTGGATGATAGGTTTAGCTGACCTCTCTATATTGAGCCTATGGCAAGTGACCTCGGGGTCAATGCCAGGTATCTTATAGGGCGTCCAGGCAAACACTTCTATATTTGCTCGCAATAAAGCCTCTAACTCCCTTTTCTCCTCCTCGGCTAAGCTTGAGTCGAGAAGGAAGAAGTGTTCTTCATCATTTTCTTGGACTAGAATCTTCTTCAAAGCTTTCTCACTCTTGTTGGCTGGTTCTTTGTCAACATCATCTAGGACCTTCATGTCCCCGTTGTCAATTTCTACTGTCTCTACCTCTCGTACATTGTAAGTGGACTTCATTGCTGTCATGGAGCAATTTTTTGCCAACATCTGATCCTTTCTGACCTCCTCAATCCCATATTCGGTTATGAATCGCAACAGCTAGTGCAATTGTCACGACCCAAACCCGCCCCTATAGGTTTAGCATCGTAACCGGCCAGTAATCCTGGGATTACCTACGGCCTCTGAGACAAATTATCATAATATTAGGGGCTAGCGGAAGCAAATAAGAATATACAACGTTCATTGAGCTGTGCAGACTTATATGAGATAGAAAAATTTTAATCTTTTTGTATACAAATATACATATCATCCTCACGTCATTATATATATATAGATTAGGAAGAAAGGGACTTAGTCCCCCTTTTTCAAAATACACATGACTTGAAGAACCAAACAAGAAAACATGACTTAAACTTTAAATTACATAACGACAACACTTAAGACATCAGGAACCTCCACGGGAGGCACATAGGTTGGCTGACAGAACAGATTCTAGACAAATGCCTCTAAGCCTGGTCACGCGCCTGATCACCTACATACATAAATAATACATTAAGCTAAAGCCCAGTGAATAATAACAGAGTAAAGGGTTTTAATGAATGATGTCCATCACAGAGTTAGAAATCATAGTTTATATCATAAACATAATCTTATCAGAAATAGAGTCTTATGCATTTTCAGATTTCAAATCAGAAACAGATTCAGATACATGCTCATATTCATATTCATATTCATATTCATAATCAGATTTTGCATAAGATCATATGTGGTACACCCATTAGCTAACAGATCAGATTGGTCTAGAGACCACAGACAGAGTTGGTACCAACGACCAGGAGGGTCCATAACTTGCGCGCAAGTAGCCATGGTATTATTTCCCCCAGGCAAGGGCCAGATACAGATAACCACGGTATTGTTTCCCCCGGACAAGGGCCAGATCCACGGTATTATTTCCCCCGGGTAAGGGCCAGATCCACGGTATTATTTTCCTCAGGTAATGGCCAGATACTAAGGGTGCCACAAATACTTTTTAGAAAACTGGACATTCATTCATTCATTTCCAACATATCATAGCTTTTTAAGAATCAATCATTTCGTATCATAGTATACTGAAAATACATAACATTGAACATAACTTTACAAAGTTATTACTCACAGAGGGCTGCAGAAGCAAATCAGACAGACTGGACATATCAGATAAATCAGGCAGACAATGGCGCGCGACCTACACAAGCACATAACATATACACATAGAAATACAATGTTATTTCCTTAATCAAACGTAACTTTCCTGTCTTTTCTGCCCAAGTAGTATGAGATTCTACTACGTGTATTCTTTCTTTAGTTAAGTGAATCGGGTTCTTATTTTATAAACCCCTTTCATTACTAAATCATTCTTTTCTGAATAAACTAATATTCACTTGGCTCCTGAATCAAGTACTACTAAATTAATGGCTTATTCTTTTAATCAGCTAAGTAAGGTTGATTGCTGACTTATTAATCTTTATTGAGCCATAAATCATGTCTAGAATGCATTGGAAAGAGATGAGGATAAAAGTATGAACTAAATGCAACTTTTCAAAATGTGCTGAAAATGGGGTCTTCGCTCGAGCGCCACTTTGGTCGCTCGAGCGAACTGTAAAATTTGAAAAACTACTGGGAGCTTGATTTTCACGCTCGAGCGAGACTTCCCTCGCTCGAGCGAACAACGAGAATTCTGAAATTCTAAAATTGAAATTAAAGTTCAAATTTGGTATTTAAAGCCTCAAAACATGTACCTTAATATACCACATGGAGAACCATTTATTAAAGTCATAAATTGCTAAATCATTTATTCAAAATCATGCCCCAATTGCCAAATTTAGTTTTAATTCATTTTCTCCATATCAAGCCAAATTCCAAATCCAAAGTGATTACTCTCTAAATTGAACTTCATAAATTTAACATGGCTCCAATTTCTCATTTTCTTGCCAATTTTCCTAGCAAACATTGCATACATGTAATTCAAATAAAACTAATTAATTTAACATATTCAATAACATGTTTAAATCAAATAAAACTCTTAAATTATCTTACATGCATGGATTAGAGATTAAAATCAAACCAAATTCCTTCCATACTTTTGAATCCAAATCAATTTCTTCTTCATTTTACTAATTCCTCTTAAATCATGAAATTGAAATTATAAACTCTTTTAAAGAAATAATTGCATGTGTGAAAACATAATCAAAATCAAACCATCTACCTCAAAATCCCTTTAACTCAAAATTAAACTCAAAATGTTCATGAATTTATAATTTACCAAAACTTGTTTTTCTTAGAAATTAATTTATAATGCACATGAAATTAATTCTTCAAATCTCTTAAGAATTCATTAATGCATGTGAAGATGAAGTTCAAATCCATGAGGAATAACACAAATTAACTCACTTGATAAGTTGTCCAAGTTAATCTCTTAGTTCTTGACTTAATTCTTTTCTTTTCATTGCATGCAAGATGACAAATAAGTGGGTTCTATTTCATTTTGATCTTCAAAACAAGAAATTAAATATGTGAGCCATAATTTTATTTTGAAAACATGCAAGATGTGTACACACTCTTGTGTTAAACAAGATCTTCAAAACCAAGTTCACAATGATGAAATATGAGACATGCAACCATGGATATGGAATTAGTTTACTATTCATCATTTTCTTGCTAATTTCTAACAAATTACATGTAATTAATTCCCAATTATTTCATGAACTCAACCTTTAAATGGGTTTCCTTCAAGATTTTTGCTTATATTTCATACCTAGAGCTTTAATTTGTTGAAATCTTTGAGCTTTTCCTCCCTCTTGTATTCTTCCTTCCTAGGCTCTTGAATGGAGTTCCAGCAGCAAGCCTCACTCACTCTCTCTCTCTCTCTTTCGGGTTTTGCCCAGAAGAAATGTGAAGCCAAGCTCTTTCGTTCCCAATCTCATTACAACACAAGAACTCACCTATTATAATATTTATATAAATAACATGTGCTGCCTTCACCTCACGTGTACAAACACACACACACACAAAACACAATCAGATTTCTCAGTACACCCACCTAAGATTTCTCAGTGCACCCACACCCACAAATCTAGTTTGTTCCTTAAGGCATTTTATGCTTAGGATAAATTTTAATTAAGCAACACTTAGCCTTAATAAATTTTAATTAGCACATCAGTAGATTAGTTATAACAAATCATAGATCTTTCATAATTTAATTAATCTAATTGATTTCCATTAGAGCCTAATTAATTATATTTAATTTTATTAATCCGAATCAGATTTTTAATCAGACTCTCGAAAGGCTCCAAATATTAAATCGAACTTACCTCCAACCTCAATTTTGGTTTCTTAAATCATTTAGGTCTTCAATTTCTGATCAGACTCCAAGTTTCCGTCAATAAATCACATATCCAAATTAGACACCCCATAACTAAATTTAATTCACAATAATCACAATTCTCAATCCTCATAATTTAATGAACTCCAATTAGGACCTAATTAATCGAATCTCAATTTCACTAAACTGAATCGAATATTTAATTAAACTTCCAAATGGGTCCGTAATTAAAATTAAATTGATTAACTTCTCAATTTCACTTCCTTAAGCTATTTGGACCCTTAATTTCTAATTCCAAATTAAACCTTCATTAAAATCATATACGAGTCAGATTCCACAATTCTCATAAATTCCAAATAAATTATAATACTCGGCAATTAAATTTCAAATCCTCTTAATTAATCAAGTACTAATTATTATACGTGATGGGGTTGTTACAGCAATGTTGAGGGAACAACTCTCATTGTATGCAACCATGGTCTACTCAGGATAACATTGTAAGGGGAGGGGGTGTCAATTATTGTAAACTCTATGTTTACCTTTTTGGTGGCTGCCTGCACCTCCAAATTCATGGCTCCTAGAGGCCACGTCGGCATTCCATTGAATCCAACCATCGGGCTGTTGGATTGTTTCAGATCATCTGGGTAAAGGCTAAGCTCCTTGTAACATCGGACATATATGATGTCACAAGAACTGCCTTAATCAATTAGTACGTGTCTTATCTGACACTCTCAAATCTTCAGTGTCATCACCAGGGCATTGTTGTGTGGATGTTGCACCATTTCCAAGTCTGCCTCAGTAAAAGAAACCATTGGTCTCTGGTACTAATTTATCTTAGGCTTCTTTTGCTGGACTTGATGCATATGCTGCAAGTGCCTTACTCTCTGAGTTTCCCCACGTATATCATTCTTATTGACCTTCGAGTGAATCACATTGATCACCCAAGGTCCATCTGCTTGCTGCAGTGGCGGTGGTAGAGGTGGTGCTGTCGGGGCCTGGGGCAGCCTTGCTTGTTCTTCCCTTATCCTGGTCTTATCTACTAGGTTTCTCAGGTGACCTTGTTTGACTAGATCCTCAAAGTGTGTCTTCAGAGCCTTACATCCTTGAGTCAAGTGCCTATTCTTATTATGGTAAGCACAATGCTTCCCAAGGCTCTTTCTCATAAACTCACCATGGATTTTCTTCGGTGCTTTGTAATACGGTTGGTTCCTGATCCTTTCCAAAACTTTGTAGACCACAGTGGTGACTGCTTATGCAGCCCTTAACCCTGTTTGTTGCTTGTTAAAACAAGTATTACCTCGGCCTTGCTTTGGTGAGCTGTTTCTCTTCTTCTACTTTGGTGCCTTCGTTCCTTATGTGTCTTCTTCTGCTTTGGCATACTTCTCGATCTGTGCCATAAGCTCCTCTATACTTTTTGGTAGAGTTTTTGCCAATGATTTTCGAAGAGGGCATTAGTCGTCTAGGCCGTTCTTAAAAGACACGACCGCCAACTCCTGGTTGCAAGTAGAAATTCGGTTGAACACCTCATAATATCTTTTGGCGTAAGTCCTGAGGCTTTCACCCTCGCTAATGTTCAAAGTAGTAGGAAGTTTACCTTTAGTGGCTACAACTTGTTTGTAACAAACCTGGCAACAAACATCTTGGCCAGGCCTTCCTAACTCTTCATAGTTCCTTTTCGGCAACTTATGGAACCAATCCGATATGATTTCCCCAAAGGATGAAGGGAAAACCTTGCACAATAACTGCTCATTCCTACACCACAAAGCCATCGAATTCAAATATAAACTAACATGAGAGTTCGGATCAGACTTACCGTCATTAATCTGGAACCTCGGCATGCGAAATCTCTTCAGGGCCTCAAATCTATCCAACTCCACTGAGAATGACGTTATCGGCTTGACGAAGGATGTGACCTCGGCATTGAGTCGCTTTCTTTGGAGGTAGTCTCTCAAATCCTCTTTCATTTAGCCGAGAGCTCGGCTATCAACAGATTTCAGCCTTTTTGTTGTGCTGCTCCTGGCGTCTTTGTGCGTCCTCTTGGACTTCTCTTCATTCACTGTATCAAAGCAAAGGCCCTTCCCTTGGATATGCCGAGGTTCTTTGGCATAGGTCCCCTTGGTTTGTGGTGTCTTCTGCGACTCACCTCTTACTGACTCTACTTGCACGACATCCCGTGAAGGCCGATGTGAGCACTCATTTTCCATGCCATGCTTTGGGACTATTAGGATTGTTTTCTGTCCTCTTTCTGGGCGTCAGTCTTGGCCGCTGGTACTAGCGTGTCCTGTAACGGGAATAATGGTTGCATTACGCTGTTCTACATTATGAAGTTGATAACCAATTGTAGGTCTGCCAACTTATTTGCCATTCCTTTCATCTTGCCGTTCCTCCTCAAGCATCTATCCTTCCATATCTGGAGCTTTCTTTCGTTGTAATACTCATCTCGCCCTGCTTTCTTCAGGGCATTACCCTCTTTACTAACGTCCTTCTCACTATGATTCGGATCCTGTGCTCCTTCATTATGGTTTTTCTCCTTGACGTTAGGATCTGTATGTTCACCACTCTCATTATGGACGTCGTCCCCAATCTTTTCTTCTTACTCATTGTTGGCCATCTATTCTCCTTAAGTTTCCATAGACAGTGCCAAATTGTGGGTGTTGATTTCAGACCACACAACCAAAAATAGGGAACTCAGCTGGAGAGCATCGGCGGAATAGATTAAACCTAACAACCTGCACAAGAAGAAGAGAATCCGGGGGTGGTTTGTTCACCCGGGGGCACTCCGACGATCAAGTCAATAATCAATATCTCTCCCAGATAACAAATTGTGCTTAAACTCACAAATTACTACTCATAGTATATTACACATACCTGAAACCCACGGGGGTGCCCTGCTTTTATAGCTAGTACTGACTTGATCCCTTTAGAAGCCTAGCTTCAGTGGACTCAGGCTTAATGCTCATTCAGGTCTTTCAACTAGATAGAGATAAACTCTTATTGAGCCTTATCTTTATCTAGATTAAGATCTTTCCCTGTTCTAGGACTCTTGTCCCTTATCTGCTTATCTCGAATTCCGGTATCTCCGCAGATAATCTCGGCCTAGTCGAGATAATCTCGGTAACGTGACCAGGCTACGTGGTATCTCGGCTGATACTTCAGCATCACCTTAGCTATGTGCTATCATTCACAAAATACTTCCCCACAATAGTATAAATTATATTAGCATTCTTGTATTTTTATCAAAATTTCACTTTAATCCATAGAAGTAGGTGGTGTTTGGTAAAGTTTAAAATTGAAGACTGAAAATTAAGTATTGAAAATTGAATGTTTAATTTTTTGAGTTGAAAAACTGTTTGATAAAAAATAAAGTGCTGAATTAAAAATAAATTGTTTGATATGTGTAAGATAAATTTGAAATTTATTATTTTTAAATTGTATATTTTAATTTTTATATTATGATGGTAGTGGTGGTAGCGATGATAATAGTAGTACAATGGTGATGATGTTCATGGTAATAATGACAATGGTAACGAAGGTGATGGTAGTAGTGCTGGTGGTAGGGACGACAGTGGCGGCGATGGTAGTAGTGGTAGCGGTGGCACAGTGGTAGTGGTAGTGATAACGGTTGTGGTGGTAGTAATGGTGGTGACATGATGGTGGTGGTTGTGGCAGTGGTCGTGGTTGCAATAGCAATGGCATAGTGGTAGTAATGGCGGTGACATGATGGTTGTGATAGCAGCAGTGGTAGTTAGTTTATAATAATGTATATCGATATTTATGTTTAATATTTATAAATTTAGTTAGAATTAAGTAAATTTTATATGATTTAAATTTTTTTTAAGTTTTAACCTACATTTTAAGAAGTACTAAAAATTTTAAGTGACATCAATTATGGTTATCAAACAGACTTAATTGATTATCACTTAATTAATTCAACTTTAAATACTGAATCATATTATCAAACACCATGCACTTACTTTCATCGAAATCTTACTTTATCCAACTACTTATTCCTTTCATTCATTTTCAAAATAGTGTTATATGACGATGTCTAATTACAACTTAACTCAAAATATAAAAACTTCACTATGAAAATCAAAAGGTCAGAAGAGAAAATGGGCATTGGTGTAAAATACAGCGTATAAAAGTGAAATTAAAGGTCTTTTTAAAAAAAAAATAATTTCTATCCGATACCGATTTATTAAGGTAGTACATTGAAGTTCAATCCAAACTGAAAAAAGTTGTAGGGACAACCTTCGGGGAATTGGAACTGTTGGACAAAATATGGTTGTTACTAGGTATTTAGAATGGAAAAATGTTTGAGGGCTCTAATTTTTGTGGTTTAAATGGCTCAAAATTGTCAAAACGACGTCGTTTTGGCAATTTTGCTATTGTTTTGTACTCAAACGACGTCGTTTTGGTAAATTCGAGCCATTTGAGCTACAAAAATTAGGGCCCTCTACAATTGTTGTTTAGAATGGGTGTTGTGCCGTCATATTTTTATGTGTTTTATTTGGATTATATTTTGATAATTTAAATTATTCATATTATTTATACAAAATATAAATTTAATTGAATAAGTATAACCCCGTGATGAAGGCGAATGATAATTTTAAAAAATTATTAAAATTATACTAACCGTTTATTTTTTTAAACGTAAACTTGGTCATGTTGTGGGTTACAAATGTCTAATTAATTTGAATTTTTTCATGAATATTCTCAACAAACTTTACACTATGAACAATTCGAATTATTAACATAAATTTGAGACACACTTTAAACAATACGATGTTGTGCTTATTATGAATAGCACCTATTCCAAATCCGTTATGGATTCTAGGCCTTATTTGCAATATTTGTCCCTCATTTTATTTGCTTGATGGTCAGAGGATCTTAATGCCACATTTTAACCATCTCACATGAAAGTCGATCATAAATTATTATATGATTGTTATTAGATCTTATTTGTAATATTTGTCCCTCATTTTATTTTCTTAATGGTTAGAGGATCTTTAACGGTACATTTTAACCATCAAATCTAAAAAAAACAACAAGACTACAAAATTCAATTTACGGTTGTGATTCATCCCCCGAAATGGAGGCCCCCGAATCCCCCGAAATGCCATTTCAAGTAAAAAAAAAAAAGAAAAAAAAAAAGAAAAAAAAAAAAAAAACAATTTCAAAAAATGGAAATTAGGGGGATTATTTTTAGGGGGATTTTTCCTTTTCCTTCAATTTAACATTGATAGGTAATGTATTTAATAAAGTTATAGTTTTATATCACTGCTCTTTATAAAAAGGCAAAAAAAAAGAGAAAAAGAAAAGGAAAAAATATCAAATAAGCGGATATTTTAAACAATAATTATAAATCAGTGATAAATTTTATAAATATTAATAACTAAAATTATAATTTTTTCATAAATTAATAATTATGTTTTGAAATACCCGGTTTATAATTTCCCAAAAAATATATATAATTTTTGCTATTTAAAAAAAAAAAAAGAAAAAAAAGAAAAAAAACCACCTTAGGTGGACTAACAAGGGTTCGATGGGCTTGGGCCCGTCACACTGGCGGGTTGAGGACAAGGTGGTCATATCAAATTCTCAAGTGGATATTTTTGTAATTTAAAGAGTGAAACCAAACCTAGGGTTTGGCGATATATTCAAGACTGCCCTCTATACTCCCCTCCTTTGTGCAGAAGACGCAGCATCGAAGTTCTTGTCTGCAACAATGGTGAGAAATAGCTCCCTCAAGCTCTTCTCATTTCTATAAACATCGTCTTCTATATCATTTCTGTATCTGTTAGTTGCACACGCATGCCTGTGTAAGCTTAAAGCTTGTTTATTTATGGAGAAAATGTTGTAAAGGAATAGAAAAGGAAGGAGCTCACGAGCTTCATGTATGTATGTAAAGATATAAGCTTTTTGGAGTTTTCTTTGCAGCCGAACATTGGGTTTGAGATTTCATTCGTTCATCTTATTTCACTTGCAAGATTGATTTGTGTCACTCTATACCTGTTATTTTCTAGATCTGGGTTTCTAAATTATCATTTTATTACATTTACTGTGTTAAGCATTCTTAGCGAGTTTTGGGTTTTTGTTATTTTAAATTCTTTTGTTGCTTTAGTCAATTTTAACTTTGATTCTTTCTGTAAATGCTGTTTTTTATGAAAATGAATTTTTTTAGGGTTAATTTGCTGTTTCGGCCCTTGTTTAATGGGTTATTTGGTTTTTTGGGTGTTATCTTTTTAGGTGTTTGTGAAAGCTCAGAAGTCTAGGGCGTACTTCAAGCGGTTTCAGGTGAAGTTCAAGAGAAGGAGAGGTATGGTGTTTGCACTCCCTGTATAATTTAATGGGTTTAGATTTTGTTTGTTTCTTTCTTATGGTATTTTCTTTTGAATATCTACAGAGGGAAAGACAGATTACCGGGCCAGGATTCGTCTCATCAATCAGGACAAAAACAAGTATAACACCCCCAAATATCGCTTTGTCGTGCGATTTGTATCCATTAGTCTGACTATATTTCAATATAATTTGTGGAAGCTTGCATTTTCAAATATTTTCTAGTTCAGGATGACATCTTGCAAATGCTTTTGTTAGTTTTATTATTATTTATTTATTTAAATCATGACATGTTGTGCATGGAATTTGTCTTATTGTCTTGCTAAGCGTATATTCATTTGTTGTTGAACCCAAAACACTAGAAATGCTTAACCTTGGTGAATCTATG